>CM021102.1:476139745-476459367 GCA_007115665.2 Sequoiadendron giganteum
CACCCATAATTTTGTTTCTCAGCCGAAGTGAACTTCTCATTTGAGCAGCCATTTTCTCAATCAACCTTGCAATCTCTTCTTCTGATGGTCTCCTTAAGGACACTGAATCATCAGCCTATTCCATATTGCAAGCATTATGGTAAAAATCGTCTTCTTCATCAAAGAAGACCTGTTGATGGTACATCTCACTTCTTTGTCTCAGATTATCCACATCAACTACTTGTGATTCATCATCAAAGGAACACTCTACCTCATCAATGTATGATCTGGCCATACAAACATCTACATCACCCTACTCACTTTCAGGATTTTGCTCATGAGTGTCCTGCTCTGTTCCCTCAGCAACAAGCAATTGAGCAATACCACAGTCATTTTGATCATGTGGATGTTCACACACCTCACACCATGGTCTATCTTGTACCATATTTACTAAATGTTTTTACAAGGGGTCTAGTGTATGCTGATCACATTTAGGATTCTAGCCATACAAGATTGGTTTCCCATCTTTCCAATTTGTGTTATAAGGATAATTTTGCAACTTGGGCAGTCTGTCATTCTTATTATATTGTTGTTTTTCATTTCCTATACTCTTTTCTTGTTTGGAAATAGTATACTTTATGTATTTCAAAGTGTTGAAGACCTTATCCCATTTTTCATCATCCTTAGGCTTTGCAGCAAAAACCTTCTCAGTCCTATCCTTAGGATTTTTTTAAAGTGTGGGTTCTTCTCTCCTACCATATTTCCCAGAAGCTCTTCTATTACTCTCAATATTTATAGCCACCTTGAATGCATCCCTTATAGTCTGAGGGTCTTTATCTCTAAGGAGATATGCCATTTTAGCATCAGAATCATTGAAATATGTAGTTAGATAGACGTTTTCATCAAGCCTCAAAACCTAGAACAACTTATACATTGTTTTTTGGAATCTTAAGTTAAACTCTATCATAGGCTCATTGTTTTTTGGAATCTTAAGTTAAACTCTATCATAGGCTCATTTAATGACTTCTTGATGTTATTAAACTCATTCAACATGAAACTAGCATTGGTTTCATTACCGTATTTTTCCTTGAAACACTTTTCAAATTCATCCCATGAACCAATACTAGCATTAGGTAAACCTTTGTACCAATCCCTTGCATCTTCTACCAGAGATTGTACAAACAATTTCATTACAACATCTCATGCTCTACCTCATAATCATTTAGCATATCCATAAAAGCTTTTAAGTGTTCCTTTGTTGTCACAACATTGTTGCCAACAAACAAATACTCATCTTTTCTCTCAAATCTTCAGGGATGGGGTTTGGATAACCAGTAATACCATCAAAGAATAATTGCCTATACCTTTCCGACAGTATAGGTATTCTTTGGAATAATCCTTCAGTCTTCTAAGAATCAACACCAGATCCTAAATTTTGTAACCTAGGGCCATCCTAATTTAGATTTACAGACTTAGGTGCATGAACCCTCGAGCCAAAATTGTTTGTGGTGGAATCCAGATTGGTTTTAGGACCATATTTCAAGGCATCTTGGTGACTTGATGAGGTTGCAACTTTTGTAGCCTCATCCATGTTTGACATCTTTAGGAAACTTATTTTCCTCTTCATTTCTACATTTGCAGCCTCAATCTCTATCCTTTCCAACTCTTTAGAAAGAGCCTCATCCTCCCTTCTAACCTTTTCTAAGGAAGTTCAGCTTGTAATGGTACATGTGGGGCAGGTCTCGTTTAGGAGGGTGGGAAGTCACCTTTTCACTTATTTTAATCCCCTCAACCTTTTGTTTTCCCTTGACTAAGATAGGTTTAGGGTTTGAGGGTTTTGGGTCTACAGGTTTTGATTTGGCACCAACTTGACCTACAGGACCTACTTTAGACACATGCTTTATCTCCTTATCAACAATTTCATGTACAATAGGGCCCTCAACATCTAGCTCAATTTTTTCTTGGTTCAGGAGCTTCATTGTTGCCAACTGTCTAATCAACCTATCCCTTTCAATCACAACATGCATTAATTATGTTTCCCTCTCCTTTTCCTTTTTCATCCTGATCTCAACTTTCTTTTGGATCTCCCACCTTAAGGAGTCAATATCTCCAAAAATATCATCAGGATCAGGCAAAGTCATACCAGAACTCGATGTATCACTTAGATAAATTAGATTGACCTCTTCAAGTACATGTTCAGACAATAAAGGAGTTCCATCATCTTCAGTAGGAGGAGGAGAAACATCACTGGTGCTTTCTTTGTGATGGCTTCAACTTCAACTCCTACCTCTTCTCTTTTTAGCATATTGGACACTAACAGGTTCTTTATTTTGACATGTTACATCCTCTTGAACTTGTGTATTAAATAGTGCATCAAAAAATCCACAACTATCTAATTTTGAATTTTTAGACACTTCTTCAAGAGTTTTAGGGATAGGGTGTAAAGGCTTACTTGTACCTTGGTGTACATTGTTCTATGATGTGGGAGCAACATTGCTAGATTCTGGTCTTTTCTTTATCTAGTCCTTCTTCTTTGTTTTAGGAAGTTCACCCTCCAATTTTTGTTTCAGATGATTCTTCATGAACGACCTGGTGTTCTTCATTCTACATAATTATCCAAAAGATCCTTTGAATTTATATAAAATCTTCAAAATAAGATGCACATTGGTGCATAAACTTCAGAGTCGCCACCCAATTATCTTGGGAAAACCAAATATCCAGAGATACTTGGTGAATTTCAAAAAACCTTTGGAACTTTGTATTGACAACGTACAATGTACTTTACCGATGACTTCAAAACTCTTTGAACAATAGAAGATATGGACAAACCTAACACAGAACCACGGGCTCGACCTTCAAATCACAAAAATACGATGGTAACTCTATGCAAAATGGATAACCGACACACTGACAAGAAATATTGAAACTCACATCCCCAATAGAGTCACCATTTTGTTGGTTGTTTTTTACTATAACCAAGTTGATCTTCTAATCTACCTAAGGAATTACCAATTCCAATCAAGGGCAGCTCGAAGGATCGAGACCAACTGATGAGGACTTTAAAGACCTCCTACACTTTGGGCTCTACAAGACCTGAGAGGGTGATCCCTTAATGCGTTTACAACCTCTGCACCATTATCATAAACAACATTAACAACAATAGATAATCTAAATTAATAGCTCAACATAATAGGATAACAATGAATCGAATCAGTTGTTCACCAATATTATCAACTATTTGGAGCATGAGATAACTACAACAACACTTCACAATAAAAGATGGTCATTGATTTTCAATTTGTAGCAAGCTCTAGGTAAATACAAACAAATACTGAACCTCACAAATAAGTACAACTTAGATCAGTATCATATATCCATTGGAGGAGTCAAATTTATATCTAAGGGTTCATGACAGATTTAACACAGCATATAAGATCCTCAATAACATTACCTTACAATCTCATCAATCTGTATTCTAACCCAATACTACTTATCAAATCCTTATACAAAACATATCAACCTACAATCCCATTTAAGCATTTTAATTAATTCCTTGAATTAAAGCTAAAAAAAGAACTGCACACACCATAACAGTGAGATGAACAAAATAACCCTTGATCACTTTATTCAAAATTCAAATATGCTTGCACACAAGAGAGACATGAGCTTGAATTTATTAGTATGATTCAAATTATAGCACTGTTATAAAACATCATATCTCCATGAATTCAAAACCTACAATAAAATGACTCAGAATCTACTTTGTATTTTCTCTGTCAATACATATTTTACAATTTTCCCTGCAACTTCACCTAGACTCGACCCAAAATGTCTAACTTTCTCACTCATACTTCTGGCCTTGAAATCCTTCTTATAGGGAATGAAGGAGAAAACAAGCATCAGGCCAAAGAGTACACATGTCATAAGCCACATGGACCACCCTGTGATATTTCAAAATTTGTTACAACAAAAACTTTCTAGAGAATCTTCTTATTCATCTTGCTTGCTAACAAAGGTTGATGCAGCAACAAAACTTCAAGACTTCTGCACCTAATATTGTTGCCAAAAATAAAACTGGAATTTGTTGTAACTGCAACAACTGATTTGTTAATCGTTAGCAACCTACTCCGTTTCATTCCTCCGCAGTTAAATATACACTTACCCATTGTTGGTACTCTTCATCAGTTGGCCGATTAAAACTGATCACCTCATTCACCTTGACACAATAAGGCATGTACTTAATTGCCACCTAATTTCCTTCTCTTTCAAAAGACTCCAAGAATTAGTTGGTGCTGACAATTTTTTCCATGCAACTCACAAATAAATCAAAATATGAGTCATCACAAATTAATCTAATTTGAGCATTGATGACCTCATTTGCCTGATCTTGCCACTGTTGAAGTGACCTGATCTTTCCCTGCTCATTGATTATGTTAGTTAACAATGTTTTGCTCCAATCATTAAAATTATTTACCAATTCTCTGATCTTTCTACTCAAATCATCTAGTAAGGCCTGAAAACCTTGCAATGACTTAACTAATATTTGAGTAGGCCTTAATGATTGGGGCTTATTATTTATATCAAACCTTGAGGCGTTATACATTATGTCTAAATCATTGGCCCTAGGGATCCATTTTTCAATTAGTGGTATTACTACCTCCTAATCCCTATCAATGTTATTTATTGCACCTAATAATAAAGAATATGAATAATCATAGATGACAATCTGTCAGCAACCTTCTCATTCAAATGCCTCAATACAACATTCACAATCTCCCTTTGCTTTAAAAGTACTCCCTCCTCACTTACCTTCAAGGATACCTATAACTCTGTAATTTTGTGTATTAGCTGCTTCTTTGTTGGGTCAACAGAGCATTCTAGATCTTCTTCAATTGGTTTTAAAGTAGGGCTAAGGGAAAGAGTTTGACTGGGAGATCCCGGTGTAGAAACAATGGGGGAAGAAGGAGGCACAAACCCTAATGTGGAAGAAAAAATTTTAATCCTTGGAGCACTTGATGTCTCCCCAATGTGCCTATATTTCAACCTGTCCACCTCAGTCTGCAGCTCAACATTCTTTTATTTCACCTTGCTATATTCTCCAATTATAAAATTGTATTTTTCCATTAGGCTTCTCCTTTCATCCTCGTCTCTTTCCGCAGTCTTTTGGTCCAATTTGTCCACATTCATAGTCAAATTAGTGGCCTCTATGGTTGAGGTCTCTAAAGCTCTCTTTATTATTAACCCCCTCTTAGTTTTGGGTTAATATCAATAACATTGGACTTTCTCCCTTGAGGGGCCAAAGCCCAAATTGCCAAGGTCTCGTATTCTTCACTAAAGGTAGAATCTTGCAATGTTGCCTTAACCTCTTCTTCAGAATCTTGCAAGGGATGCTTGGACTTCATAATAGCATTAAAAGCTACTGCATCTGCAATGTCCCACTTAGGAAAATCAAGACACTAGCTTGATTTACCAGTTTTCTCCCCTCCTAAGGAATGATTCTCATGAATTCATTCATTAATTCAGGTTTTACAAAATCATCATTCTCTTGGTCTGACCTATCAAGCCTCAATTCTCTTCTCTTCTTGCACTTTTCTTGATACTCTTCCAATTTTATTCTACATAGTAATTGCAAGAAGACTGGAGTTTTTACAAAGGCATCGTCATCTAAGAACTCGTTACAAGCCTCCATACTTACATCTTGCACACAATTTCCTTTCATATCCAGATTAGATAGAACCAATTCAGCCTGTCTGGGAAGAGAAGGCATACCCATCTACATATCCTGGTCAGTGACAACAATCTCACCCACCAAGTCCTCTTGTGATTGCTCAATCTTTCGCCTCTTAGGGCTTGGCTCTAATGGTCATGGTGAGGAACTATTTTCAGGTGATGATTCCAAATCAATAATCTTAATTGCCCCAGGTGTTTTGAGCCTTGGACCTGGTTGTGCATGAAATTTCATTATTTATTTTCCTTTTCTATCATCTTCTTCCTTATCACTGCTATCATTTCTTTTCCTTCTATAAATAGGCCAATTCTCTAAAGTTTGGTAGGCTAGCCTCTCTTCAATTGGCCTGACATCTTCCTCCTTTATGCTCAGGTCCAACTCTAGGTTTATCTTCTTGGCCATCAAGATGCCCACAATTTCTTTGAAGTTGTCCATCAAAAAATCAATTTTCTTATGATATGGACTAAACTCCATCAATGGATCATACTTTGGTTCCATTATGTGCATAATGGCCAATAGCTTGTCAAAATCTATCCATTTCTCCTTGTTCAATTCCTGCTTACTTAGGTCAAATTCATTTCTAATCAGGTCCTCGGGAAAGTTGAACTCATGCACAAATTTACCACCTTTTACCCTTTATCTAAAAAGGGCAAAGAAGCCCTCAGGATCATGTTGCCACTTGGGATCACACATCAAATGGTATTCTTCAAAGAATTTTCCAAAATAGACCCAACCTCCTTTTGAAAAGACAAAATCAGACACCACAGTATACTCTAGGAAAAATGTTCCTTTACCTTTTCCTGTAAGGTTATCTTCATGAATACAACCTATCTGCCACATAACTTCTTCAAAACCAACTCTTGGTGGAAAAATATATGGAAATATATGAGGGACCCCTTGAAAACCATACACCCTGAAAATAGTGTTGAATGGGTATGGGATAATGTCACCCCAGTTTTGGAAAACTTTTGATTTTGGCTTCCTCCCCTTTGGTCTAAGGAAATCATGCAACTCCTCAAGAATTCTAGGTACATTTACCATCAGCTTGGCTTTCAATTTGGAAACAAAATAGTTGTCAAACTACACTTTACTAGCACTCTCTCGGTTATATGATAATTCACTAGTCCATACTTGCACTGGCAATCTTTCTCCATTAACCAAATTCCTTAACTCCATCTTCTTAGAGAAGAATTCAGCATTCTTATACAAGAACATATACATTAACAAAGAATACCAGAAGAATGGAGTTCCTGCATCAGTTTTCCACACCCTTAACAACCCTTCATGTATCCTTTTGGCCAAAAAAGAAGCAAAATCATATACCACCGAGAAATTGGGGTGTTGTATTTGCACCCCCATGAACATGTAGGCTATAGGCATCACTGTGTTGGGGTTAGAACCCAAAATAAGACATAAGGAGTAAAACGTGGCCAAGAAATGATTTGAAAAGCAGTTCATTCTAAAAGATTCCTAGTCATTAGGGCTGATATAAAATTTAGAACCTCCTTCCCTAGCCAAATGAGGTGGGAGTAACTTAACTCTAAACAGTGACTTCAACCTCCCTTACTCCTATTTCGTACCCTCAAGATGAATAGGAACCAAGAACACACTGGGCTCACTCAGATCAAAAACCTATTGAACCTCTTCTCTATTAATGCTTAATAGAACCCCTCCATCATTATCTCTAATCACCCATGTAACAGGGTCATATTGTGCAGCCACTGCCCTAAGCAAGTCCACATCAAGGAACACATTCGGTACTACCAGCTTCCCCATATCATATATCCAACCATTTGAAAAGGGGTGGGGAAAATTCCTCTATCCAAACCACAATATGAACATCTCTAAACCTGTAAGGGGAACCCTAGCATCAACTATGTTTGAACAATTATACATTAATCCCTCTCCTATGGTTTTTCCTCGCATCAAAACCAACCCCTTCTTCCTATCATTCATTGACAAAGGCAATGGATCCAGGAAGTCATCTTATAGGTTTCTTTTTAGATAATCAACCTGGACGGAATGCTACTTTGATGGTGTCATCCTGAGTAAGCTAGGGCTTCCTTGCTACTTCAAACCTCACACAAACTAGGTGAAACAAAATTACAGAACAAAACCTTGAAATTTCTCAAAGTTCAATTAACCTATAGCCCTAAAACAATTATCAACAAACCCTTCGACAAACACACAACAAATTCCCCCCAAATTCAGATTACAACTTAACCAAGAGAAATGAAAAATAACTTATGGCTTTATGTTTGCAGGAACCCTAATCTTTGCTGTAACAACTCATAAATTCATCCTTGGCCTTGAGACTAGTCTGCAAAGATGTTTGAATGATTTGTGACACAATAGGGCAAGAAAATGGTTCCTTTATTTTGATCAAATCTTTCTAGTAGACATCTCATCCGCCATTAAAGCTTACTCGTGCACTACACCAATGGCTCAAATTGCATTTGATGCAAATTCAAATACTATCCGTTGATCCTCTACTTTGGTTGCATCATTGAACAACTACCTTTAAAACAAATTGACACGATCTCCACTGTGGCGACAATGGCCCACCATACTTTGTGTTGCCAAGGAAATCCACATGGTGCTCGCCCGTGATTTCACAATCAATAAAGACCCTGCAACTCCCAATCATGCGATGGTGGGCAACCATTGATCTCAACCATCGATAATCTTGCTCGTTCAATACAGTTGCCAGCTCTTGCCATTAATCGTCAAGCACCTTTCCTACTGAGATTATAGCATCTTCGTTGATTTGAAGCACATGCATATCATAACTTCTTTAGTAACCCACTACATTATGTATTAAAGCTGAATAAATATATCAATGTATTTTTATCATCCCTTCAGCTTCACCAGATGAGGCACGTGGCGCTCACCCATGATATCGCGATCAACCAAAATAGTGTGGTGGGGTCATCACGGGATGGCGGGGAATGACTAAGATCGAACAGTGATTGATCTACAGTCATGCAATTTTGTCCCTCTACAAAATATTAAACACTTATTAAAAGCACGAGGGGACATCACTAGGCCAATGACAAACAATGACATAAGTTTTCTTTTAAATGTGGGAAAACGGGGCCATCGTAGACTTAGGAAATAATAAATTCTAGTGAAGGAAATAAAAAGACAGATCGAAAGGGGCCCATCCTAGACAAAACGATGGGGCTTAAGTTATTTTGAAACCCTCTTCGAAAAGTAACAGCCAAAAATATCCCACCCAAGGCATAAAATAAAACACTTAAGGTTTTATTGAAAACAAATATAAAACCCCAACTTTAGGCTAAACATCAAGTAGGACCAGGAACATAGGCAAGATAAAATGGAACTTAAGAGCAAAAAATTGAAGTTCCATCAAATGGTTTTAAATCAAAGGTTTGGAGAGTTGCAACATAGCACTTGCTCATTCATCATTACTTTCATGTTTCATTTCAATTAAAGGTTTAATTACTAAAATAAGGTTTGACCAAGGTAAACCCCCATACACCAAAAACAAACAATTTTTCCCTCTTGTGTTTTTGTTGCAAATCCTAGGTTGAAGAAGGATTGAAGATTTCTTGAAGATAAAAATTCGAAAAGTTGTCAAAGTTGTCATCAATTCACGGAATCTCACCTACATATCTTATTTCTAACTTTCTGAAATTGAAACCCAGATCAAACAAAAGCTACATACTAACATCAGAGGCTCCTAAAAGTTGGTTGAAACCTCTGCACAAAGACCCATTTGCCTATAGGTGAATGAGTCCCAATTAACCTCTCAAAACTACATTTGGGTGGCAGCTTCACATCACTCTGCCATTTCCAGATCTATGTTTCTATCTTTATTATGCTTTAAATTGATGTTTCAAGTTTGAATGAGCATAATTGAGTTATTTTTCTATTTTTACTTTTTCTCTCAAAAGTGGTGTTCAAGATGATACCCCCATCCTCAATCATAAGGAAATTACTAGATTCTCTCATTGGTTTGACTCACCTAAGGGTTGCAAGTCAATTCTTTGTGTGGATATCAATTATTTTTGTGGATATAATTTCCTAATGAAAATAGGAAGATAGATCCATACACATATATCCACAATCAAACACACCCCTCACCTATTTTTCTATGTTTCATTTTTGTGAACCCGACTTTGTACAACAAAATTCTAAAAAAATGGAGTCTATTTCAGCCCTAGATCTAAGTTTTGCACTAAGTTTTAATTAGATTTCCATTAGTTGCATTACATTTAGGGTTCTTTAAACTTACATTAATGAACATTGCACTTAGGGTTTAATTTTGCATGTTTGCATCCCTTAAATCTATATAAAAATAGAACATTTGCATTAGGTTTGCAAAATATTGCATTGTACTCGCAACAAGATCATTCTTCAATCATATAGGTTTAGATTTAGGTTCAAATTGAATTGTATAAATAGCCATCATTTTCATCATTTGACCTTATTTGCACTTATATTTAGACACCCCAATCTGAAAAAACCTATTACAAAATTCTCAGACTGTAACCAGAAATAGAAATCACATACAAAAGCCCAAATTTTGAAATTTTCAATTTTTAAAACCCTGAGCAAGGACCCATTCGCCCATGGGAAAATGAGTGTTTGTACAAGAATTTTGACCAATTTATAAGTACATTTAAATCTCTATTTTAGCTTCATATTCCTACTGTTCAAACTATATTTTGAAATTCTAAAAATCAGCTAGTATATGTTTAGGAAAAGGTGTTATTTTGTTTCATTTGTTGCAAACTCATAAAAATTATATTGCATTTCAATATTCAAAATCATCAAACCTATTGGACAACTGTTACATTCTAAAGCATTGCATAAGTTGGATAGATTACTTTTCATGTTAGCATGTTTCCTTTTCAAAGATGTGGTTTTGACACGGTTAAGAATAGATTGTATACGTAAAACATCCCCTCTTATGAGTAAAATTTAAAGAAAATAAATGAGGTCATTAAGAAACATGTTAGCCATCCTCCCACTATCTTTCCTAGTTATGATAACATCTTAGTGCAAGAGAACCAAACCGTTGACACATTTCTTAATATCACCATTTCTATCATTCACTCAACCCCTAAAATCTCTCCCATTTGTGATGATGATATGATACAAGAGGATACAAGCATGGATAATCATGAAAACCATAATTTTTCTTCTCCCAATACCTCTCCTATTGGTGATGAAGGTATCTCATCGAAAGAAGATACAATCATTGAGAATCATGAAAGTCTTGTTTGTCCCTCCTTCTCCCTCTTAGAAAGATGTTATGACACAAGAAGATGAGATCATTGACATATTTCTTATCATCACTTTACCTAGTCTGCATTTATCTCCCAACACCTCTCCTTTTTGTGAGAATGCTTTAGTGAAAGAGGATGCAATCACATATAATAATGACAATCACAATTGTTCTTCTCCTAATACCTCTCATATTTATGAAGATATTTTTGTGTTAGAAGATCCACTCATCGAGAGTCGTGAGAGTCTTGTTTCTCCCTCTCCTAAGCTTCTCCCACTTGGGAATATATAATTGTAAAAAAGGATCAAATCATTGGTAAGCAATAAAATCATGGTTATTCTTCTCTTGATTCCTCTCCTACTTGTGATGAAGTTATCTTACAAAATCTAACCATGGAATTTCATGAACATCTTGTTTGCTCTCTCCTAAAAACTATCTTATTAGGTAAGATATCATGGTGCAAGAGGATGATAGTATTGATACATGTACTTCAAGCAATAGTAATGTGGTTTCCTTAGATGAAGATGATAAGGTGACATTAGACTTCCACTCACTAGAAGATCATCAAAATGAGGATAAATTTGTTGTGTTTTGAACATTAGATATCCCTTTAGACCTTCTACAAGTCCTCTAATTATTGGACCTCCAAATTCATCTCCTAATCCAATTCTTACCATCTACCCACCCTCACATCAACCTCAAGTTCCAAACAAACTCATACATATCATAGAACCACCTAAAAAGCAACCATTATCCCCAAGAGATATCTTGAATTTTACAAGGCAACTTGATAGTAATAATATTTCACAACAACCGAGTTATAATATCGTCGCTCACACATATAACACAAGGAACAAAAGGAAACCACAAACCACTCTTGCTTCATTACCATTACCTCAACCTATATTTCCTAGTGCTCCTCATTTTCCTTTACATAGTGGGAAGGAGTATGACCTTGTTGAACAACTTGAAAATACTCTTGCTAAGATATCCTTATGGGACCTTATTCAAGCCTCACCTAATTACCATAGGATGCTCCAAATATATTTACAACAAGTTGTGGTTCCTCCTAGTTCAAATCCAAATGATGTAGCAGCCCTAATTCAAGGAATGAATTCAATTAATATAGATATTGTTTTTCACCAAAGTGAGCTAGCTCCTTTGGAAGTGCAAAAACAACATGAAGCTTTCATTATAGTGGATGTCATTAATAGATGTGGGATAAAGAAAATTATTTTTGACAATGGCTCATCCCTTAATGTGTGTAGCATAAACCTTTTGGATAAGCTTGGAATGGATAAGACCAAGATTGAACTTGATTCCTTGTCCATTCATGGGTTTGATAATGTAGGAAAGAAATTGCTTGGTTTGATCACTTTACCTATACAAGTTGAAAAGGATACACTGCAAACTCTTGTCCATGTTATGCCTCAAGATCTTTCATATAATATTCTTTTGGGAAGATCATGGATTCAAGAAATACATGTAGTGCATTCAACTCTTCATTGTATAATGAAGTATGTCTACAACAACAAAGTGTACACAATCAAAGCTGACCTTGAACCAAAAATCTATTTCCACACTAAGAAAGATAAAGAAAATCCTTTGAAAATATTGATACTATGGCAAATTTTTGGCCTACCGTTTGAATATTGAATTGGTACATCAATGGGCTGCAACTACTTGGAATCTTAAGGGTAGTGCCACTATAAATTTTATGTCAAGAGGTATCTTCCTTTTCTCCCTTGTTGTTTATGAAGATATGCTTAAGGTTTTAACTAGCGGCCCTTGGGCTTTTGACTTTGGGTTTAAGAACTTTCTTTCCCTCTGATAATGAAAACTGAGATTTGATCCCTCAACTAACCTAGGAGCCACAACTCCAACTTGGGTTCCCCTTTCGGGGTTACCCCTCAAGTTCTGGGAGATGGGTGTCTTGAAAGGGATAGCTAACTCTTTTGGCAATATTTTGGCCATTGATAATATCACTTAGCAGAAGTCTAGACTAGTCTATGATTACATTTGTGTTAATGTGGTTGTTAATATGGTCCTGCCAACTTTTATCCTCCTTAAGTCAAAATTTGGAAACTGGACCCAACCTCTAGAATATGAAAATTCTTGTCGTTTCTACCAGCTTTGTAAGAATTTTGGTTACCTCATTGAATCTTGTGAGAAAAAACCTATAGAGGGACCTTTTGTTATTGAGAATTATCTCTCTAAGTAGTTACCCAAGCCCCATGCAACTACTTTTTTTGCTCAACCATCTAAATTTTTTGTTGCCCCTATGGTTATTTTCCTCCAAGGGAAGGAAACCCCAGTCTTTGGATTCGAGGTTGTTCTGGCTAAACCTCTTGTTGTTTCTAATGACCTGGCTAGCTTGAACCTCATGGTTGTTGACCTTGTCAACAATTTCCCAACCCCAAACTTCCCAAATAAAAAGATACCTGCAACAGGGGAAGAAGTGAATCTGGACATTAGGGATGAAACTAAGGGGGTCTCCCTTACAATGTCCAATTCGCAGACGTCCCTAGGGAAGGTTCTTGAATCTGAAGTAGGAGTTGATTTGTAAGAAGGGGAACTAGTGCATTCTAACACCAACCTGTCCTTGGAGGAAATGTCTTTTTTGTCTCAAAAGGAGGCAGGTAACTTGAACGACTCATTGGCCTTGTTGGGATTTCCTCCTCATCCCAGTGATAAAAAAATGGGGAAGACTGGTCAAAAGTCCCAATTAAATCAAAAAAAAAAAAAATCCAAATGTTGGGGGGGGAACAAGGTGGGTAGAACATCCCAAAAGGATTCCAGAACCAAAGACACTATTAGGGATGTGTTTGTTGGGAAACAAAGAACCTTAGATTCAATCACGTGATCGAAGTCCAAAAGGAAGTAACCATGGTTGTTCCTTTCTAGGGTTTTGGTGTTTCTATCCCCTATTTTTTCACTATAAAGTATCTCTCCTGGAATATAAGGGGCCTAAATAGCCCGTATAAATAGTTTTTGGTTAAAACTTGTATCCTGGACAATAAAGTGGATGTTCTTCTCCTCCAAGAAACCAAGATGAAGAAGGAGACCTTTGATAAGGAAATTTTGAGTAATTATTTTGTTAGTGAGGCTGAAGGTGCTTCTGGAGGTATTGCTACCCTTTAGAATCCCTCAAAATTAAAAGGAAATATGTGCTCAACTCATAGGAATAGTCTGATGGTTTCCCTGGAAGATCTAGTTTCCCAGGAGAAATGGAATTTAATAAATATATATGCTCCCAACTTGATAAAGGATAGGATGTTACTGATGGCACTCTCAAATTTTGCAAATTTAAGATGCCTATTTCAAAATTTTGCTTCTACACTTTCAGAAGTGCACCTAAAGAATCAATCCTGACTAACCCGCTTTGGAGGCTTATAATTTAAAACCTGTTGATTGTATTGCAAAACCCATTTGCAGACATAATCAGTAGACATATGTGAACATGTGTGTCATTTTCTAGCTTCTCATGATGATTTTTGTCAGGGTTTCGAAAAGTGAAGCTGGAGGGTTTTGTCATTGTTCTGTTGTTTGCAGATGTTCAGTTTTACAAAGTTGCTTCCTGTTTGAGCTTGGTGTTCACCGCCAGTTTACTGTCATGACAAAAATAATGTTGTTCCGTATTCTCCACACCTAAGTGATCTCGAATGTCAATTTTCAGAACCCCGTGATCTGATTTGCTATTTTTAGTAGATCCAAACCAAATGCAGTTTCGTATGTTTTGCAGCTACATTCCTAACAGCCTTTCTGAGAGGCCAACTTCGACTGTCAATAACTTTTGATTAGTGATTTTTCAAGAAAATTCCTTTTGCACACGTGCTCAGGGTACCTAAATGATTTAATGTCTGATGGTAGCTCGCCAGGAGTTGATTTGCTATTTTTACAAATTAGCAAATGGATCAGTTTGTACTGGTGCAGAACAACTGTTGTTTCAGAAAAGTTCAACTGAGCGAATTGGCGGACTAATATCTTTCACCTCGTGACTGATTTCTCTGATCCGTCATTTGCAATATACTTTTGGGTCAAAGGACTATATGCTTGCAAGTTTTCATGTCTCCCGAAGGTTGTTTGACTAGTTTCACAGATTGATTCCTGAGGCAACTTGACCTGTTTTGACCATTTTGCAAAAGTGGACAGAAAACAGTTTTTGATGAAGACCTAGTTCATTTTCTAACTTCAGAAGTATTCAAAAGGTAGTATCAGACCGTTTGAGGGTAAAACTTGTTTAAAAACGATTGTTTTTTTAAGCCGGGTCCACTTGGGGACCCGACATTCTCTTGCAGAAGGACATTCTGGGTGGAATATAATCATGAGTTTATTAAGCATAATAATGGACTTGAGGGTGCTAAACCTTTTTTTTTGTTAAATGGTGATGTGCCCTCCGATTTAGAAAGGTGATACTTGACACAAGATAATTATATACATGTATTGTGCAAGTCAGTGAAGAGATCTTGTTCCCTTGGTGTTGCATTTGCATTTGCATTTGTATATGTCTCAGATGTTTTGTGTAAAGGATTTGAGCCTGGTTCAATACTCATCAAAAGAGAGCATATCAACATAATGTTAAATAAATTACAACATATGATAGGGCATGGCTGTGAATTAGCATGGATAGCCATCAAATCATTGAAGGGGGTATAGTTTATATACAAAATGGATTCATTGAACATACTTCAAAATTGAGACTGTCAGTATGAAGGATAGGAGGATCCATTGAATTGTAGATGATAGAGGAAGCAAGGGAGGGTGTGGCTTGCATCGGACCTAGAATGGATGCCCGCGCTAGTGATGAAATGAGCTCGCACCATGTATGGGAGCTTTGGAATAGGTTATATACATCCATCAAGTCAGAGAATGAAGTGGCCAATATGAAGGAGAAGACCATGAAAGGGCCCACGCCTGAAGAATAGAGGGGTCCGCACCTAGGAAGGAGGGACTCACGCCAAGTGAGTCATGGCCAGGGAAAGCACACGGTCTGGTTGAATGGGAAACCCACGCCAAACATGGAGGTGGTGGGTGCATGGCCAATAGATTGGGGTGCTCGATGGAGAGAGTGGCCTGTGTCAATTGGGAGAAACACATGCCTGGAATGGAGAGTGTGGGGCGCAAACATGTGAAGAACATATGGCAGGTGCAGATTGGAACAGAGGATGGAAATCCATCAAAGTCGATGGGGGAAACCAAATGCAGAGCAAGTGAAGGAACAAACAAATGCACGAGAATTAGGGTAATCTCGCAGGCCTCGTTAGATTATTGGTGACATTTGCAAAGGTTGTGCGAGGTATGTGAGAATGCTCCTCGTGGTTGTGGGCCCAATAAAATAAAAAAACATAGGAGGAGCTTTTATTAAAAAAATTTAAAAGTTACATGGTTTGAGATATAAAACATGGTGGACCCGGGAGAAATTTCAAGGCATGGGTATGGTTGGGTTTTACCTGGTGGAAATAAATGAAGAATCTTCAAAAGATTATGTGCTCCGTAAAATATTGATTTCGGGTAAAGTTGTTTTCCCAATAAATGTAATAATTTTGAGTGGGCATGGGTAAAGTTTTATTTATCCTACCAAATAGTAAGAGCTTTAAATATTTAAAGGCAATGCTTTTAAATACAGTTGAATTTTGAGGATTGGTTGCCAAATAAAATGGAACTGGGGAATAATTAGACAAAGTGAATAAAATATTCACTAAGGATTTATTTGCTAAAAGACACCATTTCACGGGGACACATTTTCTTCAGCTGTGAAGAAGAATGAACAGAAATAAAAGATGAGAGGAATTTTCTCTTTATTATAGATGAAATATTGTATATAGCTGGAAAAGGGAATTAGAAAATGTTTTAAATGAAATTTTAAAACATTAAGTGCGCAGGATATGTATAATGAATTTTATATTCACTTCATGTTTCAAACTTTAATATTTGTTGGGAAATAAAATACAACAAAATTTGCATGGGAAGAGGTTTTTAGAACAACTGGATAAAATGATGAGAATTTCCACATGGGTTGATTTTTTGTTGCTGGGCAATGATGAGCTGATGTTGTTGGATGGAATATGTTTGTTGCTGCAAAGGAAGAAGAGGAGATATTATTTTCAGATTGATCAACGGTAAATGGAGATTCCAGATGGCAATTGCAGATCAATTCTAGGGTTGCTCATGTTTCCTTCTATTTTCTATATCTTATTTACTCTTCTCAATTGTAAGGGCTCCAATTTTTGAAAGCTCTGCAAGTCAGGCATAAGCTATGGGTAGATTGTAAAGCTAGGGGGAAATATGACTGTTAGTCATTTTAATCTAAAAGTGTATGTTTTGAATTGTTTTGTTATGTTTATTTTAGCTGATAATTGTCTCCATGCCTGAATTGTAATGCTATTTTGGATTCAATAATAAGATTATTTGAGTTTGTTCATGCACATTTTCTGCATTTGAGCTACATTTTTTGTTGCCTTATGTTCTATGAATGGTGTAATTGCTTTAATAAAGCACAAACTGCTTTTATTATTGCCTATTGTTCAAGGATAGTATAATTGCTTTGACAAATGTAACAGGAGTGTTATGTTTCAGGTGGACTTATAAGCAGAATTATCAAAGAAAGTTGATGTGGTTTGGTTGTCATAATGTGACAACATTTGCAAGACTTTCAGAGCATGTTAAACACTGAAAGATGAATGCTAGTTATATGAATCCATAGCCCATTTTTATGGCACTGGTCCATTATGTTTCTGTTGTTTTCAGTTTGGTCCCAACTCTTTAAATCAAAAAACCATTTCAAATTTGTTTTGCTGAGTTGTGTTTGTTATGTTCTCCATGCTGATTTATGAAATTCATTCAATATCTTGCCAATGTTAAGTGATATTTTAGGTTTCTCAGCATATTTCTGTGAGAACATAATCTGTTAAGCAATATCCTGTTACTTTTGTATCTAGATTGTTTGATGTTTCTAAAGGGTTACCCCCCTAGGTCGTACAAAGCCTAAAGTGCAGGGGAAATGTGTATCCATTCCATTTCCTATCAGTTGGCCACTAGCCTTTGTTGTTCTTTAATATAGAGGTTGGCTACCTCTTAGAGAGTTACCAATCCTAGCTAGGTTGCATTTTTAAACACCAACAAATACTTTAGGAGTATCTAAATGATGTTACTAAAAATAGAAAGGATGATCATTGGATGTTGGGTGGGGATTTTAACTCCCCCTTCTACCTTTAGAAAAGTCAGGGGGGTTGGATGACTATTCTAATATCATGATGGAGCTGGCTGAATTCCTAAACTCAGTTGGTCTTATAGATATCACTCTTCAAAGCTCTAAGTTCACTTGGTCTAATAGAAGGAGTGGAAACCAACTGATCCAATTCAAGTTAGATAGGTTTCTTATCTATGCCAATTGGAATATCTCCCAATACCTCTCTCTATCTGCCCTCCCAAGGTTTGGCTCTGATCATAATTCTCTAGTTCTTAAAAGAAATACATAACACAACTGGGGAACTTTCCCTTTTAGATTTGAAATAATGTCGAGCCTACACCCAGATTTTTCTAGTCTTGTTTAAAGTTGATGGGAGGAACCTTTAAGTGGCACCCCTATGTTTTTCCTGGCAGAGAAGCTTAGTAGAATCAAGCAGAGAGTGAAAGGGTGGAATAAGGTGACCTTTGGTAATATCTTTGAGATTAAGAATTCTCTGGGAAACAACTTAAAGGAAGTCCAAGATAATATAGAGGATGATCTTGTGGATGAGGAGACATGTGCTAAGGAAAGAGACCTCGGATCTCAATGGTTTAAGATAAACAAAAAGGAGGAAATATTTTGGAAACAAAAGTCTTGTGTTCAATGGATAATTGAAGGGGATCAAAATACCAAATTCTTCCACCAAATAATGATTTTTAGATCATTTATGAAAGAGGATGGCACCATGGTCTCCACTAAAAAATAAATAGTTGGGGAAGTTGTTAAATTCTTCTCGTCTCACCACAATGCCCTGGGCAATGCAAATCAGGTACATGATGACTTTCTAGAGGTGATCCCTAGGTTATTTCTGATCTTGACTTAAATAATATGACTAATGTCATTTCTATGGAAGAAGTTAAACAGGTTGTGTTATATTTTGGAGCTTTTAAAGCCCCTGGACTGGATGGGTTTCCTCCTACATTTTTCTAGACCTACTGGGATATTGTCAAAAATGACCTCTTTAATGATGCTAGAAATTTCTTCAGGTCAGGAAAGCTCCTAAACCAACTGAATGCCACCTTTATTTCCCTTATTCTTAATAATGTTAAGACCACTTCAATTAAATATTATAGACCTATTAGCTTCTACAATACGGTCTATAAAATACTCTAAAATTCTTGTGCTTAGACTACCTGTGTTAGGTAAAATGATTGCCCCAAACAAGAAAGGTTTTGTCCAAGGTGGAAACATTCTTGATGTTGTCATCTCTACTCATGAAATTCTCCACTCTATGGACCACAATAAAAATCCTAGGATGGATTTCAAAATTGATATCTCTAAAGCTTATGATAGAGTCTCTTGGTCATTTCTCTTTGTTGTTCTTAGGAAGTTTGGGATAGAAGGAATATTTCTCATGTTGATATTTTCTTGTGTTACCTCCCATATGTGTTATGTTTTGGTTAATGGTGTCCCCAAGGCTATTTATCTTATGGTCGTGGCCTTAGGAAAGGTGACCCCCTTTCACCCTATCTTTTCATAATAGTTGTTGAGGTTCTAGGAAGGAATATTCAAAATTTGGTGGACTCTAAAGCCCTAAAAGGTGTTAAAGTTGCTTCGTCTCTTTCTCGTAACTCCCACCAACAATTTTTTGATGATAAACTCTTGTTTGGGGAAGCCTCAGTGGGGGAAGCTAGGATTTGGAAATAGGTTCTAAATGATTATGATTTTGTTTCAGGCTAGTTTATCAACTATATAAAAAGTAAGACATACTTCTTTAATACTGACCAAATTGTGAAGGAAAGAGTGGTGAAGATATTGGGATGTCAGGAAGTTGTCCTACCTGCTTCCTACCTCGGGTTACCTCTGATTTCTAGGAAGTTGGAAAATAATTACTGGAATCAGTTGATTGAGAGAGTTCAAGAAAAGTTGGCTAGGTGGAAGGGGAAACTTCTTAGCTTAGTCAAGAAGATCCAATTGCTAAATGTGTCCTTACAGAATATTCCTGTTTACTAATTTTCTCTTCAAAATTCCTACCTTCATAGGGGAAAAAATAGAACAGATTCAGAGAAGATTTATGTGGTCAGGAAATGAAGAGAAAAATAGTCTCTAGTTAGTTGGTAGAAAATTTTGTACTCCTAAAAGAGATGGTGGAATGGGGATAAGGAGAATCAAATTGCTTAATAAATCCCTTACTATGAAAGTGGGTTGGAACCTTCCGGAAGGGTCTAAGGAATGGGTGAAGATTTTCCAAGCCAAGTATTTTAAGAATAAGAACCCTGGTTGTTTCCTCTTTATGATTGACCTGCCTAGTGGATGTGTCCTATGGAATCACCTTGTTAAAATAAAAAATGTGTTGAAATTGGGGGTTAGAAAGAGAATTGGAAATGGAAAAAAAATTGATTTTTGGAAGGATCCCTAGATTAAGACTTATAATTTTTCTTCAATTGATGGCTTGAATCCCCTTAAACAAAGCTTAACCAGGATATATGGCAAAAAGGTGTCAGACTATGTCAATTGGGAGATGGATGAACCTAATTGGAATGAATTCAAAATGCTATTAAGGAGGGATAACTTAAGAGGTTAGAGATAGATTAATTGGGATCCGACCTTGGTAAGGCTTCACAATCTAATTGGGGAGACAAAGTGGTTTTCTATTGAAAGAGAAGATGAATGGGTGTGGAAAGGAAGCTCTTCAAGAGATTTTTCTATAAAACATGCTTATGAGGATCTGGTTAAGCCCTTGTTAGACAATAGAGATCACCACTAGGAAAAAGTGTGGCTAAAGAACATGGTTCCTAAAACTAACTATTTCTGGTGGGCTGCCTCACATGGAAAAATTCTTTCTATTGACAATCTAGTCATAAGAGGGTTCTATTTGGTTAACCGATGCTCACTTTTCAATCAAGATGAAGAGTCTATAATGGATATCTTCTTTCAATGATAGTTTTCTAGAGAGGTTTGGTCCTTCTTCCTTTTGTTGTTGTTCACTAATTTGGCATTTCCTCATAGTATGAAGTCTTTTGTAGAAAGCTGGTCAAAGTGCCCCTTTTCCCATAAGGTTATTGTTGATCTTTGGAACTAAGTTCCCCCCTTTTTCACCTAGGGAATATGGAAGGAAAGGAATACCAAGATCTTTAGGGAAGTTGAGAGAAGTAGCTATGAGGTTTGTATGACAATAAAAGCACAAGTTAAGGAAAATATGGAGGTTAGAAGATATAGTTTCTCCAAAGTTTGGCCGCATTACAAAGAGATGAGAATAAAGTAGGTTTGGGGTATAAGGAGGGATCTCAAAAACCTAAATTGGACCAAGATGTTAACCAGAAACTCTATAATGTGGGATCCTCCTCAAAGAGAGTGGATTAAGTTTAATTTTGATGGGTGCTCTATAGGCATCCCGAGTATGGCTGGGGTAGGGGGTCTGCTCAAAAACCACAAAGGGGATTGCGTTGTGAGCTATGGTGTTAACTTGGGATTTTTCTCTAATAACAAAGTTGAGGCTATGACTATTTTAGGGGGTATAAAGACTCTTAAGGAGTATGGATTTAAAAATATAATTCTAGAAGGAGATTCTAAGTTAATAGTGGATATATTGAATGGAGTGACTATGTCCCCTGGGATTTAAAAAATATCATTGATAAGTGTTTTTCCCTTAAGAGTTATTTTACTAACTGCAAGGTGTAACACATGTACAGAGAAGGAAATAAGTTTGTTTATTGTCCTACCAATGAGGCGTTGAGGTGTATTGGGTGGACCCATTGGGTTAATAATAATATGTCAAGTTCATTAAGGGACATGGTTCTAAAAGATAAATTTGAAAATGGTTACAATTTACAAAGTTGAGGGTTGGGAATGGCGGGGGAAGCATTGGAGATCTTGTGACTTTGAGGGAATGTAGAGTAATGATGAGTTATGTGGTATGGTGTCAAGATTTTTGATCTTATATGAAGGTAAAAATAATCATTATCTCCTTCCCGAGATGATTAAGGCTCACATGGATATTTTCAAGTTGAGGAGGGACGTCAAATCCAAATGTGTTGATATGCCTATTATTAGCTCCTCCCATAATCATGAAGAGTTGCAATGTATGAATATTAATGAGACTAATTATTTTAAAAAATAATTATGAGATCATGGTTCCAAGAATTGTGTCGTTGGCTTCCTCTAAAAGAATGTTCTTGATTCCTAATTCTTTATGGGCTTATTTTGGAATTGTGAGTAAAAGAGCCTTCTGAAAGTTAGGTAGGGAGCCAGAGAGGTGTGTGGTTATGAAGAAAATCTTGCGGTATCCAAAACAATTGCAGAGTACTAAGATGGGTGGGTTGAGGAAGCACATGAAGCCTCCAAATTGCTAGGTGCTCAAGCAGAACTTGGACTTGTGGAGATTATTTCAAAATGTAGGTATGGTTCAAGGAAAACTTTAAGAAACCCCCCCCCTTGGCAAAGCTGTAAATTCTTGGCGAATCTTGTATACTTCCTGACAAAAAATATTAATTTTATTGGCGAAATTTTTTCATTTTTTGTGAAAAAAAAAATCCCAATTGGTGAATATTTTATAATCCCTGGAAGTCTATGGAAAATCTTGGTGAATGCAGTATTTTTTTAATCAAATAAAATATTTTCATTGGCAATTAAAACCGTTTTTCAAACCAGAATTTCTTTCCATTGGCGATTAAAACCTTTTTTCAAAGCAAAAAATATATTTTCATTGGTGAATTAAAAAGAATCTCAAAATAATAAAAAAATCCAGTGGCAAAATAAACAGATATGCCAACGAAAAATCATAGGGGTCGTTCGATGAATGTTTGATGGACGACTATAGTTGCATTATGAAACTAAATCTCTAAAGCACTAGATTTGTGATTTGAAACCTCCGGAATAACACTAGAACCATTAGATATCTAGAAATCAATGGTTGAGATTTTATTACTGTACAAATGGTTATAAAGTTTTGTTTGTCAATGATTGGGTGACCTCAGCAGGATGCACAACTTTCGAAGTGTTAGCTCATTTAATGAATTGTAAGGTGCCATTAAGGGATGTCTTTTCAAATGCTTTAAAACACCAACTTTAGTTTTAACGTAATCTTTTAAATCCTCTGAAAGGATAGATCTTAATTAATGAGGTTGGAGAAATGGATTTAGTAGCAGATTGTCACTTCATGCCGGTAAAGTTAAGTGAGCCTGCATACAAGGAAAGGTGGCAGCATTTTGAACTCTCAACTCAGAGTTTCTTCAAAATGGTACTTCCAGTCGATATCAGGGTATGGCAAGATGAACTTGTGGCTGTCATGCAACCAAATTTGAATTGGCTTGAAGAAGAGCAACTCGACATCATTTCCCAACTACGTTCAATGGTGTGGAAAAATAAAACCAGCTATGTCGAGTACAATAGGGTGATTTTCATTTTAGAAAAAGAAGAAGAAGAACGCATTGTATTTCATAATTTAGTTATGGAAATGCAGTTGGAATTGTACAGAGTCCCGACACCTCCAGCGGTTTAACAACATGCATGAATCCTTTTGTAAATTGTGAATTTGTGACATGTAATGATAAGGGGGTGTAGTTTCAGCTTTTGAGTGCTTTTTGAATTTTGATTGTACAGGGCGTGGGGTGATAGGTCTGTGAAACCACATTTTTGGCATTAGACAGATAAAAGAATATATTTCTAAATCTGTGTATTTATTAATGCTTTCTTTTTATTATGAATGAATTGTGTTTCTTCATGATAATTGTTCAATGTTTATCTATTAGGTCAGAATGCCTATTTTTTCATCTCTGAGACTTTGTGTTCAGATTAATTCATTTGTTAAAAGAGAAACTATCACTTTTCTTTATTGATTGTGAGAAAAATGGACTTTGTGTCATTTGTTTTAAAATATTTTGCATCTACTTTCATGGTTAAAGTGAAAAATCTGTACACCAACAAGAAAAAAGAGTTGCATTCCAGAAGTAAATCTTTGAAGAATTAGACTTGCGAATTGAAACCTCCAGAATAACACTATTACTGTTAGATGCAGACATGTGGCAAGATAAAGGCCCATTGCTCATCACTCATTTAGTCTTTTCAATGCCTTGACGTTGTACATTTCATTTAATTGAAATTCTCAATATTTTTGAAGAAAGTGTGGTTGGCGTACTGCTAGTGCTAGTGCTGGCAGTGGCGGCGATTAATACCATATGTGATATGAACATTTGAAGCAATTTCTTGGATAGTTCATAGCTTTAATGAAACAAGATTTGTAATTATTTCATATCGTTTGAACTTTGAGTGGCACTGGTGAATCGGTGATATTGACAGCTTGTCAGCTTGAGGTACAGATGGCATGTAGCCAAACGTTAATCAAATTAAACATTTTAATTATAAAAGTTGGTAGCGGCATTGGTGGCCCATAAATAGGGATAGTGATTCAGTGAATAGTGGATAGTGCCATAAGGGTTTTTATTTTCTAGGGTTAATAAGCATTCATGAAGAAGATGATGCGCTATTGGGGATACTGTAAATTCTCCTTCCTATAGTTATGTAGTTACAGAGTAATCTATAAAAGATGAATTTCCTTCAAGTTGAGAATGGGTGGAATTGGAAAGAAGTTGATTTGGTTAACATGACTTCTCAAACAGGTTTTGAACTAGGATGAGGAGCGCTGATGGAGGTAAGTGCTATACCAGTGCATGGAAGTTGTGTGGAAAAGATGGGAGCAGATTTGCTTCTCCTCTTGTATTTTAACAGCTCCCATTTCCCCAACATGGCTGGCCAAGAAAGCCCCATGCATTTATTTTCAAAGAGACATTTGTATTACATCGTCTGTATGACTCTGATTCTCGAAGGGGGTAAGTACATTTTGTATCTTCACGGCTCCCATTTCCCCAGGATTGATTATAACCCCCTTTCCCCAACATGGCTGGAAAATCCATCAACAGAAGCTTGGAATCATGCATTTATTTTTAGAGCCACATTTGTATTACATTGTCACCAGTAGAAGTTTGGAATCATGCATTTATTTTTAGAGTTACATTTGTAGTAATTTTTCAGCAGCAAAAGCTTGGAAATTGGAATCAATTTGTAATCCATTGATGATTGTAACAAGCAACAACTTGGAATAAATTATTAAATTTTTTCTATGTAAAGTAGTAGTACTAAAGTGACACACTGACATATCTTATTTATACAAAACAAGAGCTTTCCTGATCTACAGCTACTCTTCTATAAAAATATATGTAATAATGTGACATTGAAATTCAATTGTAATAAAATAAATGGTTGTGTTGTGTTATTCTTCATTATTCATTTACACTTAGAGTAAAGAGTTGTTTTCTGAGTTCAGAATATACTTTATGCAAATATATTCTCTTTTGAGAAATTGAGTAATATACTTTATGCAATATGCACTTGATAATTCATGGTTATATCAGGCCATTGGGGGAATGCAATCATTCGTTCCACCGATGTTTATGTGTTACAACGATGTGCTTGCTTTTTTTGACTCTATCGGTATATTGGGGAGCGCACCTTATGAGTCTTCGCCTTCGTTCCATCAATGGGGTTGTGATGGGGGTTCCGCTGATAAAGCATTGTTAGGTCGATGCCTATGGTATTGACTATTGATTTTTGTTAGGAATGGGGGAAGGACTAAGAGTACGAGATTTCAAATCTGTTTATGGATGTAATAAAATTATGTAGGCTATAATATGGATCTTGTCACACAAATTTATACGATTTGCATTATGTAATATGTAGGCTATTATAAGTCCTTTGCAATGTTAAGTTACCAGCCCCTTCACCTTGATGCCAACCCTAGCGCGCAAAAGTTTAAAACAACTTTAAAACACATGTCATGTTTATTTTTTGGGCATTTTGATGGCCTCCCAGTCTCTTCATTACCCTCAGGAGTCTTACCCTTGTATTTTTTGCTCAACATATTGATATCTCACTTCGAATAAAAGCTGGAAAAAAATGTCTTCTTGTTTAAGAAGGACAGACCGACAAAGAATATGGATCCCATTCCCTACTCAAAATCATGTTTAAGACTGAAGCAAGAATGGAAAACAGACAAAGAAATCTTATTATTATAAATAATAACTAATAACAGTATGAAGAAATGATCACTCACCTTTGAGTCTACGTTTTCAGGTTTCACTGACTTTTGAATCGAGAAGTAGAATCTCATAACCGAACAAAATGTGTAAGAAAAAATAACAGCTTCAATTGTATTTATATCAATCCATATTTGGCGAATTCCATGGGATTTTTAAATGGTATGTTAAAAATATGGCGAATCCCGCATGCTTATACAATGATACCTTGTAATTTTCAAGGTGAAATAGGTCCTCATAAGCAACTATTTATAAATTTTAATTGGCGAAATGGGTCTTCACAAGAAACTATTTGTAAATTTTAATTGGCGAAATGGGTCCTCATATAATGTTGTTTTAATAGTATTGGCGAATATGTTGGTATTTTATGACATGCTCCCTGGGAATCCAAGCAAAAATATTAATCAATCCATTGGAAATGCGTAGTCTGTTATGGTGAATTTATTGCCTAAACATGCCTCGTAAAAAAAACTGTCGGTGAATGGACATGCATTGGATCAATAGTTCATGGAATCCTAGCGATTTGAACAACCTGCTGGATACAGTAAATTCACCAATTTTGATTTGCCCGATTCGTAGAATTTTCCAATTGGCGAAGATTCACCACTAAAGTTTTCCCCAATATGGTTCCTTTGTTCGAGTCCACGAAGGGCTACAATGAGAGCTTTACTACCAAATTTACAAACTCGTGGAGGGGAAATATAGCTATTGGTGTTGTCAAGTTTGAAGTGACGACAAGGTTTATCGTGAAAGCTACAAGATTGCAAAATCAAGGTATAAAGGTGGCTAAAAAGAGTGGGGCTGACTACCAGATGCATGTGGACAAGTTTCTTCATGATGGGAAGAACCTGAAATGCTTCCAAAATGGGTATGCGAGGTTAGAGCTTCCACCTCCCTATGCCCTGGTGAGTTTTTTTTTTATGAGGTATTTTACGTTGGAAGGAAGATACATGTCTGTGCGTGTGTATCATTTCCCGTTGCTAAATCATATTAGGCATGATGAAAGAATTAATTTTCCCTTCTAATTATTGTCTTCCTTGCAAATTAACATAGAGAAAGGTGCTAGCCCTCCCCTACATCAAGGTTTGATGCTTGCTCTGTAAAAGAATGCTCTTGCATTAAACCCTCATGGAAACCCTCTTGTTGCCATAATTGATAATGAAAACCGTAATGATGGTGATAATGTTGAACCCCTCTATGGTTGCAAACCCTACTAAGGAACCTAATCCCCACTCACCTCTCATTGTCGCAGCTAGAATTTTTTTAACCCCTACTAAGAGCCCTTCCCCTACTACAAAAATTATGAATCCCTCTACCCCTATGGCTCTGAAAATTTCTACCAAAAGTTCCATTGAGTCTAAGTTAGTGAAAGTGACTCCAAAGAAGAAAAATTATCTTCTCCTAGAATTACACAAGTCTAAGAAGATTAAAAAAGACTTGAACATTCAAAATGAAGTTATTACAATTAGTGAAGATAAAGAGGGCACACAAAATGAGGATTTAAAAGATATGAAGCAGGTTTAAGGTAGTGGTGGTAGTGGTGGCCATAGGTCTGTGCACTCGAAAAAGGCTACTTCCAAGGATAGGAAAGGAAAACAAAAAATATTTGTGAATGAAGAGGAAGAGTTGGAAATTGAAGAATTCAAAGCCCAGATAGATGAAGATTCTAATGGGATGGAGTTTGAGGATACAACTTATGATATGGGTGAAGAGGATTCAGAAGAGGAAAGTGAAGATAATGAAGAGGAGGAAATTGAAATGGAGGATGACCAAAAGAATGATACCCTAAATGTTCCGGATACTAGGAATACTGGCAATGATAATACTATTGATGATTCTAACATGGATTATATGAAAATAGGACTAACATACATGCAGGTACAGATGGATGACATGGAGAAATATTTGGTCATGTTGATGAAGGTGATTAATGGGCTGATGCGAAGAGCAATGGTTGGTGCGGTTTTTGGACAAACTAAAATTACCAGGAGGTTGAAAAAGTTGGGGAAGTCTGATGAATTGAAGGTGTTGGATGAATTAGAGGGACCTGAATGGAGGAAGTATATCTCCCTAATTAGCTATTATTGGGACATGTTGGGAAATGTCGAGTAATGAATTTGTCTTTTATTGTTGTTTAATGACTACTCTTCTTTTTTTGTCTTTCTACTTTATGATTCCAAACTGCTATTTCATAATAGCTTTGTTATAGTTTAGGAAATATTGGTACATGGTGGATTTGATTAATGGCCTGTGTAGCTTTAAGTAATCTAGTAGTAACTTTATGTTTTTGATTAATTATGGTTGTTCTATGGTTATGGTTATGATATATGACCTGCATGCCACCCTAGATGCTATTTTTTTATGTTGGCTAGTGGTGTTGTTTTCCCACCCTATGGTTTCATTTTTTTTGGTGTGGTTGTAACCATGGTATTAGAGCTCTTTCCCTACTAATCTAGTCAAAAACTTAAAAATTAGAGCTCCTACAAGAGGAAGAAAAATAAAAGAATATTGAGGAAGTCACAAAGTTATTGAAGGATGATTGGGGTTCCTTATATTTCACACCTACATTCATGGGAGAATACAAGATCATAACAAAAAAGAATAAAAAGGGAAAAGAACCAATGATAATGTTAACACAAAATTTGAAAGAACCTTTGAAAGCATCCACTTCAACCACTTTAAAAGAAGAAACAAATTACACAACAAACTTTGATGAAGTTGATTATGAACAACCACCAAATCCAAAAGAAATGGAAAAGATTTATGGAAGAGGTTACAAACTATTAAAACAACTTGGTTATAGTGGAAAAGGATGCGATGCTAGAGAACAAGGTATCTATGTCCCTATAGATCCTACCACATAAGAAACCACTAGTGGTCTTGGTTATTGTCCCTCAAAAGAAACAAAAGCATAAAAAAATCCTTCACTCAATACCAACACTATTACAAAAGATTCTTCTAAGACAAATTTAACCTTGGTGTATCCTAAATTGATAGAAACAACTAGTGTTCCTAGTTATTGTCCTTTGAAAGAAATAAAAAGAATCAAATAATTTTTTGCTTAATATCAATTTCATCATACAAAACACTCCTAGTACATCTTCAACCACATGTCTTAGTAATGATTGGGGTTCACTAGATTTTACACCCTCCTTTAAGGAAGAGTACAAAATATCACAATCTAAAGAGTCGTGTGTATGTTTAAAAACTTGTACTAAGTAAGAGATACCTTTGTCACAAAAGAAAGGAACATATTCTACTATTGATCAAGAAAGTATATTTTCAAGACTTTTCCAAGATTGCTTGATATCTCTCCCTCCAAGAACACAAAAGAAATTTTACAATAAAAGTTCATTTTGTGCATATCATAGAGTTCATGGTCATTCTACTAATGAATGTAAGGCTTTGAGTGATGAAATTCAAAATATTAAGGATTGTGGTGCTCTTCCTTATGTTGATGCACCTCTTTCCTCTAATTGATACTGATTTTCATCCTATCATGTTGCTCATCACTATGTGGTATTGGTAGCTTTATATGTCTTGCTCATTTCCATTCATGGTGGTACAGTTTTAGGTGCAGGGTGATCATACAATTGTGTTTTACACTTTTTGGGAGATCCTTATTTTTGCTAAAATCATATATTTTAAAAAAATATAATTATTTAAGCCTTGAAAAGTTCCATTTAAAGGATTCCAATTGAATAGGGTTTGATCAAACCACCTTAGATCAAACCCCCTTGGATAGAACCCCACTAGTTTTAAAACATACCTATAACAGAGTCTCCTCTACACCTATCAAAATGCTAATAAAAAATTACTTTTGATTTACCTTTTGGGGGATCAAATTAATTCATTTAATTTATTTTTTTGTAAGTATGTAATCCTTATTATAAGCTTCCCAAAAAGTATAATTTTAAATCAATTTAATTTGATTATTATATTTATTTTTATTTCTTGTGAATGTAGGTTTTTCACCAAAAATCAAGCTCTCTATTCTTCACATGTGGAAAAATAGTAGATTATCAAAATAAAATCTAAAAAATATCTATGAACTATATATTGATGTCCTTGATCCAACAAAAACAATAAAATTGAATTTTCATACATACAAAAAAGGTTATGTTTTAGCTAGTAAATCATGTCTAAATTATAACCGGTTTGACTTTGAAACTTAAATAAGAAAAAGTTATTCAATTAAATGCTATGAAACTAATTCCATGCACTAGATATTGTAGTTACAAATCTAAATTCGAAAAACAAAATTATAATTCATAGAAAAAAAGTTATGTGTTAGCCATTAACGCCACTCTTTAAAAATGGTGTTTACTATTAAAAACTAGTTTTCAAAGGACATGGAAAAAGAAGTACAATCTAATTCCAAAAAAATTGAAAAAAATATATTTAGAATCTACAGACAAAATTCCACAAATCACTAGTTTGCAACATCATCAAATTCCTCACTATTTAGCCACTATAGGTTCCCGAAAGTGAAGATTTAGTTTAAAAAAATCACTTCAATGTCCAGTTTGGCCAAAAATTGTAAACTAGTATTGTGGGATCACCCTGCAACAATATCTCTCTTGGAAGCAACATGATATTTCTTGGTGGTTTTCTTTGTCTTTATGATTCGGGGGCAAGGATAACTAGTTTTTGAGGTGTGCATTATTTTCAAGGATCACCTCTTCCTCTCTTTCTACTTAAAATACAACATAGCAAGTATGCTGACATTTGAAGTGGGGGTCATATTGTACCTCATTCATTGTTTGCATGTTCCCTTCTTACTGATGATATTATGCATCTCTTAGGAAGTATGAAATTTTTATTCAAAGTGTGGTCTTCTTAATTCATTTGATGTGTCTTATTTTTCTTTGTGACATTGGGTTTGATGTCCTTCAATATTGTGACCTTTTTGAGCATATGGAATTCCTCTTAGTGGTAATACTATGGATTGCATTCCCTAGGTTGTGAATGTTTTATCCTTGACTAGTTCTCTCTTGGATACATTAAGCACGGTGTTCCATAATGAGAGACCTTTCATGAACTAAGAAAAACCCCTTTGAATATCCTATCTCCTTGCATGTACAACCTTTGTCAAGGCCACCAAGCATAACACAACCTGATTTCCAGTGGATCCTTTCTCATGAATGCCTAGCATAACACAGATTGCTAGTCTTGTCACCATTTTCATGGTGCCTTATCAAAGTTATCAGGAGGTATAACTTTTTAGCCTGTATACCTAGCATGACTTTCCCATCATCTGCCTTTTTGTGGGTACATATCGACCTAGTGTGTGTTTCTCATTGTCTTGGGCACTCACCTAGTGTATATCGAATTTCACTAGCCCTTGTGAGCATATTTTTCATGGCCACCAAGCATAAGAAAACTTTCTTTCTAGTGGATCCATGTGTTTCATAAGTGATTATACATCCTTGTGAGTGTATTTGATGGATGTGACATAATACAACTTGCTATTCCATATTTCTTTCCTCTTCACATTAACTTTAAAATTATACGTTTGTGTATCTTGTCTTGTTGCTTCATATTATACATCTTGTGTGTTTCCCTTTGTGCTTATGTTGGTTTTCCATGAGATCTTGATCCTGGAGGCTTGGTCACCTCCTTGATCTTTTTCATCCTATCCCATCCACATTTGTGCACTTGGACCCCTCTTGACACATATTGTCTACTTTAGTGTGAGTTTGTGCTTGCACTCATCCTCTCACTAAAGTGGGGGCTAAATGTAGTGTAGAAAAATGTACTCCTTTACATTTTCACACTTTTTTTGGGTCCCCTTAATTAAATTGGACTTATTTATGTCTTAATAAGCCCTATTTTACATCTACAATCCTAATAAATTATATTTTCTGAAGGGGAAACTTGATAACAATTAATGCTAACACATAATACATTACCTTGAGAAATGTGTGTTCCAGGAATAGGGACCTAGGACCCATTTTCCCATGGGCGAATTGGTCCTCTTTGAGCCTTTGAACCCATTTTTAAAACATGTTTTTGGTAGTATTTTTATCATCCAAAATTCAAATTTTAATGTCATCTTGTGATGTTTAATTTTTGGGAAATTAAGGATACATATCTATAAATACAAGGTTATTTCATTAAACAAACTAAAGGTTTTTCAATTATATTTTTGAGAGATCAATCCTAAGAGAAAATATTATTGTCAAGAGCATTCAAGATCAGATCTACCAAGCATCTATAGAAACAATCAAGATCTCAAGCATCATGTCAAAGTTATCACACATCGTGCATGTTTTTGGAGCTAACATTGTGATGTAAGTTTCAATATCCAAGTCAAGAATTCATTCAAGTCATCAAATCAATATCCAATTCAATCCATTTCATGTAATTTTTAGTCCTTCAAGTATCTCCATTCAAGGGTTTCAAATCAATGGTTTGGTGAGTTGCAACATAGCACTTCTTCATTCATCATTCCTTTCATGTTTCATTTCAATTCAAGGTTTAATTACCAAAATAGGGTTTGACCAAGGAAAACCCTCATTCAACAAAAATAAACATTTTTTCCCTCTTGTGTTTGTGTCGAAAATCTTAGGTTGAAGAAGGATTGAAGATCTCTTGAAGATAAAAAAATAGAAAAGTTGTCATCAATTCACAGAATCTCGCCCATAGATCTTATTTCTGAATTTCCAACGCTAAAATTTGGATCAAATAGAAGCTATAGACTGACACCAAAGGCTCTTGAAATATTGTTGAAACCTCTACACAAAGACCCATTCACCTATAGGCGAATGAGTCCTAGTTAGCCTCCCAAAAATGCATTTTGGTGATACGTACAAATCACTATGCAATTTCGACATCTATCAGAACTTTGGTTCTTCTATTTTCATTATGCTTTAAACTGATGTTTCAATTTTGAATGATCATAATTGAGTTGATTTGTTATTTTTAGTTTTTCTCCCAAAAGTGTTGTTCAGGCTGATACCCCCGTCCTCAATCATAAGGAAATTAGTAGATTATCTCATTGAGTTGACTCACCTAAGGGTTGCAAGTAAATTCTTTGTGTGGATCTCTATTTCCAAATGAAAATAGGAAGATAGGTCCATACACATAGATCCACAATCAAACACACCCCTCACCTAATTTTCTATGTTTTAGTCCCCAATCATATACCACTCAGTTACTAAGCATTTTCTCCAACACCCCCAGCCAATGGGAAACCCTTGGGATCTTCGATTAGGAACTAATACCCCTCCAAACACCCTAACCAAAATTAGTGGAAGAGCATGAAACCTCCCCATCGCCTTCCTCAAATCTATCTCTTCGTCTTAAATGCCCAAGTCATATGTCAATAACACCCTCTCCAAAGCACTCTCTAAAATTAGTATCATATACAACTCACTCATCATAAATGGGGATCCTCAAAACCCTCTAGAAATCCTCCAAATTACTTGTGATCTCTCCAATCAATAATACAAATGCACATTTCTCACCATGCTATATCTCGACTAGGGCTGACATCATGGCTCTATATGCTCAAATCTGGGACATATAGGTAATATGCACTAACACAATTTATACTAGGAAGGCCCACTCCAACTCATCCAATTTTGTCCCCATATTCAATTTCATAGGATTATGTCCCTAGACATAATAGGCTCTATTACAACCTACAAAATAGTCCACATAGCATCAATTAGAGTGAAAAATAGATAATCCTAAGAAACATATCCTTAACATCAAATGCACCCACTAGTAGAATTTGGTAGATAAATGACTAGGTGACTAAAAAATTTAGTCACAACAACTAAAAATGACTAAATTCTATTTATTTTTTGCAACACAGTTATAAATGAGTAAATAATGACTAATTTGGTCATTGGGTAAAAAATTATTTAGTCATACAAATAAAAATGACTAAAGAGTTAGTCACACGAGTACACATTAAACAAAATTTTAAAAAATTATTTGGGGAAATGATTGGCGGGAGTCATGTATTGCGCGTGATTCTACATTATTCCTATTTAGAATTTGGTTATTATGCATTATTTCGACCATTTAGAAAACTACATTAATGAGGTGCGCAAACTACACTTAGGCTCCTCATTTTGAGTTATAGTAGTTGGGCGTGCGAAATACACTGAGGCGTTTTGAGTTACAACACTTGCATGGGCGATAAAGATTATTTGGAGAGGACATAGAGAATTCTGAGAAAGGTAGGCAAGGACTTCAATGTTTGTTGCAAAGTATTTGAAGTTTGCAACGAAGTCAAATTTGGGGACGCCTTTTGTAGCGAATTCAGAGGTAATTCAAAACCCTCATTATATTAAACACAAAATCTATAGCTTTCTGATTGGAAACTTACAATAGTTACAATCAACTGCTCTTAACAACTTTCTTCTACAATCTTGCCACTATTCTACTTCCAATCTTGCCACTATTCTACTTCATAATGTGTTTGAGCTAAATATAATAAAATTTGGGTGTCAGTGCCAAAATAGAATTTCCTCAAAGAGTTTTGATACATTTTCATTGTAAGTGCAAACTATCCTTGTGCAAATTAAACATGTGATATATTTACCCACACATCAAACATCTAAAAAAATATGTTTCCTGCTACAACTTCTTGTACCTATGTAAAAATTCATTTGCAATATCAAATTGACCCCTTTCAACTAGTACAATGGCTACGCCATTTGTAGCATAAACATTTCTTGGTCTCTATGCCAACACTTTACAATATAGTTCTCTAACCTTCTCAAGATGTTGTGCCTCCACCTTTGGATCCCTCCTCTCATTACGAAAAGCTACAAAATAATTCCAATTTCTAAGTGAAATTTCAACATAAGAATTCTTTGCATCTGATTCACTTTGTGTAGCTTTAATTGTTTCTTTTGATTTAAGCCAGTCATTTGTTTTTAGTTCCATTTTTCAAGCATAGATAAATAATTTGATGAGTTTTTTTCTACCTTAAGTGCATCCACAATCAATTCTATGCTTAGTTGGATCTCATTCTAAGCCTAAGCCATGGTTACAAGATGTAGATATGCATCCACATAATTAGGAAACTTGAACAAAAAAATAATTTAATCCACCTATTTGGGACTATAAAATAAAAATAGATGAATTAATCTATTTTCAATTATAGGTTCTCTTAATCTAGGATCTAATAGAAAGATAAAGCATAATACATTGAAGGACACAAAAAATGTTCTAAAATAAAGACTAAAATAGGTTTCCCATAAAAAACAAGAAAGAGGAAAAATGAAAAGATAACATATAAATGATTCATTCGATGTTTTTTATAAGATCTCATTTAACTATGTCAAATAGATTTGGAAGGGACAAAGCATATTTGATTGACTAAAATTTTGGGGTAGCTTATCCATCATCATTATATGCATCATCTTCTCTTGTAATTTTTTTCTACAATGGTTAGGTTTGGTTAAAGCTCAAGAAGCCTAGGCATCATCATCATATGGATCATCTTCTCTTAGACTCTGTTTCTACAATGGTTCATCATCTTTAAAATCAGAGTATGCATGTCTCCATGATTTTGTTGAAACTAGAGAACACTAGTAGAATTTGGAAAATAAATGACTACGTGACTAAAACTCACAACAACTAAAAATGATTAAATTATACTCATTTTTTGCAACATAGCTATAAATGACTAGTTTTTGCATCAAACCTTTTTTTTATAGAGAAAATCTTCCTATTCATCAATTTACGCTTTAGTCGACACCTATGCATACAAATTTATATATATATATATATATATATATATATATATTATAAATTCCTAACAAAAATCAAATGATATAAGACCACCATTTTCTCGTAGTTTTTAACTACTACTTTGAAGAAATAGTCTGGGAAAACAAATAGAGGTTGAAGGGTTTTGAATATGGAGAATTGAGTAGTAATCAAAGGGCTTTCCCAGTGGAGGAATCTCTTGCTAGCAATGCTTCAAGGTACGGGTCTAGAATTTGGCCAAATCTATCCTTCTATCAAAAATCTCCCCACCTAGAATTATGTCTTGAGGATTTTGAGCTTTTTGTTGTGGATCATCTCAAAGGTAAGCAAACCATTCTTAATTTTTTTTAGGGTATTTGAAAAAATTGATGGGTTTTTTCGTGAAGTACTATTTGGCTATTTTGAATTTTATAATGTTGGTTGTTTTGTTACTGGATATTTGGGTATGTTTAAAAACTGATGCTTGATATTTTTTTATTGGTTGTTTGGGTATTTCAATGTTGGGTTTTCACTTGAAATGGGTATTTAAGAAAAATGATTCTAGATATTTTTCGCTATCAAGATAATGTTTTTCTAAGAAACAAATGAGGTCTCAACCTTTTCTGGTGTTACACAATTTTCTAAATTTTGATGTTGTTATCATTTTTCCTAGGCATTAAAAAAAGTGATGTTCAGTGAACCCTTTGTTTTTTACTATCTCAGTATTTAAAAAAAATATGTTGGGCATTTTCTTTATATGGGTATTAAAAAAAAATGGTATTGGGTATTTTTTTGCTGTCAAGTTATGGTTTATGTTTCTATGGAGGCCTAGGCTTTCTACCCTGGTAATTCTCTTACCAATGCTTTTGTTGGTATTAAAAAATAACCTTAAATCTTGGCTCAAAAAATTAGCTATCTTGACAAGGTGTGGTAAGATCTTGGATTTTATCCTAGAGTGTGTGGGAACCTTATGTTTAATCATTAAGGTATGTAAACCTGGTCAAATAAATGTATCCTATATAGAATGGATCTTTCTTTAATACTTCCCATAATTGTTATTAGTAGATCACATTATTATAGTTTTTGGTAACCAAAGATTGCATTCAAGTATGTAACAAACTCGCTCTGTAGTTAAGTTGTACACTTTTAAGTAACATTCATAAGGTTTAGAAAATATTGATCACTCTCTAGAATAGCCCATTAAATATTGGTTGTGCTTGAATTTACTACATAATTGATATAATACAACCACTTTGCATATCAACCAAAGTTATAGGCTCTTTATTGCAGCAAGAGGTAATCACTCTTGGATCACTCTATCATTACACTGTAACCTGTTAAACTTGAGTCAACCTTAATGCACCCAACGATGATTGACACCTAATTGTGATGACAATGATTAATTTATACATGAATTATGCTCATATGAGTGCCTCCATTTATATCACAACATAGCCACATTAAACTTTAGTCACACATGAATGCATCCTATATTTGCTATAGCACAATTGTGTCACATGACCAATAGAGTTATGGATCACATAATAGTCACAAGAATTTGTTCCTCAATTGTGCTCCTATGGTGATTCCATCACCATTATAGCATAACCCTTTGGAAATATTTCTCAAATCCTTACATTGCTTATTTTCTCTTTGGATGGATGGAAATTCAATGACAGTGATTTGTATGCAGGTCATGCTCATATAAGTTCCTTTGTCACCATTACACAATAGTACATTGGAATTTTGTTTCTTGAACCTTTACTTCATTTTTTATTGTTAAGGTTTCTTAGTGATTATTCCATTTCCATGTGGCATATTAATAAAAGAAACCAAGCAAAAAATCATTACGTTTTTAGTAAAATTTTGCTAACATACTTTTGGAATAAATGTTTGACTGCATTACTTCGTGTGTGAAGAATTTTGTTTTCTGCATATAATACATTCATTGAGAGTTGTAGTAGAAAGCTTCTTATGCTGAAAACCATCATGTAAACTTGCTTTAAGCTACATTTAGGAGGCTTTATGGATTTTTTGTGATTTGTATAGCTTTTGCTTTGATAGCAAATGACATCGAATTCTTTCTAAAATTGAAATGATTTATTAATTATGGTTTTATGATGATTAAATGTTTTATTTAGAAGGGGTTAATATGTGGAATTTTTATGTGCAAGAAGAATAGATTGTGATGCAACATTCAGGTATGGATGGTTAAGGAAAACTTGGATTTCTATTAGTGACATAACCAAGTTGGAGAGTACCTTGATCCATTCTGAAACACTTCTGATTATAGGAATACAAACGTCGGTGGATTGAAACATTATTTTCCACCTGATTACATCTTAGGATTCAGTCGATTACTCTGGATTCCCAGTTGATCGCTTTGAATATCCAATAGAGAAAGTTCCTATTTTCTAAAGATAAAATCATAAATTTGTTGGTGGAATTTCAAATCCAATTTGAGGTCGTGAATATTAGACATAGAAAGTTCCTACATTCTAAAGATAAAATCATAATTCTTGGTCCAATTGTATGGATTTTTCTTTTTAATTATACTTATTTTTGACATTTGGCTTGATACAAATTGTTACTTTAGAATTATGGTATTTCTTTTCTTCTAATGTTTTCAGCCCTTATTTCAAGGAAGATCTCCGAAGATGGTTCCTTTAGATGGAGACTGCACTTTTTCGCTATAGGTTTCATCTAGAAACACCAGAAGCTCAGGTACTATCATACTCAAAGAAAAAGTAGGAGTCATGCAATGATGAGATACTCATTTTTGGAGCTTCAGTTAAGAACTTTAAATGTTTGGCTATGTGCATAGAGAATGTTCATGGAGTGCAAACTTCCTTACAAAGCAATTACCACAGAAGAGTTTGAGGTGAATTGCACCTGCTATTTTATGTTGATATAGATATGTTCTAACATGTAGTTAATTGTTGTAGCATAACAGATAAGGTAAATATTTTTTCATATACCATTGTTTCTAATTCAAAAAAAATATACCTTATTCTAGGAGAAAATCACAGGGGGAGTCTATACATAAGACACCACTGTTTCAAATTCAAATTTTTTGGTTATTTCACAATTGTTTGCTTCATTTATTTGATCTAAGATAACCTGTTGTCTATAACATGCTCTCAAAATCACATTAAAATCCTTTATTCTGAGAAGACTATTCAAAATCTTCCCATCATAACAATGGACAAAAGCATCAATCATTAACCTGAACTTTGCAAGAGTTTCATCAAATTCTACTTTTCCACTCTCTTTTCCATTTTTTATTTTATTCTCAATTTCATCCATATAGAACTCCCTCAACCTGTAGATCCTACTGTTATCCATAACTTTACCAAGTGTCAAGGATAGCTTTGAGTTTTTACCCAAGCAGCAATTAAAAAAAATTGGCCTTACCAAATACAATGTGTTGAAAATCTCTTTGAAGCTATTCTAGAAAAGAGTTCCTAAGAGTATAATGTGTAGTTTTGAATTAACCTTTTTGCATTAATTCCATATCTTTACAAAGATATGGAATTAATGCAAAAAGGTTAATTAAAAACTGCACATTATACTCACATGAACTCTTTTCCAAAATAACTTCAAAGAGATTTTCAACACATTATATCTGGTAAGGCCGAATTTTTTCAATTGCTTCTTGGGTAGAAACTCAAAGCTATCCTAGACACCTGGTAAAGTTATGGCTAACAACAGGATCTACAGGCTAAGGAAGTTCTTAATGGATGAAATTTGGAATAAGATTCAGAATGGAAAAGAGAGTAGAAAAGTAGAATTTGATTAAACTCTTGCAAAGTTCAAGTTGATGACTAATGCTTTTATTCATTGTTATGATGGGAAGATTCTGAATAGTCTTCCCAGAATAAAGGATTTTAGTATGATTTTGAGAGCATCTTCTATATAGCAGGTTGCCTTAGATCAAATAAATGAAGCAAACAATTATGAAAGAGCCAATAATTTTGAATTTGAAACAATGGTGTCTTATGTATAGACTCCCACTGTGATTTTCTCCTAGAATAAGGTATAACAATTTTAAATTTGAAACAATGGTATATGAACAACTATTTAGCCTATTTGTTATGCTACAAAAATTAACTACATATTAGAACATATACATATCAACATAAAATAGCAAGTGCAATTCACCTCAAACTTTGTTGTGGTAATTACTTTGTAAGGAGTTTTGCACTCTTCCATAACATTCTTTGTGCACATCAATATGTTGGTTATTATCTTGATCTCCTTTGTGATCAAAAGAATAGTGAAGTTCATTTCATAACTCATGACCATTTTTTTGTGCTATAATCTAGTGCTCTTTTACTTCTTACTCATTGTGTTCTTAATCACCATGTGCAAATGGCTTAGAGGACATATCTTTCATTTCAATGGCCTTGCATGGCACTTGAAGAAATTCCCATTCATTCCTTAGCATTTAACAACCATATAGAGCATATGAAACATAGCTTATTGAAATCATTGTTGACACAAAAATCTTGAAGATCACCACCCTAGACTGCTAGAGAACTTCCTCCATTCATCTCATAATGCAAGGTCCCTATAGGTTGAAAGTATTTCCCTTGAAATCATACCACTGTATTGATAATGTCTTGAGGACTAAGGGTCCCACTTGGAGGTAAAGAATAATATCATATTCATTCATTCTCAGGTTCATATTTCAATTTTTTATATTTATGTGCAATTTCTAATGATCTTGGTGAACTACATTGTGTAAAATAAGAAGCTCCTTCAGCCAATTGTGTTGTTTACTAAAGTTGATGGCATGGAAGAATCTACAACACTTTCTTTCAACATTTAAATCAATGACCTTCAAAACAAAGATACTAGGACTATCCCTTCAACATTTTTGAAGTCACTTCCTTAATAAAATTGGTCACTATCCTTTCATCATCTTTGTTTGGCATTTTACTGTACTATAATAGTCCTCTCACAATGACCACCATATCATGATTGTGAAAATTTTGAACCCATCACTTGGACTGTCAAAACTTTCACCTCACAACCACAATAATAAGATACATTAAGAATGCACAGTCCCAACTAAGTGTATCAGAATTGGCGATCCTTGTTTTTTATCATATTTTGTAGTTACATGTGCACAACTAGACATACATGAAAATGTGGAAGCATGGACAAGGAAAGCGAACTGTTTCAAAAAATTCCTCAAATAAATGTGATATCATGGATACCTGCTCTCCCACAAGAACTTCAAGTCATGCTTGCAGTGATGCGAGAAATCCCCACATCACCGCAGGCATGACTTGAATTTCTTACAGGAGAGTGGGTATCCATGGCTTTCTTGCATCACTACAAGCATGAATTTTAGTGCTTGCGGGAGAGCAGGTATCCATGATATTGTATTTCTTTGAGGTTTTTTTGAAACAATTCACTTTCCTTGTCTATGCTTCCACATTTTCACGTGTATCTAGTAGGGCACTTGTAACTACAATTTATGACAAACAACCCCTATTGTTATGCTTTGATGGATGTCCCATGATCAAGATCTATATAAAAAGGTTTCTTTATATACTAGGTGGTTAGGTGTTCTATAGTGTTATACAAGTTTAAGCTTTTCCTTTTGTTGATTTTTAAACAACAGTCTTATCTTTTGGGCCAAGATTTTTGTTGTAATCGCTCTTTTTGTTGTCTTTTTAGTAGTTCTTGATTTATAGATTGCAATTGTTGGCAGCTAAAAAATAATTATCCCACAAATTTCTTATATATTTTTTATTTACACCTTAATTATAGTGCTAAAAGAGTCATATATCTACACCTTATTAATTTTGAATTGGTTTAGTGGGAAGTGTCATGTGCCCTATTTTCCTAAGTGACTTGAGTTTGATACATGTGTATTTGTTTTGGACAATTTATGGCATTTACCTATTGGAAATATGTGCCTCAAATTCACTAGTGGACCCCCAACTTGGTCTTCATCAAGTCAGATTACACCAAGTGATTATTTCATTCCTTTACCACCATCCCATGACATCTCATGGAGTGACTAGTGGTGGAGCAGTACTCACCGCTACCCTGAAGAGGTGCTAGATTGAGCTTGCAGTAGTGCAGTGTTACCGCCACCCTGTGGTACTTCCATGTTGACAAGTGCAGTATAGCGATGGTTAATGCTACCCCATGACAATGGTAAAAGGTATCCTATGGTGGTGTGGTATAGTCACTACCACACCGCGATGGTGTACAAGGCTTGGTGTAGTAGAGTGGAAGATACCGCTAGACCACGACGGGCTAGTTTGTGTATAGCGGTGTAGTGGTGGATGGTGGATGATTGGATTTCTTTGGTAGGACAATGATTTATTGGTAGTTAAACAATTTGTAAATATTTCCTATGGGATCTGAATCGAACCGACTCCATGGTTGAATGGAAAAAATAGAACGAATGTGAATAGGCATTGTAACATTTTGGAATATAAAATTGTTCTTTAATTCATGCAGGGTTAATGATGCTATAAAATCTATAGAGATGGTTGTTGTGTAGTAAGATTTTACTTATTGCTTTTATTATTTTAATTATACTCTTTTTTAATCATTTATTTCATATTGGTCTCCTTTTTGTTGGCTTTGATGACTTGTAATGATTATTCAGATGTTTATCCTATCAGACTCATAATTGACTAGGTAATATGAAGTTGGAATGAAAGTTGAAAAAACCTTTTTCAAAAGTACATTTGGATATTTCTACCAGACTCCTTGATTTTAGTACTTTGATGTAGGAATGGTTCATATGTGCGTGTACATGGGCATTTGAGGAGCTTCTAGAATAAGAAACATGTGAATGCTTTCTTTGTGAGGTGTGTATTGAAGATTGGTAAGTTGAATTCCTAAATGTGTTTGGTTCAAAATGCATGCATTGACTCAAAAGTGCAATCTTGCTTAGCTCCAATTTTTTCTAAAATTCATATTGGATACAAGCAAGTTTTGTGCAACAACTTCTAAATGAAATTTGTTGGACACATCAATGTGTTCTTGCCTAGACTTCTAGAGGAGATTTTCAAGTGCATTTGTACTTGAATACCATGCTTACTTTGTAAAGTGTGGAAGTAGTAAGAAAGTTACTATATTCATGTCAAACATTTTAATGGTATTTGTTATCTAAATTGATTGCTAATGGGAATTTCCCTATATACACTAGTGTCTTCCGATTGGTGTTTTCCAATCAATTGATTAACTCCAATGTCACAAATGGTACCAGATATTATCTATGCCAATAATTGCAAGCATGGAAACGAGTACCAAGAACTATGTCACTTGTATTCCTACTTTTGTTGCTTGCTTGTAGCTTGTATTTGATTCCTTCAATAAAGCTAAGTGGTCTTTATTTTTTTTTAATTTCTATTTTTAATAAGATTCCTTTTATTTTATGAGTAAGATAACAAGACTATTTCCACTTAAAGTATTTTCCTAGAATATTTAGGGTCCAATTTTGATGAATGAGACTCTTCAGGCATGTTACATATGTACTCATTGGATTGAATTTTTATTTCAAATTTTAAATTTTATTGATATTACTTTTGAAATGATTAATTAGGCCTATTACCGGTTTCAATGAAATAACATTCAATAACTTGGAATGCATCTTTACACATCTCTACAATCTTAAAGTTCCTACATTCTATTAATTAGGCCTTAATATAGGGAATTCAATTTTTTTTCTTACATTTTGTAATAGACTTGAAAATACATTGTCTCATGAAAGATCCTACCCAAGAGTGTCAAACAAACAGGATATGCATTTTATTTAAAATTTTAGTGATTGTTCCCATGCATTATTTTATGGTTTTTGTGTATAATACTGATTTGAGCAACTATTTTCCCTTTTGGCTAGGCTATTTACAACATCTCACATGGACCATATCCTCAGTACACTCCCGAATACTTGTTCCTCCTCCAGACAATTTTGTGCTTTAATCCCAGGTACTATCAATTGATAGAAATATACTTCTGATGTTGAATCAGAAGATGTTTTGAAGAGAGGTCTTATTTGTTGAGTAAATTTTTTAGGGTGTTGTAAACTTTGTACTCATGATGTCTCAAATCACTAGAAGAATTCAAAAAATAAATGACTACGCGACTAAAACTTTTAGTCACAACAACTAAAAATGACTAAATTCTAATATTTTTTTGCAACTTAGCTATAAATGAGTAAATAAATGACTAATCTAGTCGTTGACTAAAAAATTATTTAGTCACACAAAAAAAATGACTAAATAGTTAGTCATGCAAATACAAATAAGACAAAATAAAAAAAAAAATTGAGGAATTATTGGTGGGAGTGTATTGCACGCGATTCATTATTCATTAAATTCCTCATTTTATTAGCCTATCACCGAGGTGTTTCCTCTCTTGCAAAAGGATTCACTTGATTTTTTGGCAAAAGAAAGGTCGGAAGCTCGAGTTATTATGGAAACTACAACTTTGCAAAAGGAAGAAGCTTCAGGTCTACAACGTTTCTTTCCCATTTTCATGGTTTTTCCTTCTAAAGTTTTCACTACTTTATCTTTTTGTGCTTGAGAAGAAAAAAACAATATTCTTTCTCATTCATTTCATTATGTATGGTGGTTTTTTGTTTGAGAGTTTTCCCTCTTCCATTCACAGGTTAGGTTTTGAAAGAATGCATATTTTTATTTAAAGATTTCTTTGGATCCCTATGGTATGTTGCAATTCAAGAATGAGTATGATAGAGCTATCAAAGCTTTGTAACATGTGAGAGTTGAGTCATTGAGTGATGAATTGGCATGAAGTTTTGAAACCATAGATCATGATACCATGGGGTAGCAAGTTCATGTTTTGACTCCATAATCCAAATGAAAGGGCAGTATCATAGTCAAAATGAGGGATAGTCATGAACACAGATATATTTAATTAAGAGGAATAATGTTTATATGTTTGCATGCATATGGGATTGAGAAATTCACTATGTCGCCCATTTTCATTAGGGCACCAGTCTTCTTGCATCTTGTTCTTCCACCAACCACTCCAAAAAATCTAAAGAAAATATCTTATTTACATTTATTTCCTTGTTACCTTCTATACCTAATTATTACAATATCATATGAGATCCATTTTCAGAAGAATCTATAGGGGGTTATGCTATGTTGTTTGTCTGATATGTCATGTATGAAGTATACTACTAATATACATAAATCTTTTGTGATCTCAATTGGTTTCATGACTTGTTGCATGGATGACATTTGATATATGTTGAAAGAGATTCTTAGGTCTTGAATCTCTAAGCCTACACAGTGAATTTTAGGATAAGTTTTTATATTCATTGAATTGTAAATATCTAATTTCTGCACAGTTTTGCAATCTTTATAAATATTGTATGTGTAGACATGTAAAATTGACTTGACACCTATCACACAACCTCAAATGACATCAAACAAAATTGAACGACATCAAACAACACTGAACAACATTGAACAACCTCAAAAAAACATCAAACGATATGGAACATCATCTCCGATCACCCCGTAACACTTTAGAATGACTCATAATCATCCTGTAACACTTTGGAATGACTTAGAATCATCCCAGAGCATTTCGAAATAACTCAGAATCATCCCATAACACCTCAAAATGACTCAAAATCATCTTGTAACACCTCAAAATGACTCAAAATCATCCTGTAACACCTCGAAATGACTTAGAATCATCTCATAACACTTCAAAATGACTCAGAATCATCTCGTAACACCTTAGAATGACTCAAAATCATCTCGTAACACTTTGGAATGACTCAAAATAATCCTATAACACTTTGGAATGACTCAAAATCATCTCGTAATGCTTTGAAATGACTCAGAATCATCCCGTAACACTTCAAAACAACTCAAAATCATCCCAAAACATCTCAGAACAGCTCAGAGTCATCCCATAATGTCTCAAAACATCTCAAAATTATCCTGTAATATCTTGGATCATCTCGAAATCATACCACATCATACCACATCACATCACATCAAAACGACATCAAAAACCCTAATTCTTCTATTAATTGAATAATACAACATTATTTAATTAATTCACTTTTTCATCATTTCAGACAAATTAAATAAATTTAATTATTTAATAAAGTCCCAAAAACCCTAATTCCTCTATTAATTAAATAAAACAACATTATTTTATTAATTCAAATTTCATCATTTCAACCAATTAAATAAATCTCATTTATTTAATAAAGTCCTAATCCCACTTTATTTCGTCCTGATTGATTAAATAACACCAATTATTTAATTACATCGCTAAATCACCATATTCCCCTAAGTGGATTAAATTATTAAATAATAATTTAATTATGACACTTTCCCTCGAAAATTTGAATAATTAAATCAAACTATTAAAATCAATTATTATAAATCAAAATCAAACTAATGCAACTTTGTTTGCAAAAGTCAAACTTGATTTACACATTCAACTCCAAAAAGGAATTAATTAATTAAATCAATTAATTCATTTTCCTCACCCATTTTCTAATTGAGCAATTTTTTTTTTTTAATTATACTACAGGAATCGGGTAGCATGACTCCCTATAAACTGCAGTGTGCCTACTAAATTTTTTAACGTGACCAGCGGCACTGGCGCGACATGCCCTTCGGTACCACGAGGGTGGGGGAGACTAGACCTCGTGACCAACCTCCTACAACAGGAAATATTTAGCCAACCGAGCTAAGGCCCCAACCCCTAATTGAGCAAATTAAGATTGCTAACTAAACAATCTAATTTGTTAACTAATCAATCTATTTTGTTAACTAAACAATCTATTTTGTTAACTAAAACATCACATTCTTAACTAAGCCATCACAATCTTGACTGATCAATCACATCCCTAACTAGCCAATCTATTTCCCAATCACACAAATTGTGCAATCAACTTTGCATAATTATATCATGTCTAAATCCTCTCAACACACTCCAACTGTTGATCTGAATATTCTTCAAAACGATCTTGATTGTCCATTTCAAATCTCATTTTCTATATAACAAACCCCTTTCCTCACAAATAAGGATCAGAGAATCAACATACATTGAGCAACAAAGTGCTATCAAGATCACCCTTGAGAGAGCTTCACCATTGACTTCGATCAACCAAAGACAACAAGCATTCATCCACACTTTTCACACAAACTTTGGAGGCTTCGCTATGATAAGAGAAATGCAACATCAAGCGAATACACTCCACTACGAGATGGTAAAATATATCATTTATTTTCATTTCATTTTGTAATCAGTAGGTTCCTCATCATGTTTGCAATAGTATAGTTCAATCTCGTATGTGTAGGAGTTTTTAGATTTTAGATTTTAAGAATTTTGGTTGTAGATTAGAGTTCTTTGTTAGATTGCTTTCATGTCCTTATTGGATATGAATCTAACATGCTTTCTCACCCTCACACATTCTAGCATGCCGGATGGGACCCTTTTCCCCTCCTCTAATGTTTATTTGAGTCACTTTTGAAGCTACAGGTTATGAAAATGCTACTGACAGAGTTTTCGCGTGCTTGTCCAAAAGACCTAAGCATCTGTCCGAAAATTTTGAGCACTTGTCTATCAAGAAAACTGCATGATTTTCATAGAATTATGCTTTTGTTAGAAGAATTTTGCATTTTTCATGGGAATGGTGCTTTTTTCTGAAACCTGTGCATTTGTAATTTCATAGAGTTAGCATTTGTTTTCCAAGGTTTTTAGCATTTGTTTCTAAAACTGTGCAGTTGTATGAAACTTGTGCATTTATATTTTTTGTTGTGAGCAGTTGCTTTGACAGACAAATGCATAGATCTTGCACTCTTGTGATAGGTTTTTTCACTACTTGTTGTTTTTTTCTGGATTTGTAAGCAGGAATTGATAGATCTGATGTAGAATTCCAATAACTTTAACATGTTTATTGTAGGGAGGATGATCGGTCCCAGTTTTTGAGTTACTTTTAATTAGCTTAGGAACTTTCATTTTAGTGCTCTAAAAATGAACAACAAACTCACATTTTTATTTTGGTGTTGTTAAAATAAACAAATTTTAAGCTTTTTCAACTTAGGAACTTTCATTTGGGGCTCTAAAAATGAACAACAACAAACTCACACTTGACTTTGGTGTTGTTAAAATGAACCAAATTTAAGTTTTTTTTAAAGGAATTTTTGTTTGGTGCTCATGAAAAGAACAAAAACACTTCAGTTTTGGGCTCTAAAAATGAACGCATGTAATGTTTTCATAAGTAGGAACCTTTAATTTTGGTGCATAAAAAGAGCGAAAATGTTTTTCATTTTGTTGATGCATGCACATTTTACATTTGTTGACCAAGATAGGACAAGGATTTCCTTTCTTAGAAACACCTCTATTGGAGCTCATAAAAATGAACAAATGTTTCTTAATGATATTTCATCATTGCTATCTTAATTGCTTGATGTCTTGAACATTTCGTATTGGTGCAAGTTAAAGAGAACCTTTTTTGTTTACTCACAAATTTTTGGGGATAACATCGCTCAAGGTGTTTAAAATGAATCAAATTGCTATGAATTGTTCACTGTGCATTCAATAATTGGAAAATTTAAAGTGTTTTATCTTCTCCCCTCACACCTTTTGGTGATCTTGGGTGAGCAAAAGAATATTTTTAAGCATTGCACTTTACTTTTAAAGTTTACCTTAAAGAGGGGGCTTGCCTTGAGATACATCTCACACTGGAGAACTCATTGCAAGGTCTCGAAGCACGTTTATTGGTGGGCTATATTAAAGGTTGTGAACTCATAAGAAAGTAGCTTCAAGCCATGCTGACAATAGACTGCACCTAATCTCATACCTTAAGTGGAATAGAATGGTTAAAGAGCCTTAAGTGGCCAATGAGTGAGTGTCATGTTTCCATGTTCACAGTTATCACTAAGAACCAAATTGTTTTAGAAGCCACCCTATTATCCAAAAACATTCTCTGAAAGTGGTGCATCGGAATTTACTTCTGATTAGTTACTTGCCATGTCCGACTATAGGCCCATGCCATAAGTTGCATGTAAAATAATTTCTTTAGAGCATGAGGCAGGCCTACCTAAGAGAATGGTGTCTATCCCCTAAAGTTGTAATTGCTAGTTTATGTTAAATAAAAATAACACATTCAAAACAAACACTGAACGAGATGGTTAAACCACAAACCCTTTGATATAGTGCATACTTGTGAGAGAATCCTTATGTTTGCACCCCTTTGAAAGGATCCTTCCTTAAAGGTTTCTGAACATTTTGGCTTTAATTTCAAGGTACATTAATCAGAGTAAACATTTGGGAACTATGGCTTGGGCATTGTGATTTCACAACCTAATATATAGACATGAAGGTCACATAAGTTCATTCTTGTTGAGTCATTCCAAGTGTTGTCTTATCACTTTCCATACTTCAAGACACAGAGAAAAATTTGACAAAGAGTTGTTCACAAGATCATTGTTCAAACCAAAACAATTGGAAAGATAGAAGTTCAAATAGTCCCACATCCATTATTTCCATCCTACCTATTTGAAATCAAAATTAAACAAACCATTAAGGTCATTCCTCCACTCAGACATCCATGATATCAACAGTTACTTGGGACTCACAGATAGTACAAGTAAGTTTTCCTACAACATATCCTCTAGACAAGGAAGTGGAATATAGACCTTAGTTCTTCAACATTTTGATTCCCAAAGAATTAGTATTATTCCAAAATAGAACTCAAACCCTAGGGTCTTGAGCTTCATAGAAACCATCCCTTAACACCATCAAACTTTATGACCATTTGGCGACCAACCGCCCCAGTTCAACAACCAGATCTTTTAGCACCGATCCTTCAACCTAGGCTCACATATATTGAAGGTGAACAAACTGACATCATAAGCAACTTAAGAACCTTCATTGTTTAGACGAATTAAACACCCCCATTAGTTTCTTACCGTATCAATTGTCCTAGATGAAGAGGAAGAGAAATCTGACATAGCAGCAGAGAGACCCATATGACCACCACCCACATGGCAATAATTATTCCCTTCATGATCTCATGCAAGTTCAAGATCCCTAAGGTAAATTCCACAGATCGTCATTTCAGAATTAGGCATCTTAGCCTAAAAGATCTCAAGAAACACCTTTGGGAACTTCATGAAACCAGAACTAGGTTGGTATATAACTTCGCCAAATGAGTTTCCAAAAACAATTTGAACTTGTATTCCTTCTACTATTGTAAGAATTTGGGTCTGTTCCAATAGTTCCAATATATTACATAATATGTAGGACAACATCAGGTCTTCAGAATTTGAGTCAACTAGAGAGTACACCAGTCTCCCACAAGAGACCCAAGTTTTTAATAACCACAAGATCACAACATAGGAAGAAAATGGAAGCAAGCAAGGATGACACTAGTATCCTACCAACAAACACCATAAATGATGGAAGTGGCCCATGAGGATATAAACCAAGTGACCTTTTGATAGGGTATTGAATATCAAAAAATCCCCAAAACATGTTGATCTATTACCCAAATCTTTCTTATCAAGGGTCACAATATCAAATAGGGCAACAACATCAAGGGTTTCAAAATCGCATCAAGGAATAAGTCCAAAACATCAAAATGTCCTAGATAAAATTGAGAGAGATCTTCAAGAAATTAAAAGAAATAAAATTCCAACATATCATTGATGCCATGTGCAAAGTCGGGACATTACATATCCACAACAAATGAGCATCATTGCACAAGAAACTCAACAACACCTTCAATATCAACAATATCAAGGTATACCTCAAGCACAATATCAAAATGTACCTCAATCGTAGTATCAAGATTTTTTTCAATGCCAAGGTGTACCTCATGTGTAATATAAAAAGGTACCTCAAACAAAGTATCAAGGAGTTCCACAAAATCAAGAGCAAAACAATTAGGAAAAACCACAAAGGAAAGATTACCAACTAGGAAGGAAAATCGCCCCTTTAGGATAAACTTTAGAGGTAATCATGCACAAACTAGTACAACAAGAACTTATCAAAATCAATGATAGTCCAACTTATGGTGAACCAATCTTTAAACTCCCTTGGTATAACTAGTACAAACGATGTGAGTTCCAAAAAATCAAGGGTCACCCAATGAACAAATGTGCTACACTCAAAAATATCATTCAATACCTCATCAACCAGGGAGAAATATCTATTAAAAATGGCGTTCAAGGACCATCTACCAAAGATAACAATGATAATGTCTCAACCTCAAAAGTTGAAAGCAATGATCAAGAGCTATCTATCATTGATCACATTGACAATGTTTCTACATCATCCAGTGAGCAAGAGGACATACATCAAGAATTGAGTCCCAAGCATGATAAAAATCAAGCAACCAAGTCTAGAAATTATTCAATCCAAGATATATTGACATCATCTTACCACATGGCAGTACATATTGATGATCAAGAGACTCTTGATCCAACACTTATACCCAATATAGAATATCTAATCCAAGAGTCATTACCCATATGTCCACATTTTGAGGAAAGCCAAGGATCCCTTACAAGAAATCCCTTCTTTGAAATTGATCCATGTCAAGAATGTGATCCAAACCATGTCAAAGATGATACCACACAATTTCAAGATCAAGTATCCCTATCATCAAAATATTACAACAACTTGGTAGATACCTTCCAAAACATCCCATGTTTTCCAAAAGAAGAACAAATCCATATACCGAACATACATACATCTACCCATGAGATGCTTACTCCTAATGGACATGTAGATGATCTTCATCTAAGACAAGAGTCCCATACTCTTGATATTATTACCAAAGAACAAGTGTCTCCTACTCTTAACATCTCCGTAAAAGGTCAAGACATAGTAGAATCCAGAGACATATCAGAAGGGGGTCAGGAAGAGGACTTATACATAAGTTGTGAATCAGAAACATCATGTATACACATATCAGAAGGGGATTAGGAAGAGGAATTATACATAAGTTGTGAATCATAAACATCCTATGAATACATATCAAAAATGAATCATGAGAAAGAATTTTGCATGGATAATAAATCAGAAACACCTCTTCAAGAAGCATTAAAATCTGATATTTTATAAGATCAAGCCAAAGATATCAATCAGGAAGGAATCCCACATCTGAAAGATCCTATCAATGAGGAAGCTAAGATAATTAAAGATCCACAACAGAGCAAAGAAATATTAGCACCTTGTTTCCAAGGTGAGACATATCCCAATCCAAATAAACTCTCTCAATGGATTCAATATCAAGATAGAGGATTAGGCCTACATGAACAGGGTATCTTAGAACCAGTGCAGATTATGGGCAATCCTAAGCATCAAGGTCTTGATTATTCAACAACTAAGGGAGCTAAACACATCAAGGATACCTCCATAATACTGGGGGAAACTTTATCTAATGCAAGCATCGACATAGAGAGCACAAAGAGTCCTTATGATAAAATTGATACCAACACTACAGATAGCCATGTCATGAATCATCATCTGCATATATCTCCATCCTCTTATTGGGGCCAACAACAAAATAAAAAGCTATATCAAAGAAAGGAACAAGTCATTGAAGAAAAAGAATTAGAAAAACAAAATGGACAAGAAATTTTAAAATGGATACAAAAGCAAAAGAAATAAAATCATCCCTATCAAACTCCATTAGTTAAAGAAACTATGGGGAAAAATGAAAAAAGGGAAGTTCATCCATCAAAGATGGCCAACAATGCAAAAGAAAGCTTCAAAAGAAACTTACAAGGTATATCAAGACATTGGTCCCAATCAAATCTCCATATTCACCCATCATTTCTCATCATCCCAAGTTTGGAGAGTCAAAGGTTCCAAACTGTCAACCAATCCATCTAAATATCATATCCCTCAACACATTTTTACATCCATGATATCCAAAACTCACATTGATCATGTGTTGGTAACAACTCTTTATCATAAGGACTCTAAGGGCACTCTATCACAATGTGCGCATCAAGGTAAGGTTAACTCCGATATCAATGAGGAAGATAAGAATTTCCAGGGGGGTGAAATCACAATACTATGTCTCACTTTTTGCCCAAGATGGACATTTACATCAATATTTTTAACTGAATCTTCATATTCTGAGACCTATAGAAGCTAAACTGTTAAGAATTTGAAGATGATGTAAACTAGTGATTTGTGGAAATCTGTGTGTAGATTCTAAATATATTTTTATTCAATTTTTTTGAAATAAATCATGAATCTTTCAACATCTCCTTTAATAACTAGTTTTAAATAGAAAACAACATTTTTTAGAAAGTAACGTTTGTGTCGTACAACATAACTCTTTTTCTATAAAGGATTAAATTCTAATTTTAGAAATATAGATTCTCAACATCAATATCTAGGGAAAGGATGTTTTTTCATAATGTTTTGTTGCATATTTTTAAAAAAATTAATTTTTGAAGTCACTATAACTATAATTTGGACATACGTGTGTGTCGTACAACCTAAATTTTTGTGTATATATTGAAATCCAATATTTTATTTTGTGTTGAACCAAGGACATCAACACCTAGGGAAAGGGTATTTTTTGAAAAAAATTTACAATGGTTTACTATTTTTCCACCTCTACACAACAAAGAGCTTGATGTTCGCAGAAAAACCTATGTTTAGTAAAAATTAAAAATTAAATACATGATAAAATGAAAATATATCAAATATATACTTTTTGGAAAGCTTGTTTCGATGGCTACAATCTTGAAAAATATAAATTTTAAATGACGTTATTTGATCCCTCAAAAGGTAAATAAAAAGTGGTTTTTTCCAACATTTTTATAGGTGTGAAGGAGACTCCATTGTGGGTATGATTTAATACTAGAGGGGTTATATCCAAGGGGGTTTGATCTAAGGGGGTCTTATCTATCCCTATTCAATTAAAACCCTTTAGATGGAGCCTCTCAAGAATTAAATCATTAGTTTTTCTAAAAATAGTGATTTCAGGAAAAAATCAACACATCCCAAAAGTGAGACACACTATTGTGGCAACACCTAGGGGTTACATTCAAGCGCTCATATCCTAGCAAAATAATTCCTCCAAGTATGATTTTTTTGGCACATCATGACAATAACAATGACCATATCGGCACCAACAGTGTCTACATCAACACCACTAGGTGGTTCAACATGAAAAAAAAGTGTCACCATGATGAAAACCTAGTAAACAAGCATCTTGTGTGACATCAAAAATCAAGAGAAAAGGTCAAGAAAAAAATCGTCCTCCAGTAAAAACCACTATGGTGGAACTTTGGACAAGTACCATGATGAAAACTTAGTAAACAAGCATCATGTGTAGAATCGAGCATCTACATGTACCATTTCAGGTGGAAGCATCTCAGCTTATCCATAACGAACCCAAGCCATTGCTTCTAAAATCCAACTTATCTTGATCTTAACAAATGTTTGATATACATTTTACACTTGCTTATGGAAAACATCTTAACATGGATCCCTATCATTGATCCTATCCTATCCAGTATTATCTGAGCAATGAGGCATTGTCCAAAAGGGCATACTCTATCCAAACATGTTATCCTATCACAAGATAATCCATCACCTACATTGCTAGACACTGGGGGAAAATGATTGCATCTTGCTTCAAAATAAATCTTGATCTATGTCTTCTAGCCCATGTTGTGATCTAGGCATTTATCCCAACAACAAGGTATACCACCAACGCACTACCAAGGTAACCTTCAAAAATGATGACAACATGGATTATTCCTTCATATAACACTTCTAAGATATCAACAATTTCTTGAACCCCACAACTAGTTCAAGTAAGCTTTTTCGCAACATATCCTCTAGAAAAACAAAGTGAGGTATTAATATAATTTTTCAACATCTTACAGCCCAGGAAAGAGGGTAAACAATCCACCAACAACAAGGTATACCCACCAACGAACCAATAGGGTAACCTTCAAAACAATTCATCCCAACAACAAGGTGTACCACCAATGCACTACCAAGGTAACCTTCAAAGGCCAACAACTCAGATTATTCCTTCGCTCAAAAATTCTAAGATATCAACAGTTGCTTGAACCCCATAGGTAGTTCAAGTAAGCTTTTCCACAACATATCCTCTAGAAAAAAAAGTGAGGTATTAATATAAGTTTTCAACATCTTACACCCCATGCAAAAGGGTAAAAAAATTTAAAAAAAAAAGGAAAAAGAGATGAAAAGTACAAAAAAATCAAAAATCAAGAAAAAAAAGTAAAGAGAAATAAAACATTCTTTTAGTGAAAACCACTTTGTGACACTCTTATAACATGTACCATAGTGAAAACCTGGTAAACAGACGCTATGTATGAATAGAACATGCATTATTATCTTTCAACACTTTTTCATAGCATCCACCCATCCATTTCATGAATCATGTGTCCAACCATGGCTTGTCACTGATTAGGATAAGTCATTTTACTGGGGGAAACTTCCAAAAGCTAGTCATGATTTAGATCTGGCAAAATTTAATAATGGACATAAAACAAAAAAAGTCAAAAACATGTAGAAAATATCAAAAGAAAACAAGATCGTTGGGTTATTCCTTCACTCGAACAGTCTAAGATATCAATATTTTCTTGAACCTCATAGCTAATTCAAGTGAATTTCCCACAACATATCCTCTAGACACAGAAATGGGATATCAAACCATGCTATCAATGTTGTTTACCCAAAAAAAAATCATGCTATAAGTCAAAACAGTCAAACTATGTGGTCTTTGTGTGTAAAATGTAGGCAAGGATTTTAGCCCCCGAGACCCTAGGTTAGTCCCCTTAGGTTTCCAACATGCTTTATTTCACTTAGTCACAAATAAAAAATCCAAATAGATACAAAATTTCAAAATCCAAAAACATTCACAAAACAAAAAAGGTCAACCCAAGCAAAGTACAAGCCTCTATGTGGACAACGTAGGAAAGGCTTATATTTGATGAGCCCTCGAGGCCCTAGGTTAGTCCCCTAAAAATAAAAGAAAAAAAAATAGCACCATAAAACTTAGAAAATAAAAAAAAAGACTCATCCCATCATCAAACATCCACAATAAAATTTTCAACCATAATAAACAAACCGGCCCAATCACCCTTTGACAAAACAAACAAACAAAGCAAAGAAAACATCAATAGCTAGAACTTTCAAGCAATAACAATCGTATAAGAGTTAACCATAAACAGACGAAAACAATGCCAAAGTATCTGATGGAACCCCTTAAAAAAATCTTGGTTCTATCATGAAAAATATGGCTTGGTCCCTTGTTTTCTGGTTTTAGGTCATGTTCTTGTCACTATAATAGGGTTTTACCTTCATAATATTTCCAAAATTTGGCATAAACCCTTGATCATTTAAAAATTGTACTGACCTATCTTTCTTGTTCCCGATCATCTTAGTTTTCACTTGTGCCATCGCATTCATTGATTTACCAGCCCCTATTCTTGGGTTGACGGTTGCCTCATGTCTTTCCTGGTATTAATAGTTGAAGGCTTAATACTAAAGAAATTTTAAATCCTTAGCCTTTGTTATGGGTCATCACCTTGTTCACCTAGTCATGTCCCCTTATCTTTATAAATAAATTTTGTGACATGTGTAGAATGAAGCTTTGTATGGGATGTTTGATTGAAGGAATCAATCTCGGTCGTTCCCTATATGCCTGTGTTGGTTTACTACTTCTTATTTTATTCATACGGGCTAGTGGGCGATGGCCACGTGGTATCACTTTATGGTGGGGCCTAAATCCTCGTAGGATAGTGGAAGTTGTTTGAGGCATAATCAACAACATATTGTATGGCATGTGTTCTCATCAGGGTCATTCCCTGCGCACCCGTATATTTTCAGCATTATGGAGGAATGGTCAAACGGGTTGGCAGGTGGAATAACACCTATCTTTTTGTTTGATTTGCTAGACCTTGGGAAGTCGTGTTTTGCTTTGAACAAATTGAAATCGATGGTCGATGGTAGGTGACGTGGATTAATTCTGACCACTCCCTATCATCCCGTGTGGGTCCCGCCTATGGCTTGTATCTTTTGACGGGCACACAGACAAATGCCACATAGATTATTTCTATATTTCTAATGAAGGTGGATGTGGTTAGAGATAGTAGCTAAGATTGTTCCAAGATAAAAATAGTGCTAAAATTAGAGCTAATTCTTCAGCACACTTGTAAGACTGATAAACAATTTCAAAGCTGTCGAATCTATCAGAGGCTAGTACACATGGGAAAGCGAAATTGAAGTAAGGCAAGGTATGGGTAGATATGCTGGAGATAAATCATGATCGTTCCCCACTATCCTTTTATGATGAATTACAAGTGAGCTATTTTCTACGGGAAAGCGGGTAAATGTGACACAACATGTATGGTTGGAAAATTAAGCATGTGATTGACATGCAAGTTAAGTAAATACTTAAGTCTCTTGATTTGGGACGAGTATCAAATGCATGCGCTTAATTTTGTCATCATTAATAAGTTGGAATTTCTAACTATTAATTTGATTCAAAGTTTTGATCAACGATTGAGATTTGAAACAAGGTTGGTTGATTGATAATGCTCTCAAATAAGCTCTCCTAGAAAATTAATGCAAAAGCACACTAATTGCTCTATTTAATAAGGATCACTTACTTGATTTTCTCACTATCCAATTGAGAAAAAATCTAAGGTTTGTGTAGGGAAGTGATAGCCATTTCTAGGTAAGTTGGTAATTTTGTTCGAAGAGCTTTTATAGTAGAGTGAAAATGGGAAAGCTAAGTGAAAATTTTAGCCAAGTATGTCATTCCAAGAGGCTCAATCCTTTGGAATTTTAGGATTCTCCTCCTCAAGGTGAGGAGGGTGGACCAAAGATACCAACAACGTCGTTGAAGAAGACAAGAGCTACCAGAAACTCAGCACGAGGTGTCCTTAAGCATGCTTACCACCTTAGGGACCGAATTATCTTGGAGGAAATGATCAAAGGAAAAGGTAAGAAGGTTGAAAGGCCAAAAAGAGAAGTTTCCAAAAAGAATAGGTATCACCATGCTCGTATGGGACGTCATCATTCTCCCATTGAGGTTTCTGATGATCCTTCTAATAGTGGGGATGAGACTGATTCTGGCTATCGCCAGTATCTTATGGCCATGAAGGATTGGGTTGATTCTAAGGATGAGGTTATGATGGCTACTCCTCCAAAGATAAGGACACTGAGTGGGAACACATATTCACCTAGTGACAAGGAAAAGTAATATCCTGTTACTTTCCTTGTTAGGTGCTCGGTTTTTTGGTCCTGTGTGTTGTTTACTTTCTTGGGTTGGTGTATCATGAAATGGGTCTCTAGTCTTTTTATCTTTTTGTGTTGATAATGATTCTTTTTGGAGTGATATGGATCTACATATTTTTGATGCTGCCATGATGACACTTTTTTATGACTAGCGGGTTGGCTTTGATTAACGGTTCCTTGGACTTTTTTTTTTTTCATTTGAAGGATCAATCCCCAAAATTAGTTGGGAGATATTTTCTTGATTTATGTTGAAATTCACTTTGAAATGAAAATGAAATGAAATGTGAAATATATTCCATCATGGTGCTTGTTGCTCCCTTGGCTTATAAAAGGTATTCTAAGGCTAGATACAAAGGGGAGATTAGGAGGTCAAGGAGTCAATAGGTAAAATAGGTACTTATTTTCAAGGGAAATAGATACAAGAACATGGATACTAAGTTTTACAGTAACAAGTTTTAGAAACAAGTCAGCCGATATATTTTTTGGATAAGCAATATAGATGACAAAGTGATATAATTTTTTTGTATATTTTCTCTCCTTCATGAAAACTATACAAGCTATAAATACGATAATCAATGGTAACCATGTTTATCTCTATTGAGTTCCAATGGATGTGTTGTTTCATTCTTGCTTGTTCGTTCAAGGAATGTATTTAAATGCTTGAATTCAGCAGTAGGTTTGGTATAGTCAGTGTATAAGGATTTTATTAAGAAGTCAATTATGGATATAATTGGTGGGAATATTGTAAGGAAATATCTCTAAGGCCATAGGTATTTTTTTCTAAAATATAAGGTTGATTATATAATCATATAGGTTTATGGTTTGACTCTGTTTCTTGGAATATGGCACTGGTTTGGTTTAGTATTCATGCTTTCTTTTGATAACTGACTTGACCAAAGATCACACAATATAATCAAATTTCTCTCCAAGTGTTTCACTAGGTGTGTGTGAATGTTAAAGGAATCATTTATTCTCTTGTTTAAGATAATCATTATTGTGGAAGTTTTCCAAAATTTTAGGTTATGGTGCTTTTAAACATATATGGAGAACCATTTGTTTGCTTTGTGTTTTGATACTTGACACAACTGTATCTAGGAACATAGTTGCTTCAGGATTACCCTCCCTAGTCTAATAAAGCCTAAAGAGAAGAAGTAAAGATCCAAAAGCCTTTACTTGTGTGTTGGCCAATCCTTGCCCTTACTGATAATTGTCCTTGGCAAGTTCATAGGTTTGTGGTGAGAATAAGTTTGGTTCTAAAAAAATAACCAATGGTATCAACTACCTATCTCTTTAAACAAGTCCCAGGACCATCCTAAGATATGCCTTAACAGATCCATTCCTACGATAAACATGATCAACAACGGATAATAGCCCCACCCTAAACAGATATGGAAAGTGATACTACAACTTTTTTTTTATCTTGTTGTGGTCGTGTGTGATTTATTTTATTGACTCATTCCCAGGATCTCTCAAGGATGTCCATAAAGATTTAGAGAAGAAGGAATGGGGGAAATTGAGCATCATTTCAATTTTTTGTTTGTAAGATATGTTTGTAATATTACCATGGTGAATACTTGCTTTATTGATTATGGAAGTTGTATTAAAATAGTTCGTGAAGCAGTTACATGTTTGGTGTTCTATACCTCTCTGTGTGGCTAGTTTGAAACATTTTTCACGCAATCCCCGTATACTTTAAACAAACTTTCTATATGTTTGGTATGAACAAAGATACTCTTTGTTTGTAGAGTCAAAGTCCATGCAATAAATACAAAGTCACCTTGGTAATTCATACCCTGGTGCATCGTATCTATTTGCTACATTAAAAAGGATTGTTCAAACATTGAAGTATCTAAAGCAAAGAAAATTCATATCATCAATTCTATCCATCATCATATTTCTACCAACTAACAAACATCATCATATTTCTTCTAATTAACATCATTTTTCTATATATCATCATAATTCTTCTAATTAACATTCATCCTGCATAGCATGTCATCAGTACCATATCCATTCTATATCAACAAATGCTATCAATACATATCATGATGATAATAAACCAATTAAAAACATCATTTAGCATGTATGGGGCATTCATCTATCAACATCCATCACATCATAAAAATGAGACAAAGTATGATTCCTTCATCTACATCATATCCATACATCAATAAAGAATAAAAAAACATATAACCGCACATCATCATCAACATCACATAAACATACAATGAGGCTGAATCGAAGAAGGTATATATCGTATATATAATCATCAAAAAGGGAATATGTCATAAGTACATCCGCAGTGATACAAGTGTGATAGGAAATTACAAAATCATAACATATATATGAGGTCTCAACTAGACCAAGGAATATATATAACACATGTCTACAAAATGCGTTTGCACCATGAAACAACATGAAGATCAAGTATCAAAAATGGTAAAACCCCAGCAAAATGGATAGAAAATTACTAAAAACCAAAATGACCTGGCTATCTCACATAATGATCACCTACATCAGCACAACCATCATCGTTGGTCGTAGCACTAGGCTCCCCAAACCATGGATGTTGGGAGGCCCTAAGAACAGTAACATCGTATAAATTTTGATAATAAGTAGATGCATGTAGATACCTATCTCACTCACCTAGCATACTATCATGCTCTGATTAGAGAGTATCTCTCTCCACTGTCAGTAACAGTATTTGAGCCTCTGTAGCATGTTGTATACTAATATCACTCTCTCGATCTGCCTGAAGAGAGTCTCTCTCCACTATCAGTAATACTACCTGAGCCTCTGTTGCATGTAGTATACCAATCACACTATCTTGCTCAGCCCTTAGAGTATCTACCAAAGCCTCTGCAACATGTCACTATGCAATCTCTACATCTCTATCCTTTGTCATCTGAGCTAGCAACAAATCAACATCCCTAGCAGGTGGTGGAGGATCTGGAACCTATCTCTGAACCTATGCATGAGGCACTCACTCATCTTAAATATCCTCTGCCTCATCACATCGAGCTCGATCCGACTGCTCTGCAAGAACCTCAGCACGTTGCCACTCCCCATGATGACCTGTGATGCCAACTTTACCCACAATAGGAACACCTATGGGATTAGTAGGCCTCAAAGGCCTATGCCATGTCCACCACTCCTCATAATAGCAAGGAGTACCTAGACCTGCCACTCCAACTAACCAACCCCAACCAACTGGGGCAAGTGTTGCAAACTCAACAATAACAATCTTTGCATCAACCTAGATACCCCATACACAGACCTCTCGACAAGTTCGAACAAACCGAGCCTCATATGCATTAGGAACCTGCCCTTGTCCCTCACCAAATTGGCGACAAACTTAGTCGAGTAGATAATGCTCTATCATAGATGATGAATGACCAAAAAACAAATGGGTCTATCAGTAGTACACAAGTTGATTTGTATCCTTTGGCCAAACCTCATAGTTCATGTAAGGTCTCCATACAAAACCATGTATCTCATCAAACACATGGCGCCAATAATGTAGGTCCCTAGGAAAAGTGTAGTGCATAAAATCCCCACAATGATAACAATATGGATCACGTGGAGAATAATCCTGAATCCCATCAGGATGAGTCACTGCAATATGCTCCCATGCCCAAACATGCAAAAGGGATACACCTACAGACAACAACCTCCCACCCTGATACACCACCTTGTGCATATCTCGATAAAGATGGGCAAGCAAACAAGCACCCCAGGCATATCTCATACCATGCTCTAGCATACTCTCAATACATACACCCTAGCCCACTGCAACTTTCAACCTCGTCTATCAAGAACAACTAATCCCGATACCAGGCCATAAAGGACAAGACGATAGGGTTTACGTTTTCTAAAAAATCAAATAAATCAATCTCTACATCACACACATCCACATGTACCGCGCCTAAAAAATGTTGCATAGCACAAGCACCTCATCGAATCTAGTATGTAACAAGCTCACCATGAATAGGAAGACAAATAATCCTCCACACATCCTCCATAGTAATGGTTGCCTCCCCTGTAGGCAAATGAAAAGAGGACATCTCAGAGTGCCACCTCTCCACGAGAGCAGTCAACATCATCGTATGGGTCTTGATAGGAGGCATGTAATAGATATGATGCAATCCCACTGCATCAAGAAAGTCCCGCTCTAATGCATCGAACTAGGCAATCAGATCAAACAAGTGATGAGGACGTCTCTCTCTCGTCATAAACGGCCAGAAATTCGCTTGCAAATGATATAAACCAAGACGTTAGGGTTTCATTCTAAACATGCAAAGCAACACAAAATGACATAGACATGGTAACAAACGACATGTTTGATGCTAAATAAACATAAGCTAGGGTTTAGAACACAACCATGGTGACAAAATGAAATTTATGACGATAAACGAATGTGAGCTAGGGTTTAGAACACAAGCATGGTAACAAATGACATGTTTGACGATAAACGAACACAAGCTAGGGTTTCACTCTAAATAGGCAAAGCAACACAAAATGACATAAGCATGGTGAAAAAACAACACTTATAACAATAAACAGACACATGCTAGGGTTTAGAACAAAGCTAAGAGGCAAGCGGCATACAAAGAGTCAATTACTAGGTTTCAGGACAAATGCTCAACAAAAGCTAGACAAAAGCACCATTTCAAGATAAAAGCGTAGTTTTAGGATAATTATACAAAAATATGGGCGCAAATTCCTAACAAGTGTGCAGTTTTAGGACAACTGTGCAATTTTTGAACAATTGCTCATGACAAATGTGCCAGTTTAGGATAACTACACAATTTTTGGATAGATGCACAAAATTCACCTGACAAATGCACCAAAATTGAGACAACTCCACAGGAATCTCAAAACCAACGCATTTATCTAGTAGGACTTCGCACATGCAAAATGAGAACGAAAACATGATGAAAGCAAAGGGCGAAAAGGTACATATCGGGCCACCGATGCCTAAAGGCCGTCTATACTCCTGAACGAGCTCGAAATGATGTGGGGCAACCTCAAATCTTAGCATTATCCCTCAACAACTGACATAATGTGGAATCCAGAGACTAGAATTAGCAAGAGGAACAAAGCACAAATGACCCAATTTGAAGAAAAATTGCCTATATAAACCCTCAAGAAAACCCTAATTACACTTGGGGAACCTTCCTACTTTCAAAAAAAAAAAATCTCTGAAAAACATCTGAAACGAAAAATGATGCAGATTGACATATAAAATTTCATTTGAAAACATCAAAATGACAATTTAATAGTGTCAATAGTCTGACCTCAAAACTTGAAATTTTCGTCCAACCTCTCGAGGGGGCAACACAAAGTCCTACCATCATTCCACTAAACACTGGGGCATAATTTTTTTTCAAAAACTTAATCTTAAAAACATAATCTTTGAAACAAAGCAACCAATACTTTGTATCAAAGAGGGGCAAAATGTAGACATGTAAAATTGACTTGACACCTATCACACAACCTCGAATGACATCAAACAACACTGAACGACATCAAATAGCATTGAACAACATCTAACAACCTAAAAACAACATCAAATGATATGGAACATCATTTTCAATCACCCCATAACACTTCAGAATGACTCAGAATCATCCCGCAATACTTCAAAATGACTCAGAATCATCTCGGAACATCTCAAAATAACTCGGAATCATCCTATAACACCTCAAAATTACTCAAAATCATCTTGTAACACCTCGAAATGACTTGGAATCATACTGTAACACTTCGGAATGACTCAGAATCATCTTATAACACTTTGGAATAACTCAGAATCATCTTGTAACACCTCGTAATGACTCAAAATCTTCTCGTAACACTTCAGAATAACTCAAAATCATCCCATAACACTTCAGAATGACTCAAAATCATCTTGTAACACTTTGGAATGAATCAAAATCATTCCATAACACTTTTAAACAACTTGGAATCATCTTGAAACATCTCAAAACAACTTAGAATCATCTTGAAACATCTCAGAACAACTCAGAATCATCCCATAATGTCTCAAAACATCTCGAAATCACCCCAAAACATCTCAGAATTATCTTGTAATGTCTCAGATCATCTCAAAATCATACCACATCACACCACATCACATCATATCAAAATGAGATCAAAAACCCTAATTCCTCTATTAATTGAATAATACAACATTATTTAAGAAATTCACTTTTTCATCATTTCAGACAAATTAAATAAATCTAGTTATTTAATAAAATCCCAAAAACCCTAATTCCTCTATTAATTAAATAAAACAACATTATTTTATTAATTTACATTTCATCATTTCGACTAATTAAATAAATCTCATTTATTTAATAAAGTCCTAATCCCACTTTATTTCATCCCGATTGATTAAATAACACCAATTATTTAATTACGTTGCTAAATCACCATATTCCCCTAAGTGGATTAAATTATTAAATAATAATTTAATTACGACACTTTCCCTCCAAAATTTGAATAATTAAATCAAACTATTCAAATCAATTATCAAAAATCAAAATCAAACTACTGTAACTTTGTTTGCAAAAGTCAGACTTTATTTACACATTCAACTCCAAAAAGGAATTAATTAATTAAATCAATTAATTCATATTCCTCACCCATTTTCTGATTGAGAGAATTATGATTGTTGACTAAACAATCTAATTCGTTAACTAATCAATCTATTATATTAACTAAACAATCTATTTTGTTAACTAAAACATCACATTCCTAACTAAGCCATCACAATCCTGACTAATCAATCTATTTTGTTAACTGATCAATCACATCCCCGACTGGTCAATCTATTTCCCAATGACACAAATTGTGCAATCAACTTTGCATAATTCTTTCATGTCTAAATCCTCTCAACACACTCCAACCATTGATCTGGATATTCTTCAAAACGATCTTGATCATCCATTTCAAATCTCATTTTCTATATAAAAAATCCCTTTCCTCACAAATAAGGATCATAGAATCAACATACATTGAGCAATGAAGTTCTATCAAGATCACCCTTGAGAGAGCTTCACAATTGTCTTTGATCAACCAAACACAACAAACATTCATCCACGTTTTGCACATGAACTTTGGAGGCTTCGATGTGATAAGAGCAATCCAACATCAAGTGAATACACTCTGCTACGGGATGGTAAAAGCTATCATTTGTTTTCATTTCATTTGGTAATTAGTAGGTTCCTCATCATGTTTGCAATAGTATAGTTCAATCTTGTATGTGTAGGAGTTTTTAGATTTTAGATTTTAAGCATTTTGGATGTAGATTAGAGTTCTTTGTCAGATTGCTTTCATTTCCTTCTTGGATTTGAATCTAACGTCCTTTCTCACCCTCACACAATATGCTTCCAATTTATTCCTAGGATTAACAATACTCTTTGGTTTAGTTGCAATTGGACAGTTTATACCTGTTGTTTTAATATTCACAACATTGTTAAAAGTTAAAACCAATAATCTCTAATTGCAACAATAGTCACAAAGAAAAAGTGGAAAAAAACCTGTTATGTCATGTTCTGTATATCAAAAATGAATTCTTGATTCATACATTCATTTAATCCTTTATAGCTCGGCAACCAACAATTAGATTACCCAGATTTGTTTTTTATTCTACCTCAATTCTAATATTTAGGCTAATGTTATTGCCACACATTGGACAAAATGCAAAGATATTTATTGTGGATGATTAATCCATAGAAGTGTTTGGTATGGGACATTTTTGTTAGATTTTGTTGACTTAATTATGAGAAAACCCTAAAAGAAGGCATTGCATGGTCTTTTTCTTGTGTGTGTTCAATATTTTGAAGTTCCTATGATGTATTTTGATTATTCAATGCAATTGTTAATGTGGTCATCTTTATAAAGTTGGCAAATTCTAATTATCTAGTTTTATTGTTTAATCCACATTTGTGCATTTGATGCTCTATTGAGCTGCTATAATTTATCCTTATAACAAATAATGTGTCTTTATTTAAAGGTTCTTTTCCAATCTTAGCTCAATAGTTTTGTCAATGTCATGGCTACCAATAGATTTTTTATGGCTCTAGCATTCCTTTTTCAAGAGCATTCACTTTTGGCATACTCATGGAGGACGATCGTAAAAGGTTATCACATTTGAGTTTGGCAGATTATAATTGATGGAATAGAGTTTAGAGTTTTCACTTGCTTCCCCATATTTAGAGATGTTTATGGCAAGATATATCATCTGGATCTTTCATTAATGAATGGCATCATTGCATCACTTGATCTTGCCAATTTTCTTATTAGAGAGATTGTATATATATCCCACTATGGGAGTTGAGTCATGAGCATTGGAAAAGTATAGGAATTTTCATTTTTAGCCGTAGATGAATAGTTTTTCTGCTCATTTTCATCTTTCTTGAAGTAGCCATTTGAATTTATTTCCTTTGTAGCATTATTTCTCTGATTTGTTTTGCTTGAATGGAGTGCTGAAGAGACTCTGTAAACTATTACATTGGACATCATCATAATTGTTGTAACTTGCAAAAAAATCAATGGCCACATCAACATGTAGAACAAGATGAACTAAGTATGAATAATCCAACAATGATTGAAGCTCCCATAAATGGTTTTGTTTAGCATGGTTGATAATAGTAATACTCTCGATGGCCATCATGGAGAAATGGGGAGCAATGGTACTAGAAGTGTGAATAAGCCTTCATCCAAGACTAAAAATCAAGACCTTGATTGTGATAAATATTAGTGACTATGAGAAATACTTAGGGCAGTGATTTGTAATCTTAATGACTCTGTTTCTGGTGATAGTGACCAGTAGTTACGAATAGTAAAAATTTTTATTATGAATTTTATGACAGCCAATGCGAGTTTGAATGTCAAGTTCATCACAATCAATATCATTATGACTGCCAAGTTTACGACAATCAATGTCTCAAGGACTATGATTGTGGTTTGGGCTCAATGAGGTCTTAATGAATATGGAGTGTGCAATGAAGTCTTAATTACTGTGGTGTATCTTAATGAATTCTTTATGACTAGTTTATCCTCAATGACTGTCTGATGTCTCTGTAGTTTGTGCTCAATGAGTCATTAATGGATTATATGGTCAATCAACAATAAGTCCTAATGAGTGTGTATGCTCAATAAGTCTTTATGACTGAGAATGTGTCCTCAATTAATACTTTATGACTATGACCTTAGATTATATGACTATAAATATTCATGTTCGGTGAAAGGCATGGCAAGTGTCTGTATGACTATGAAATCTAAGGCAGTCAAGATCATGTAGTTATGAACTTTAATGTATGACAATCAAATTCATTGTGAGAATATTGAATGACATTCATATGATTGTATTGACCCTGTTGATAGGCATAGGACTATACCTGTGAGACCTGCAATGAGCTCCTTGGACTACGAGACCTTGACAGTGGGTTATGACCTTGGATGAAGACTTCAAGACAATAATTTATATATGTGATTTATGTTCTCTGTGACCTAATGTATGGCAGACATTTATGACTGTATCTCAAACCTTGGTAGCTACCTATGAAGCCTAAAGATAACGATGAAGAATGATAGTCCATTTTGAAGGTGATAGTCACGAATCAAGGAATGTCAATGACCAAGGGCAGTTTCATCAAAAAATATGAGAATAGTGACAAGAAAAACATGAGAAATGAAGAAGGTTGAAAGGATAGTCATTAGGCAGTTAGCATAGGTTTTAAAGCCTCTAAAAGCAATATTTAAATGCCATCTATTCTCATCACTCCATCAAATCTACCAAGATAGGACAACCAAATTGATGAAGACAGTGTTGTAGGTGGATATGGCAGTCAAAGTTAGTGTAGTCAGTGAAAAGGGAAGATCAAGAGAGTTAAGGAGTAAGGTAGCAATGCAGAAAGGAATGAAGTTAGTTTCAAAGGAGGATTTTTGACTTTCATGAAGATAGACTCACAATCATAATGGTCCTTTAGGTCAAAGGACAATCACACCAAGAGAGGCATAGTCATAAGAAACCATACAAGTTGTAGAAAACAGTCATGCTGTAGATGTTTTAATCCATGGATAACATCGATTGCTATGTTCAATATCTCTATGAAGATCAATGAGCTACCTGTGGGTTGCAATATAGATGTTTTTCTTATGACTGTTCTCTCCTTCATGATGCATGCTATTATTCTCATAGAATCTCCATCGTGTGTAATTTGAGTGCATTAGAATTTGGTCGAGTGTCTTTTGATGAAATGACTATGACTCTTCAGTTCATTAGCAACTTGACTGACATAGTTTGCATCTACAATACATCTATACCTTCTAATATCTTTCCATTTATCTTCTCTTATTTCAATGCATCATTCATACTAATCTACATTTAGTCTGAATAAGAAATAAAATCCTATCAGGAATGTCATTTTTATGATGTACTGCTTTATATATTTTTCTATAATATTACAGTTCCGTTCTTTCCAGTTTCAAAGTTGTATTTTTGCATTTTCTTATAGAAATGGTACAATTCTCATTTGCTAGATCTATAACTATCTGACCTAGATATATTTTATTTTTATTCCAGATTAAATTGTGTAGTTAATGACCTATGATTTCAATCAGGGTTTGTAGAAGTGCAACCAACTACAGTTGAGTTCACAACACTCTGAAATCAACTAAATATGACATCAATCTTTTTGCAAAACATTTTAGCTAATACTGTAAAGATCAAAATAGCCTATGGGTTGTTTAGATTGAGAAATACATGGAAAATATGCTTGATTTTTAAGTATATCATTCAAGAAGACAATCACACAATCACCAACAAGAGGACACTAACTCATTCATGAGCCTCATTAAGGTTCCTAGTGCATTGCACGATCCAAAAGGAAGCACTATCCACTCAAAAAGGACTTGACTTGTCTAGAATTTTGTTTTCCATTCATCTTTCTCAATGCACACTATCTAACACCCAAACTTTAAATCCAGCTATGTAACCAATAAGAGGGAGTAGTACCTCATTCTTGAGCCTCACAAATGTTGTCAGTGCATTGCACAACCTAAAAGGAAGTACTATCCACTCAGAAAGGCCTTGTCTTGTCTGCAATGTTATTTTCCATACATCTTACTCAATGCACACTATTTGACACCCAGACTTTGAATTCAACTATGTAAAATACCTTGCATGCTGCAACTGATCTACCAAATCAACTATGCAAGGTAGACTGTGACTCTCTTCCATGATCTTGTTAACCACGCTATAATCAATGCATACATACCAACTACCGTCTTTTTTCTCCTAAAAGAACAAAATTAGTTGATTGTAGACTCAAAAGAAAACAATGTAGACTGACAAAATATTAGAAACATTACTGTGGAAAATTGCCAAGACAAAATCTTATTCAAAAAATGCTCAAAGAAATTTGATGTGGGAGTGCCCTGCTAGACATACATGAAAATATGGAAGCATATACAAGGCAAGAAAACTATTTCAAAATATCCCTCAAAGAAATGTGATATCATGGATATCCACTCTCCCGCAGGAACTTCAAGTCATGCCTGCACTGATGTGGGGCTTTCCTGCATCACCGCATGCATGACTTGAAGTGCATGTGGGAGAGAAGGTATCTAGAAAATTCAAACAAATTTATTTCCTTTCTCACTAGACCAAGGGATAGTTCCAAACCATCCAATAATAACATCAATTCGCAACTTCCCCACTAATAAGAAAGAAGAGAAAGACCATTTCTCAGGTTTGACCCTCCCATAGTTGTCTACTTCCTCCCTCACTTTCCTACATTGCATTGTCTTGCCAAACTAATAAACCTCTAGGGTGAACTAGAAGGGAGTTCAAGAAAGACCACCCTCAAAATCTAGATAGTTTAGCTCGTAGGTGTGTTCCAGAAAGGATGGTCCTTCTGCTAGGTTGAGAAACTTTCCTACTCACCCACGGTCCTTCTGCTAGGCTGGCTAATCAAAGAACCAAACAATATAGTATTTCATCGGATGGTCGATACTACTAAGTTTGGTTGGATGAGTCACTTCATCCGAATAGACTAATGGGAAGGTTGTCATTTTGTTCCATCCTGAACCCCCGGTAGGAAGTTAGGTTGAGTTGAGCTAGTCCTCCCAACCAGGAAGAAAACCTGCTCTCCCGCTGGTACTTCAATTCATGCCTACGGTGATGCAGGAAAGCCCCGCATCACCACAGGAATGACTTGAAGTGCTTGCAGGAGAGCGGGTATCCATGATATCACATTTCTTTGAGGCATATTTGGAAACAATTCGCTTGCCTCATTTATGCTTCCAAATTTTCATGTATCTCTAGCAGGGCACTTGTAACTACAACATATGACAATAAAGTCCCCGCTGTTATGATTTGATGGATGTCCCTTCATTATTACTGTATATCTGATGTAGTGCATATTATTATAGTGCAAGCCTATTTTTTAGATTGTTTCATTTAGCACCACCAATATTCTCCACAAGAACATTGACCTTGTTTAAAATGATGGAAATGGTTCACATCTCTTAGAACATTTTCTCTTGCAATTGTTTAGATTTACTTAATTATCCTAGAATTTTTTAAAAGAGATTGTTTCATAATTGTTATGACTCTCATGGATTTCTTTTTACAAACCTAACACCTTTGCCCCATCATGCAAACATTGTCCTATAGTCATGGGATTGTTTTCTAATTATCAGTCCCTCATTTGTTATGTACCTCCATCCTAGTGTTCATGTCATGTGGAGTTTGACTATCCATCATTGAACTACTCCCTATCTAATATGCCACTGTGATGTCTTTTGTTTAAGTCATTTTCATGCATGATTGAAAATTTTCATGTTGATCTTCTCATTTATCTATTCACTTTTACTATGCATTTCAATAGCTTTAAGAGCCACCTCTTTTAAAATATTTGGCAATGCTTTGCAATCAAAATATGCACATTCTCCTAAAGTGTGAAGCCAAATATTTCTCATGTTGGAAATATCCTATGAATAGTGGATAAACATCATACCATATGAGTATCATTTGTGCATGATCTAACAACAACTATCACTATATCTGAGTAGTTGTATCCATGAGCTTTCTTGATCTTTTCAAATTGTGAATTGCTGTCATGTTTTGGTGTAGATATATGTGCTTAAAACAAGATTTTCATGATTTAAAGTTCTTTTAAGTTATCTTTTTTTCCATATCATATGAGTTTTCCTTATTTGGTAACAGATAATTCTTGTTCATGCACCAAAATCACTAGTTTCTTGTAAGTATACATTTGATAGTTGTAGAGCCTTGCTTATGATTGTCTTGTGCATGGCTAGTTTTCATGGCGGGATTACAAAAGTGTGAATGTTAAAGACAAGAAAATGACTTTGATTCCACAACATGAAGTAAAAGTCTTGAATCTAGAAATACCCTATTGCCTTTTTTTTCCAAGCCAATCTCTCCAATTTTGCATAGCTCTCCCATGTTTATGGATGTGATCTGTCTCCAACACAAAAAAGACTGTACCATTTTATGCCCTTCAATCCAACTACATGCAGGTATCTTTTTAATTCCTCTTATCTTTCATCAATCTCCTTACTATTTGAACCTCACCACACTTGCCCACTTCTGCACAAATGTTTTAGAGAAGAACATAAGTTGCAACATTTTTAGGATCCAGCTAAAAAGGTGGTGTTGCTGGAATACTCGACCTATATTCATATATGATCCACAGGTATTGTTGTTGGGATTATCAATTATGTGAAAGGACATTAATACTATATTGCAACTCTTTCAAATGAGTTTTATTGTGGAATTTTTGTTTTTCTTTTACTTATAGCAACACGTACTCTAAGTTGTCTTGCAAAATAGTTCAGTATTTTGAGCATATTTTGAAATATTTTTCAACCTAGTTTCTTAGTTTTTTCTTATACTCTCAACCTGATTTTTCTTTTTTCCATGGTATTAGGAAAAATGACTTATATTTCATGCTTAAGAGCGAATAGGAGCTTTATATTGTATTCTTAGAGTTCTAGCCATTAAATATGCCTAGATATGAGAAACTTATCATAGCTACACAGTTGCACTTGTGGTTGTCTATTTCATTCTTGAAGCCAATGTTTAGGATACCATTATATGGCAACATTTTAGTTTATTTTGTATTTTTTTCCTTCTTTGTTATACTTATGTCTAATGCTTTTTATTATTTTAAGTGTGGATATTCAAAGAGAGTGAAGGACAATGATTATATTTTAGCTATATTTGGCATTTTGTTGTTTTGTATGGCACTGGTAATAAGTGGAAAGTGAATATTTGAGTTGTAATTTTGTGTTTTTTAAATCAAATCAGGTAAGTTGGGGTTCACAAAGAAACAGGTGGGTTTGTTTTTCCCACCAGATTTTGCAGATGATTTTCTAGTATCCATGCAAATAAAATTTTCATTGATAAAATTTTGTACATGAAAATTATTTTCTAATGACTATGTTATAGGGATAAATTGAGATATTGGCCTCCTAACACAATTCCTTGGTTTGAAAAGATATCACACAAGTATAGTCTGATATATGTCATTACAAAGTTGGGACTTCTGTTTGTTTATGATTTAGAAACAACAACAGTTTATAGGAATTGAATCAGTCCTGATCCAATCTTTTTAACATCAAAAGCAATTGTAGTTGGTGGGTTCTTTGTTGTCAATCGGAGGGGGCAAGTGTTGCTTGCAAGTGTCAATGAAGCTACAATTGTTCCTTTTGTTAGTGGATAGGTTATTTTTTATATCCTTATATATGTATTTGACTGAAGCTTTTGTGCTTTCAATTTAAATCTCTCCATGTATTAACAAATGTGCTTATTGCATTTCTCCTTGATCTTGATGTGAATCTTGCTAAAATAGGAAACCTTCCTGGGGCAAAAAATTTGGTAAGTTTCAGCAATTGTGATTTTGCATATTTTAGTCCCTGCCTAATAGTTGTACTAGGGGCCATGTTTTAACAAACCAAATGCAATTGCTAACTTTTCACTATGATGGCAAATAAATGATTTTTTTTTCTTCTATTCCACAACATTAAGTAAAAGTATTGAATCTAGAAATACCCTATTGCCTTCATTTGCCAAGCCAATTTCTCCAATTTTGCATAGCTCTCCCATGTTTGTGGATGTAATCTATCTCCTACAATTTTTTAATTGATTTATCTTTTTGTTGTGTTTGGACTTACTTTTTTAAACTTGCAATATACAATGCACTTTCATTTCTTGTGAATTGAGACTAATAGTAATCTTGTTGGTTGTATTGAGGCACAACTTCATTCATGGCCGAAAAGGTGGACCATGTTTCCCATATCATATGGTACATTGCATATAGAGGAGGAAAGATTATAGCTAGGTTATTGTTGACTGCATTGAAGGAGCAAGCTTCATATATGGGACACGATCAACACTCTCCTTCTTGGATTCTACACATTATAGATTTCTCAAGGAATATTACCCATGTTGTAGAAATTTTAAGAGATGAAAGGGGCATGTACTCGCATTGAAGGGCTCCAAGCATGCGTTTCCATCATTGCAGAAGTTTTTTGGAGAAGTTTCTTTCTTGTAGTCATTTATATGCAATATTGTAACTTAGATTTACAGTCGTGTGACTAAAAAAAAAAATTGTAACTCTATTTCTAAGTTGTAACTAGAACACCTTTCTTTTATTAAGGAAGTTCATTGATTTTTCCTTCTCAATGGTTTTCTTATTGTGTGCAATTGATTATTGATGTGTATTTCTATGTTTTATGTTTAAATCCTCAAATATCAGACAATTAAAATGACTAAATATACTACTAATTATCTTTAATTAATAATTAAATTGCCTAAATATACTACTAATTGACAAAAAATAGCGAACAGTGAATAAATATGACTAAATATATGACTTGCGAAATAAAAATGACTAAATAAACTACCAAATTGATCAAAATGATGATTAAAATTAATGACTAAATACACTACCAATGGACAAAAATCAGTGAATAAAAATGACTAAATAAGTGACCAAATTACAAAAATCAATGACTAAATATATCAATGAATAAAAAATGACTAAATAAGTGACCATATTACAACAATCAATGACTAAATATACTACCAAATCGATCAATCAAAACAACCAATGAATAACTAAAAATAGTTTACCCATCAATCTGGTCGTGTTATAAATGACTATCAATAAACTACTAATGGTCACGTGACCATGTTAAGTCATTTATAAGTAGTTTTTAGTAGTTTTTAGTAGTTTTTTCAGTCATATATTGTTGTTTCTATACTAGTGGAATTTGTCTCTCCATCATCAAAGTCTTCTACACCTACAGCTATAAGAAGATCTTGGGCATTTTCTGCATAATCTAGTGCCTTATCACTCATATAATTTTCCTCATCTTCCATGGAAACATTAGGTTCCTCCATATAAGAATCATAAGCCTTGTGGTCATTATCCTTCTTCTTTTTATTATTTTCCTTCTTTTGTTTCTTCTCAAACTGACTAGCCTCGTCATCGTCATCATCCCTATCCTTACGCTTACTCTTCCATAATTCCTTCACATGTTCAAATTTCTCCTCTTATTGCATTACCCGCTGAAGTTCTTCCTCTTGCTTTCTCCTTTCCATCTGAATCATTTGTTCTTCATCTGCTTTTCATTTTGCTTCATCAGCCAAGAAAAGTTGGCATGCTACTTTAATTGTTTCTTTTTCTTTAAGTCAGTAATTTTCTTTCAGCTCCATGTTGTCAAGCATACATAATGTATTTGATGAGTTCTTATCCACCTTAAATGCATCCCCAATCATTTCTAGGCTTAGTTGGATCTCGTTCCAAGCTTGAGCCATGGCTACAAGACGTAGATATGCATCCACATAATCAAGAAACTTGAACAACAAAACAATTTAATCCACCTATTTGGGACTGTAAAATAAAAATAGATAAATTAATCTATTCTCAATTATAGGTTATTTTAATCTAGCATCTAATAGAAAGATAAAGCATAATACATTGAAGGACATATAAAATGTTCTAAAATAAAGACTAAAATAGGTTGTCCATAAAAAATAAGAAAGAGGAAAAATGAAAAGATAACATACAGATGATTCATTTGAGGTTTTTGATAAGATCTCATTTAACTATGTCAAATGGATTTGGAAGGGATAAAGCATATTTTATTAACTAATATTTTGAGGTAGCTTATCCATCGTCATTGTATGAATCATCCTCTCTTGGAATTTGTTTCTACAATGGTTAGGTTTGGTTAAAGCTCAGGAACCCTAGACATCATCATCATATGGATCGTCTTCTCTCAGACTCTTTTTCTACAATGGTTCATCATCTTCAGAATTAGAGTATGCATGTCTCCTTTGTGATTTTGTTGAAATTAGAGATTTTTTCTCGCCATCATCAGATTCTTCTAGACCTGTAGCTGCAAGAAGATCTTGGGCATTTTCTGCATCATCTTGTGCCTTATCACTCGTATAATTTTCCTCATCTTCTATGGCAACATCAAGTTCCTTCATATAAGAATCAGAAGCCTTGTGGTCCTTATCCTTCTTCTTTTTCTTCTTTTGTTTCTTCTGAGACTGACTAGCCTCATCATCGTCATCATCCTTGTCCTTACGCTTACTCTTCCACAATTCCTTCATACGTTTAAATTTATCTTCTTGTTGCATCACCCGTCGAAGTTATTCCTCTTTCTTTCTCCTTTCTATCTGAATCATTCATTCTTCATTATCTTTTCATTTTGTTTCATCAGCCAAGACAAGTTGGCATGCTACTTTATTTTTTTCTTTTGCTTTAAGCCAGTCATCTATTTTCAGTTCTGTATTGCCAAGAATACATAAAACATATGCTTTTTTATCCACCTTAAGTGCATCCCCTATAAATTCTAGGCTTAGTTGGATCTCATTCTAAGCCTGATCCATGGCTGCAAGATGTAGATATGCATCCACATAATCAGGAAACTTGAACAATATTAGCCTATATAAAAGATTTTATTTTTCAGTATCATGTATCTATTCAAACAACCTAGTAAGATTAAATTGTGTTGTGACTTTATCCCATGGTAACTCAAGTGAAACACCGCCTTCTTCTAGTCGATGGAATAATCCCATATCCTTGAAGCACATAGAAAAAACTATAGAATTGGCACTGGGGCTTTTATTTATGAATTCAACTAAAATGCCATTTCCCAATCCCTCCATAAAAGTTTGTTGAGCCAACTCTAGTTCATCACGTTCAAAATGAAGAACCCCAATGTTGTTTAACAATTCAATGGGTACTTCTTCTCTACTATTCTTCAGAAGAGACTTTGTTATCTTAAGAGAATCTAAGGTTGCACTAGGGTCTATCGATATTAATAACTCACCCATCTTGATAAATGCATGGGTATCACGTGGATCTATGTGAGTTGACTTTCTTAAAATTTCCAAAGCCTTGTTTACCTACCCTTGATGAGCATATATATGGCCTACAAATTTTAAGCTATGATAGTTCTCAAGGTGGACCTCCAGAACCTTTTCAAAATTTGAGAGAGAACTCTTAAGATCTCTCAGCTTCAATTGAACCTATCCAAAAAATTATGTGGCCTCTGGCTTTCCTTGACTGATGCCATGTAGTAGCAGCCAGTGGTTTCATAGTCACCATTAATATGATAAGATCGTGCAATATTATAATACGAATGATATTTCATGAGAGGGTGGACAGTTGAAATAAGAGTTGTCTTAGTCAAATTTTCCACAAGAAAATGTTTCCCTATGAAGAAAAAATGGTTTGCTAAATGATTCAATTTCATTGCACAGTACGGGTATAATTCAAAGGCTCTATGCATATTTTCCATTCCTTTACGAACACTACCTTTTTCACTAACTATGAGAATCCTACAATTACAAAATGCACAAAACTGACCACAAAGATTTTTCCCCATTTCAAACAACATTGCAAAATAAAAGTGTTTAAAACCTGCAAAAAAATGTAAATAAAATCATGTTGATTTTTGTGCCAAAAAAAAACCATGATACCATAGCTTGTTGCTTACTATTATGCTTTGATATATTTTTTCCAAGAATCCATACCTTATTTGAAATCACCTGTTTTAGGCTTTTAGCCACAGTAGCAAGGCAATGAACTGTTTGATAAAATGCTTTGGTAGACATGTATAAAAAATTTGGTAGCATAGACAAGGCAATAAACTTTGAAAAAAATGCCTCAAAGAAATGTGGTCTCATGGTGATGGAATGCCATGAAGAATTTCATGGCAAGTGAATTGTTATGGATTGTCATGGCATTCCATCACCATGAGACCACATTTCTTTGAGGCATTTTTCCAACTAATTCACTACCTTGTCTATGTTATTGTTTACTATTATGCTTTGATAAATTTTTTCCAAGCATCCATATCTTGTTCGAAAACACTTGTTTTAGTCTTTTAGCCATAGAAACAAGGCAATGAACTATTTGATAAAATTCTTTGGTAGACAATATGTATGAAAAATGTGGTAGCATAGATAAGGCAGTAAACTATTTGAAAAAATTCCTCAAATAAATGTGGCCTCATGGAATGCCATGACAAGCAAATTCAATTATAAACTGCTCCCAGTTATTAGTTATGAAATATGAAGTAATTGCATAATTCCTTAGGTTGACTTTGTAAAAACTATATTGTGATTGAAATTTTGTCATCTATCAACACCTAGTTATTTGTTATGCAATGTGAAGTAATGCTTTGAGTTTGAAAGATGTGCAATGCAATGTAATCAACAATGCAAATGATTATAATGTTTTTTTGCCACCTTAACTAGCCTGTCACCTTAAGAGGTTAGCTTGTCACTTAAACTTTGGCTATATGTATGGTGTAATTTATTATTGAATTTAATTCATTCTTCTTATTTTTCTTACTTTGGTTGAAATTAATTTTGTTTAGTTAAAATATAATTTTTTGTATGTCCTATATGTTTTCTAGATGCTACAATTTTCTTCTATGTCCTAGATGATAGCTTTAGTTTGTAATACAAATTCTAGCCTCCACATGCAATGAATATGCTTGTGTGAAGGAAACAATAATGAACATATGTGATTTAGTAAACATATAAATATTGTAATACCCCTCCATTTTGTCCTTTTGATTGAACAGTGTTTTGCTCTTTTATGTTGTACTTTCTATTAGTACTTTGACTATGGTACTCGACTGTTATTTGATCCTATCTATAAAGCAACGTTAATGTTATCTTTTGATATGATGGTATTTTAATATGATGTTATCTTCATGACCTGTTGTAATTAACATAATGGATATTTGAATTAATGATGTTTATGCTTTGGATTATATTAGTATGTTAGATTTGTCAGTTAGTACTACTGTATTGGTGAAGAGGACGGTATTGCATCATTCGCTTATGAGCGCCCTGCGATTCTAGGATTTCCTCTTCACAGGGTGTTGTATTTATGACATATTATTGCATGTGGGTATACTCTTTGCTCGCAGGTTGACAGGTACAGGACATCGACTCCATCTGGTTTCATAGGTTTGAGCGTGTCCAATGCCCAACGGTATTTGATTGGGAGATAGTAGCTAGGTTTTATGTGTCAAGTCGTCACCCTAGTCATAGTGTGTCATCTGGTGTGAGTCAGGTTAAGTTGTTTTAATATTGATCAATTTGTCTTAATTATGTCATTTAGCTTTGATTTCAGCTTTAAGTTGCAAATTAGAAAAATATTAAAATATATGCGTTTAAAGTTAAATTGTCGATTACCTTATTTGGTTTATGTTGAAATGTAATTTATTTTATTATTAATTTAATTGGATTAATAAATAATGTAATCATTGATTGAATCTATTTTATTAATTAATTAAATTTATGTTGTTAAAGTAAGTTAAATTATTCATTTTGGAAATTTATGCATATTGGTTGAAATTGATAATTAAAGAAAATATTTAAAAGTCAAATTAGAAAATTTGTTCAAAATTGAAATTGAAGATATTTTTTGTTTTTTGTTTTTGAAAATTTATTATGGTGGTTGAATAGATTTTTCTTTTTTTGGCTATTATTGGGATTTTTCATGAGTTTTTGGGGGAGCTTGAAAAATTGAGAAAAAACAAGGAAGAAGAATTTGTGGATTTTTTTGAAATTGGTGAAGTTGTTTTGGAATTGTTGGAAAGGATCTGGAATAGAGGAGGAGGCTTTGTTGCATTATCAACTTCTCAAGCTTCAGAATCCAAGTTCATCTATTTAGTTTATTTATTTTTTTATTTTGAAGAAAGAAAAATTCAAGCTTTGATGAACTGTTTGAAAAACAAGAGAAAGAGTTGCAAGAAATACCCATGATAAATCTTGCTTTTAAATTGAAAACCCTTCTTTGGAAATAATTTTTCTCCAAGAAAATAAATTGTGTTTTTGACTGGAGGTTTATGCTGTTGAAGTCTTTTTTTATAAAATAAAAATATATATATATATATATATTATCCCTGTTGAAGCGGATTAAAAATGCGCAGGAATTTTTTGCCAAAAGAATTATAATAAAAAATAAATATAAAAAAATAAAAATAAATAAAGTTTATGTTGGTGGGAGGCAGCGCTGGGGGCTCACCTTCTCACCGCACCCCCCATGGAAGACGTGTGAGAAGGGAGCTGCACCCAGCGCGGCCTTCCCAACCCCCGCCACGGTTGTTGTGGGAACAGTCACCGCCATTGTTGGCGGCACTGTTAAACAGCGCCTCCAACAGTGGGGACAGTTGTTCACACAGCCGCCGACCCACACAGGGTCGCCACCACCTGGCCCGACCTCCGCCCTACCCTGCGCCATTCACGTCACTGCCTGGATATTCCATGGTCGGCGCCCATCAAAAAATGCCATCCTTAGCGCACAGCCTAAGGCATTTGGGGTTAAAAATAAATAAATAATATAAGATAAAACTTTTACTTTTATAATATTTAGTATTATATTTATAATATTTAATATTATATTTATAATATTAATATCTTACTTTGTATTATATTAAATATAATATGTAGTAAATGATTAATATTATATTTTATAGTATTATAATATTATTTATTAGTTGTATTATTCATTTTGATATACGTATATATATATATATATATATATATATATATATATATATATATATATATATATATATATATATATATTAAAATATTATTTTTAAATGATGTTTGATTTAAATATAGTTGTGAAATTTAAATTTAAGTGCAAAAGTCCAATTATTGATTTGATTTAAACCAAATTGAAAAATTTTAAATATTGGGTTATAGTCAAATTATTGATCTTATTTTAAAACAATAGATTTGAAAGGGGCAAATGTTGGATTTGTGATTAATGTGTTAATAATGAAATTAATCGATTTATTTTATAATGATTTAGTTTGCAAAGACAAACAGTTATTTATTTTAAAGCGATATGTTTTGAGTTATAGATGAAAATGCTTATTTTATTATCTAAAGGCATTTAGGAAATTAAATGTTTGGGTTAAATTTCGTCCTTGGACTTGACAAGACGTTGTTAAATTAAGTTTTAGTGATGCAATAAATTACTGAATGAAATGAGCAAATGGATTTAGAATATCCAAAGGTAGTTTCTTTCAGTTGCCTTCAGTGAACTTTTCCTTCATGTTCTTGTTTTGGGGAATGGAGTTATAGAGTTTAAATAAGTCTTCCAGATGGGGTTTTCAAATATGTGGGTGGTCATATTGTGTTTTCCAACCTATTGTGAGTTCCTTGGGTAGTGCATGGTGTCTAGTTAGTGTTTACCCGGTTCCCACGAACGAAGATGTTTTGTGTCTGCTGTGAAAGGAGTGGATTATGGGTTCTATGTCTCCTTGTAAGGAGTGACCCTATTATGTTATTTGTTGCCTCTAGTGTTGGAGTGAGTTTCATTTTATATTGCCTCCTGAAAAAGGACTGGTCGTGATATCTTGTTTGTTGCACTTTGTACCCTTGTTGATTGGATGGTGTGTGTGTTGTCAAGTAGAAGAGTGGCTTCCATTTGGGGCCAGAGCCTAGAAGAGGTAAGATTGGGTAACCTTTGGAAGTGGTTTAATCAAGTGATAACTAAAACAATACTTAGAAGACTAGGTAGTACTTCTCACTAATCAAGATAATTATGCCTCACTCATGGACCCAAGTGCTTGGTTAGGCTTGGGATGGGTGGGAAGGCCTGGAATGGCAAGGCCATCTATCTTGTTTGTACGAAAGGTATTTGATTCCACATTAGTAAGTATGAGGGTTGAAGATCGGTAGAGGCCACCAGGATAACCCATTATGGGGGCCAGAGCCTATGAAGATCCGCAGTGGGTAACTCATGACGAACTGTGTGATGACACTTTGTCTAGGACAACAGTTGGTACCTGTTTATTGTGGGTATGGTTTTTGTAACATACCTGATGTGACCATAGTTGGTATTTGATTTTTATGTGTATGGTTCTCATAACATACTTGATCTACTTTATATCTGGAAGCAATGTGACCATGTGGAGTTGCACTTGTGTTGTACTTATGTTGTACCCGAGTTGTACATGTGTTGTACTTGTGAGGTACATGTGATTGGTTGTGTCAGTTTGGTTCAGTTATGATTTAGCCTGTGTCTAGAGGTGTTGGTCTTGGCTAGGATTCCTTGTTACTATCTCCTAGCACGGGGGGTGGACCTTTGTGTTCCACTTGGTTGGGTGGCGTGCACCTAAATCTGTTGGGCTTTCTTCATGTTCGTGTGGACGAAATTTCCAGTTGGAGAGCTCGTGGGTTTCAGTTTCAATTCATGCTTTATTTCATTTCAGTTGTTCTTTTGATTTATTACCCCTCATTTGTTATCGAGGTGGAAGTTGTAATTGTAATCTTATTTATTGGACTTGCCTCATTGGGGAATGAGTGTTTTAACCTTATTGTTTATTGAATGGATTAATGAATTTGAAAGTTATCTCTTATGCTTGATGTAAATCATCTTAATTGGAATGTATGTCTTTATTTATTATTTAAATAATTGGCATGGTTTAAATTCATGTTTTTTGTTGAGGTTCTATATAACCTCTGTCTCGTAACCTTAGAGGCTGTTGGCGTTAGTTAGTGAACTTGCTTTAATTGTACTTAAACAGAAAAAAATTAATTAGTTTGTTTAAGTAGTTGTTTGCAACTTCCTCTAGGGTTGTGTGGCGAGGCATTATAGATATCTTAACATTAGGTGAACCAAGCCTCCTCATTACAAATAAATAAATTATCTCTTACGTCTGACTAACACTGAAAACTAAAACTAAGAGACTACAAAATTAGAAAATTGTTCAATCTTTTCAATAAAATGATTATCTAAAATACTACATTCATAATATACCCCTATATTCCCACCTAAAATACATAAAAAATCCAATATTGCAATTCAATACCACAACTTATTATATCATACACATTATTATGAACAAATAATTGATACCAATTCATAATATACCCCTATATTCCCACCTAAAATACATAAAAAATCTAATCATACATAGTATTATAAACAAATAATTGAGACCAAAATTTGAGCACCAGATTAAATATTCTTCTCCATTGATTGTTTCAAACAGATATTACAATATAACAAAAGTCTCCTCATATATGTTTCTATAAATAACTATGATGATGATATCAAAATTTAGTCTTGGTTTCTCTTTTATAAGAGAAGCAACAAGCTTCAAACCGTTACAAAATATGGCATCTTTTCAAAATTCATGCCTCTTCATATAAATAAAACACTCATGACACCATAGTCCATTAATCTCCATAAGGTACCCGGGATTACTAAAGATCTGTTCAAGGTCCTTTCTGCATATTAGTGTATCTGAATGTTTGATTCTTCCATTGTGACAACCCCAAGACCTACTATTCAGGAGGAACCAAATACTTATGCTCCCACTCATACACTATATAATAATTTGTTCATTTGTATTCTTGAATTTTCAATATATTTGCAAGGTGAATCGACCATTGGGTGTCTAGTAATGCTCTACCATCCATGATAAACTTAGAATATCCAGCATACAAGGCTATTACTCCATCTATGGTTAAGTCAAACCTGTCAAGACTCAACTCACCATCCTTTTGTATTTGAGTGATGCAATGTGGAAAAATCTAGCCAAATTCCCTCTTCCATTCATTTAGGTCCTTCAATTGGTCATCATATTTTAATATTTTTGGCACAAACCACTGCTTTAGAGTATGAAATGAATCTATTCTTTTTCTGATATTTTGGTCCTCTCCTTCTATATATTAGAATTCATCTATAACTATTTTGGCCATATGCTTTGTAGGTTTTAATGGTTCAAGAGCCTCAATACTCCTTTGTAAGACTCTACACAAGGTTACCAATGTGTGGTGTATGGGCTACCCGTTCTTAAAAAGGGGATACAGTATGGGTACATGTGTTTTCATCTAATCAATTTCCTGTGTTAGTGAGTTGTATCAATCATACACACTTTCCAACTTATCCATAATTAGCTTCATCCTATGCTCAAGGACCTTCTCTAAAACATTACATATTTTCTTTTTCACTCCTTCCTTACCCTCATTGTTGGCTTTCTTTAACTCTTCAATCTCCTATCTGCTCACTTATTCAGTAGAAGCACTTTCTATATCAACTAGTGGAGCAGGAGGAGGTTGGTATAACATTATTTCCTTGTTTTGTGACGGGGCCGCTCCTTTCAATTGTTCCTTCAAATTTTCATTTTCCATGAAAAATTTATTGATTTCATCATTTAAAAACTTGTGTTCCTTTTTGTACTCTCCCAATCTAGCTTCCATCTCCTTAACTGTAGCTTGGGTGAACATAGTTGAATACATTGTCATGGTTGCAACTTCTAGAGGAGATGTATCTTTTAATGTTTTCACCATAATTGTCCCTTTGATTTCTTGCACTACATCTAGTAACCTTGGTTTTCGTGTACTCTTTTCTTTAGCCCAGAATTCCAAGGTTTCAATCTTAGGGCTATATCCTGTGCCACTTACCCCTTCATCTAAGTCAAAATCAACAATCAGAATTGGGTCTTCCTATGTTCTCACTTGATCAAGTAAAAATATTTTCTTTAATTCCATACTAGGGACAATAAGTATATTACTTTTCAAAACCATCTCTTTAGCATCTTGTGGGCTAACATCAATATTATCAAATCCTTAATTCATTAAAAGTTTGGGCTACTATCCAGTCATGTTGGGATTCCCCAGCTCCCATATTATTTATTTCAATCCTCACTTCAAACTTTCTCATTTTCATCTTAATCCAAAAGTCTTTAAATTCAAGGGTTTTGATAAATCCATCATCTTCCAAGAACTTGAGAGCTGCAATTACCCTCTCATCCTCATGCATTTCTCTTTCTCCTTGTACCTAAATTTTGGCTCTAGCTTCAGGCCTATGGTCTTCAGTTTCAAGTATAGGTTGGTCCACTTCAACATCATCCTTTGAATGCCTTAACACATTAATTGCTTCTTCTATATCTCCAACCTCTTCATCCCCATCCCCATCTTCGCTGCAGACTTATATAATTCATGAAACTTATCAATCAACATTTCAATCCTCTTGAGAGGATTTTCTTCCTTTACGAAATACCCTAAGAAATCATTGTGCTTCATCTTTATTTCTTCCTCAATCCTTTTCATAATTTCTCATTTTCTCCTCCTCTCATATACCTCTCAAGGAGTGAAACAATTTATGATTACATCTTCTTCATAATCGATCTGGTGAGTAACCATAGCCTTGGTCAGGATGGTGTGTCTTATCAAATTCATGTGACCCTTAGGGTCAAAAGCTCTTTCCTTTCCAGACTCTAAAGAGTTCATTATTTTTTAGATAATTCTACAACTCTTCAAGTGTATCAGATCCCACAGATTGTTCCCCACATGTTCTCAAATTGGGTAGAAATGCACCTTTCCTTTGTTTATGCACCTTTCCATCCATAGAATCTACCACATGGACTCTAAAAAGGTTAATTAAAGGGGGAAAAACTTTGGCTGTATATGTGGGGCCTATGGGCATCCATAAATCCTGATTATTGTAATATCTGGTAGAAAAAACCAATCATCGAAGTTATGAATATGGCCTTGCTCAGGTTTCAAAGTCAAAGGTCTTAACAGTTGCAACACAAGCGTGTGTAGTCTTGGTGGTGGGTAGCCAAAAACTATCATAATTTTGTACACAAATTCATCATGGAATATCACATAATTTGAATTCTTACATCTGTTGTCCCATATATAACACCATCGTTGCATTGGCAACAAATTCCCCTTTTGGTCAATCTTACCCAAACACATCCTTTTGCTCCATCTATTTTTATTCCGGTATAATATCATGTGGCACAACAAAGAATATTGCATGAATGTTATGGGGGATCTATTTTCCCTGACTTGTGGAAATCCTTCATGTAATGCTTTATCAAGATATGAGGAAAAATAATATTCAATGATTGTCTCAAGGCTTTGGATTCTTATAGCCATCATCATTAAACTAACTAGCATTCACTCTTGTGCATCTATCTCAAGTACTTGACAGAGAGAAAAGTAGGTTTTCTTGAAATAGAACTGGAAATATGTGACAACAAATGGTTCGGTAGCATAAGGGAATATAGGAATCGCCCTAATGTTCACACTCGTTTTCATGTAAATGGGGAGTTCATCACTTTTGTAGGTTCTCCTCAATCTAATATATTCTTCTTCACTTCTTTTCAAATCAATTTTAGTCATGGATTATTTGTTTAGGTGAACACATTCAATGATGGCCCACTTTAGTCAACACAACTAATGGTGAACCATCTGAAAATCTCATAGACCTAGTAGTAGGATGATAACTATGAGCCAATACTCTGATGAACTCTACATCTATAAAAACATTTGGGACAATTAGCTTGGAAAAATCTAATTCCCATGGATTTGACACTAGAATCTTGTCCTCCCTTTTGTCATAAAAGTACCAGAACAGTTCTCACCTAGAGATAGGGACAAGGGCATCTCTACAACCGTGAGCCACATATTTAAAAAAAATCTTAAATCCTCTATCATTTTATTCAGGGAGTATATCCAGGATAGATTGTTGTAAGGACCTCTTTTTAACCTTAGATTCTTCCTTTTAGTTTTAGGTTCTTTCTTCTTCGGTGGCATGTTGTTTAACAATATTACTTCTCCTATACTTCTGAAATGTAGAATTCCAAACAATATTGTACTCATAAAACTTATTTCACAAGAGTTATATGCATGTACCCAAGTAATGGTTGTAGAGCTTAACCTCCTCAAACTCCCAGCTCCCCGCATGATAATTTTTGCAAATGAGTACAAAGAGAATGTCAAATTCTTGGTTTAATGGCTTTTGAGCTCAGTCATGTCAACATTAATATCAACCTAATGCCAAATATTTTTCTTGTAGCTCAATTTTGAACATGCAACATTGATTTTACAAGATTGGAGGGCTGATGTGATTCATGCATTTAATACCGCTTTATCACCACCACTTTCTATAACTGTCATGGGATAGAGGGGTATACACCACTATACCACATGCTTCTTTGCATTTCACTACAGGGTAGTGGGATCCTTACCTCTATACTGCAAACTTGACTTGTTTAACCTATGGTACTTCAGTTTACATTAACGGTCACATATGGCTTATTTCCATACTGCATGCTTTTTCACATCCTTTCATGGTACAACGGTTCATACTGCCCTACCGCATTCCTTTATGATCTTCCTCACAGGATGGCGAGTTACCCCGCTATACCACAGCCTTGATTTTTCCTTCTCATGGCATGATAGTTTATGATGTAGTTAAATTCTCTCATACCACCCAAATGCATCCTCATCATAATACTTTCGCGGTATGGTGGCAAATATCTTCATGTTGTATTTTACACACCGCCAACATGCCAAAGCTTTAGATTACTACTGAGGGATTGTGGTAATAGACGGTTAAGGAATTTGGAATGTTTCTAGCTAGACATGTTTTTGCTTAAGTATATATGATGAATTTTTGGCTTTGTATATTTAGGTAGGCCATTGAATACACCGGAATGGTTGATAGTACTGCTTTCACCATCATCAAGCTTCCTACTGATGACAACCACTTCCCTTTCTAGGTCCCCATTTTGTTCTTGCAGTTATTTTCTAGGTTCTCCCAGTATCATTTTTTGTTGATGCCAACAAAGAGAGGTGTTCCCAAGAACCTACCTGGAAATTGTTGGCCCACAGTTGTCGTTGCACCAAAAGATCAACCTATTAATGCCCAATACAACTGTCAGAGTTAACGGATCCATGAGAGGTGGATAGTCCATGTCACGAATCCTAAGGGGAGAGTTGACCATCTGCCAACAAACTCCCCCTCAATGTTACCCAAGGGGATTCAAACCCGACACCTTTAGCTTTGATACCACTTGTTGGCCCACAGTTGTCATTGCACCAAAAGATCGACCTATTAATGCCTAATACAACTGTTAGAGTTAATGGATCCACGGGAGGCAGTTAGTCCATGTCACGAATCCTAAGGGGATCTTGACCATTTGCCAACATAAAGTTTTCCACTCTTAGTCCCAGGATCCTTGTCAACTCCCTCTACAAACTAGGTTGAGTGTTGAGAAAGAAAACCTCTTATTTGCGCCAGTTGATACTTTGTACTGAAGCTAGGCAATACTCATCCAGGAAAGTTTTGATAGTCAGTGCTTCCTTTCTACTTATTGTGCCAAATAGCATTGTATCATCTGTGAATTGGTGGGTTGTTGTTTCCAATCCATTTGCTACTGGCACTCCCTTCCACTCTCCTACCTGCCTCAGTGCACTAATTCCCCTACCCATAGCCTCCACCATGATGATTAACAGAAAGGGAGATAGGGGGTCCCCTTGTCTAATACCTCTTGAGGATGCAAAAAACCTTGTGATGTCCCATTTACTAGGACAGAGAACTTGGCAGTTGATATGCAACTACTTACCCAGCTTATCCATTCCTCCATGAATCCAAACTTCCTGAGCACCTCTACTAGGAATTATCTATCCACTAGATCATATGCTTTGAGGATATCTAACTTGAGAATAATGCAAGGCTCCCTTGCCTTTTTGGCTGAATGAAGGGTTTCATGAGCTGTGATGATGCCTTCAACAATTGACCTGCTTGAGGCAAAGCCACTCTACTCCGAAATGATCTGGCTTAGAACACCCTTCAATCTATTGGCTATGATCTTCGTGATTACTTTATAGGTTGTATTGCATACTGCAATAGGTCTAAACTCCCCCATTTCCTAAAGGTCCTTCTTCTTAGGGATTAGGGCCAAAAAAGTATGATTTTTTGCACCCAACATGGTCATCTTTTTCCTTGATTCTTCTGCTACCAGAGTCAGATCCTCCCCCACAATTTCCCAGAATTTTTGAAAAAAGTCTGTTGGAAATCCATCTAGGCTCAGGGACTTATCAAGGTTCAGCTAGAATGTTTCTTTCTTCACTTCTTCCATACTTATTTTCTGATAAAGTACTTTGTTTTGATCTTCTCCTATTATTGTTGGGATAGAGCTTAGGAGTTTGTCCCGAGCATTTCTATTATCTGAAGTTGGTATGTTTAAGATTGTCTGAAAGTAATTCATCGCTTCCTCATTAACCTCATCCATTGATTGGGTTTTTGTTCCATTCTCCCTTATGATTGTTGTGAGTTTATTTTTCCTTCTATTTATTACTGTCGTTCTATGGAAGTACTTAGTATTTTTGTCTCCTTCCTTTAGCCATGTTTCCCTTGATTTTTGTTTCCAGAAACACTCCTCGTTTTTTAGAATTTTTGCCAATGCTTCTTTTAGTGTTTTTTCTACTTCAAAATCATCACCATCCATGCCACTTGCTATGATGTGTTCATTGAGCACAGCCAACTCTTTTTCTACTCTCCCTTTCTCCTAGAAGATGTTTTTAAAGTGCTCCTTGTTACATTCCTTCAGCTTGTTTTTCACATGATTAAGTTTTTTGCTTATCTTGTATAGTTGAGAATGGTTCCCGATTCTCAACTCCTACCACCATTCAAAAATTAAATATAGGAGTATTTCATCCCTGGGCCACATGTTTTCAAATTTGAATAGACTGCCTTTTGGGAATGTACCTGGTTGGATGAAGAGTTGGACTGGGAAATGGTCTAATCCAACATATGGCAGTTTGGTGGCTTCTTGAATTTGATTCTCTCCCCCCTGTTGATGTTTTGCAGCGTCTGGATTATACTTCCAGCCTTGCACAACTTACAAGAAGAATGAAAAATTGAATGTAGCCTTTGGCTATTCAATTTTATATGCTTGAGACTTCGAATCATAAGAAGGCCGACCTTATGTAAATAATCAATGATCTTATTTGGGCCGACCTTACTTTGTATTTTGTAATTTAATTATTTAAAGGAAGGCCGACCTCCTTGTTGAGTTACCTCATCTTGTATAAATACAAGGTCATATTTGTCATTCATAATAGAGGCAAGTTCGCAATTAGTAGAGCAGAGTAGATCCGATTTCAAGGAAGAACATATTCATTTGTATCCTATGCATCAAGGAGAGGTGCGACTCCATTGTATTCCTTATTGGCCATTGTTGGGCCTGAGTTGTAAATCAGATTTCTGCTCCTGTTCCTACAATATATAAGAGAGATATTTGCTGGGTTTTTCCCCTCATGTTGGAGGGTTTTCCCAGGGTACTTGGTTGTGTTCATTGTCTCATGTGTTGCATTTTATGATTGCTTTCTTTCTGCATGTCTGATCATTTAAACAACAACATGGTATCAGAGCCAGGTTCAAGAAGAACTGATCAAATTTGTTGAAGTCAGAACATTTATCCTTGAGAATCGACAACAGTGGAGCCGCCACAATTACATTTTATGTTGTTCCTACATTCCCGTATATGTTGGAGATGTCTTGTTCTTCATTCTGGATGGGCTTTGTAATGATTGCAGTTGTTCTTTGTGTTAGTCGGGCCTATAACATTCCATCATGATAGTTGACGGAACATCCAAATGGTGGTGACGGGAATGATTCGAGAGTTTTTTGGGAGTTGCTTGATTGGTTACTTGGAGTATCTATTTACATCTCTGAATGCTTCCAGGGATTTTGCTTCACGAATAAATGAGTCTGAAACTATCCACGGGACCACTGGTATATTGCCAAACTTGCACATACTGTTATCTATGGGTTAGATCGTAGAGATTCCAAAAGCTCTTATATCACCCATTCCAGAATCGTGGGAGAAGAAATAATTCTTTTGGGGTCGCCGCTACATTCTTGAAGGAGCCAGATATTGAAAAGGCTTCATATTTAGAGAGATCATGGAAATTTAGAAAGGAACAACATAGTGAGTTGGGAAAGCATATGATGTCGAGAGATCTTTGGTAGCCGATGCATATTCATATATGCTATCTCTTGTTAATATCGAAGAAGAACTATGACTTCTATCGAAAGTTCTGGTGATTCGAAGAAGCCGCTACATCTTTTGGAGCTGTAGTTATCTTAATTTATTTAAGAGAATCGGGATTTTGGTAAATGCATTCTGAAGAACACCCCGTCTAGTTTAGTGGCATTTGAGAGTCGGAAAAGAATAGAGACGGAACAAGAGGCCCAATGGCATTATTTTGAATCGTCTCAGCTATTCAAGAAAACGGTGATCAAGTTAGAGATGGCGATATAGAAAAATGTATTTGGGAATAATTTTAGCAAAAGCATAGACAGGAATAGCTGGTATCATCAGCCATCTTAATTTTTTATTTTAGCTGTTCTAGTATGTGTCGCCTTCCTTCAAAGAACTCGTGGCACTAAGTCAGAGCCACCATATATTAGAGGACAACCTAAAGGATGGCGTGGCCAGAACAAGATGGTTCAAAAGTGTTGCATATTACCAGTGCCAGTTTTGGAAATCGAGGAAAGTCTATAATTGAGGTGGTTATTACTTTAAGCCATCGTGTCTTTCATATGGTGTGTATGTTTCAAAAATTTGTCTCGGCAATCAGATATATGCTAGAAGTGTCTCAATGAAGTCATTCATCAGTTGTGCTTAAAAATAAACTGGTAATTGAATTCACAGTGTATGCCTGTAAAGAAATGTCTAGTTGGAAACCATGCCTTGGGTTCATATTGCCCATTGTTGTAGCTGACTGTTCGTAGGTTGAAGTCAAAATGAGCCAGAAGGGAGTGAAAGGAATTGAATAGTGTGGTCGAGCTTCATGCTCTAGCCATGACCACTCACCACATGGCCTCCTGGCTTCCATTGCGACTGTGGAGTTTTGGGTGGAGATTTGTGACGTGGAGTTTGAGGTCCTTGAGTTCGATATTTGACATCTTCTGTGACTCTTCTATGCAACATATCCTGGTGTTTGTGGTTGCGATCAAGTCTTTCACTGGCATCATCGATGAGGATTGTTTTATCGACGTCATTCCCAGAATTGCGGGTGAACATCATATTGTTGGAACGGGTATGATATCCACAGCCGCTGATATTTGTGGGGAGTCGTTGTCATCTTCAGACCTAGGCGACATGTCTCATTGATATCTATTTGCTGATCCAAGGGCCATCTGTCACGCTATTAATTGGATTTACTACATCCCGAGTGATCCATTATTACTCGATCATCATTGTATGCTTTGACATCTATATGTGTATGAATCGAATTGTGGATGCCCAGAATACTGAACGATCAATGCCAACACTGTTGATGTTATAGTAGTGGGAGATATCTTTCTCTCAAATTTAAAAATGATGGATAAATAATACCAAGGCAAGTCGGACTTGCTATATATAATAAATTTATGAAGAGTCACCTTGTTTCTTAAAAGAGGCCAACCTAAATAAAGAGTTAGGAGATTTTGGATTCTATGAGGTCACAGGTTATCGAAGTCATACCGAATGAAGAAATGATCAAGCTTGGAGTCACAGCTTGCAGTCATTGGACTATATTGATGGTTGGAGATATCTCTTGAAGTCAATGTACCTTCCAGGTCGTCATTGTGTTCAAACTATGAAGGGTACGGACTGATCTGAGCTTAAGTACAATGTATCACACTATGTCCAGCAGCTGGACCTATCGAAACAGTTAAAAAGATAAGTATTCTTTGGTTGCTGAGTTATATCATTTATTTATTCTTTGGATCTTGTAATTAAGAGAGATAGTAGATTCTCTTGTATTGTGTTGTGTTCACTAGCATAAGATCTTTGGAAAAATTCCATTCATGATATAACTTGTATGATTCTAATCTTGATATTTCTTTGGATAATTATGGACTGTTAGTAATCTCTATCTAAAATGCTTCCTGGACAGGTTTAGGGGGAAGAAGATGATAAGAGATTACTTAGTGATGAAAAGCTTGAGGCATCTTGTGAAGAAGTCATGTCAACCAAAGAAATGATCAAGAGGGAGTAAACACTAGAGGGACTGAGTTGGTGGCTAGAGGGAGTACATCTCCAGAAGTCTTCTTTGCAATCTCTGAAGCCAGGATCGAGAGGGAGTCTCAGTATCAGTGTTCCTTTGTTTAATGAGTTCTTCTTTGAGAGAAGTTCGAGGTGAAATCCCTTGATAATGCAATTCTCTGTTGAGAGAGAGTTGAGGTGCAAGCCCTTGATAATGCAATTCTCTGCTGAGAGAGAGTTGAGGTGCAAGCCCTTGATAATGCAATTCTATGTTGAGAGAGAGTTGAGGTGCAAGCCCTTGATAATGCAATTCTCTGATGAGAGAGAGTTGAGGTGTAAGCCCTTAATAATGCAATTCTCTGATGAGAGAGAGTTGAGGTGAAAGCCCTTGTTTCCACCCTTTGGGAGAAGCTATGGTGGAAGTCATGTGTGTGACTCCATGAAAACATCACGTGAGGGAATCCATGATGAGTTTATACCATCTATGGGAGTAGCCATAATGGTTAATATCACGTTGAGGTGATATTCTATTTTGTTTTCATTCTAATGTGGTGTGTCTTGTGCAGATGGAAGTTCATCCCTAGCTAAGAGGGAGTGTTGATGTTATAGCAGCTTAGGGCTGCACTTCCTTTGCAAGAGTTCCAAGTTGGTTGATATCACGATGAGGTGATATCCTATTTGTTTTCACATTGAGATGATGTGTCTTGTGCAGCTGGAAGTATCATCCCTAGCTGAGAGGGAGTGTTGATGTTTTGCAGCGTCTGGATTATACTTCCAGCCTTGCACAACTTACAAGAAGAATGAAAAATTGAATGTAGCCTTTGGCTATTCAATTTTATATGCTTGAGACTTCGAATCATAAGAAGGCCGACCTTATGTAAATAATCAATGATCTTATTTGGGCCGACCTTACTTTGTATTTTGTAATTTAATTATTTAAAGGAAGGCCGACCTCCTTGTTGAGTTACCTCATCTTGTATAAATACAAGATCATATTTGTCATTCATAATAGAGGCAAGTTCGCAATTAGTAGAGCAGAGCAGATCCGATTTCAAGGAAGAACATATTCATTTGTATCCTGTGCATCAAGGAGAGGTGCAACTCCATTGTATTCCTTATTGGCCATTGTTGGGCCTGAGTTGTAAAGCAGATTTCTGCTCCTGTTCCTACAATATATAAGAGAGATATTTGCTGGGTTTTTCCCCTCATGTTGGAGGGTTTTCCCAGGGTACTTGGTTGTGTTCATTGTCTCATGTGTTGCATTTTATGATTGCTTTCTTTCTGCATGTCTGATCGTTTAAACAACAACACCCCCCAATCCCCAAAAAGGAAATATTTGTCCAACCTCTCTGTTATACTGGTGAAGCCTTTCCTCCTTTTGGTCCATGAGAAGGTCTCATTCTTTGTTTGTATGTCCAGCAATTGATTAGTGTCCACAAATTCCTGGAAGTCCTGTTGAGTTCTAGTGGATTTACCCAGCCCACCCCTCTTTTCTCCACAGTTTAGAGTGGCATTGAAATCACCAACTAGAATTCCTTTCTCTCCCCTGAGATTTGTTATGGATGTGGATAATTGTTTCCATAAATTTCTCTTTTCTATTGTGGCTATGAGCCCATAGATATTTATTATTGTAAACTGCTCATTCTTTTGGAGCAGTGTGCATTTTATTTCTATCCAACTCGTGTTCTCCTTTACCACCACTGTCGATATTGCTAGTGGGTTCCAAAGGATGCCTAGTCCCCTTGAGGCTCCCTCCACTCCCACAAAGTGCCCCTTCCACTATCTCCACTAGTTGAGTCTTCTTTTGCTTTCTTCTATGTCCCACTTTGTTTCTTGTAGCAAGAAAATGTCTAGTTTTGATTAGTCAATTTGACGTTTGACTAGACACCATTTGATAATGTCCTTCCTTGTTCTCACTTTCATTTGTCCAGCTGCATTTGCTGTTATCTCCAATTTGGCCTTGTTTTTCTTAGGCCCCCTCTTTCCTTTACTCTTGATGTTGGGCTTCTTTATTTTTGACTGGGTTTGTTCAAGAGTTCTCTCTTCCATGATCTCCCCTTCTTTTGCCTCCTATTGTTCCTCCTCATTTGATTCCAGATCTGCATCACTTTCCATGTCATCCACTTGCAATTCTTTTTCCACTTCTCCATCCTCAACTTGTGATGTTGTTCCCATGAAGTCTTCTTCTTCCTTCTCCTTCTCTATTTCTCCATACCCTCCTTCCTCTGATGGTCTTTCCAATTGATTTTGGCATTCCTTATCCTTTTGTTCTCCTTCTCTTGGGTTGTTCATTTCATTTGAGATATCTTCTAGCTGTAGGGTTGTGTCCTTTTGCAATTCTTTATTTTGTTCTAGCAAAGTACTCAAATCTTTTTTTGCTTGAAATGCCACACTCACATCGTATGTTATTCTTTGGCATAGGTCCATCCTTGCTTCCCAAAAAAATTCACTCAACTTTCTCTTTTTGGATCTTGTGCTAGATGTTTGTCCTATTTTTCCTTTGTCTAGGGCAAGGGTGTTCTCTAGGAGAGTTTCCTTTTCCATCATCTCTATTATTCTGTTTTGTTCATCTCCATGGGAGCTATCCTTCTTTTCGCCAGTCATACCCCGAAAGCATCCTTCCCTCATAGCCTCCCTGAATAAGCATCTCCCAGTTTGAAGTCCTTCGCATTTCACCACTTTCTGATTCCTGCTTCCAAACTCAGATAGTATTTCCAAATTTTTGTATATCCCTACTCCTTCCGCAATTTCCACCAATATGTTGGCTTCAACTTCCTTCTTCCCATTAATGAAATCTTTGTCTACTCCCAGACATACCCCTAGGGCATCTCCAATCTTTGTCATAGCTTCCACACTGCATAACTCAGATGAGAGATCAACTAGTTTTATCCATGTGGGGATTTGTTTGATTGTGTATTTCCATGGGTCAAAATTAGATTCTCGGTTTTTACAATGAAAGCTATATCCTTTAAAAACATAGTTTTTCTATATACAATCTCCTATTTTAAATTAATGTCAATGCATTCTATGAGAAAAAAGGAGTTTGGTAGTTGTTGAACACTTACCCAATCCTTGAAATTTTGCTACCACCATTCCATAATTTCTTCTTTCGGGCACCTTGGGCCGCACCATTTTGCAAATAAGGCTCGGTCCTTCAGTCTTTGAACCCTTGATTTAATAGTTTTCATTGGCATCGAAAACAACTTGCTTCCCCACGGCCTGAGATTTACATTTGCTTCCCTTCTTTTTCCTTTCCTTTGAAATTTTTGACTTCCCATTCTTCTATTACCCTAATTCCAAGATTGATTGGAATTCTTACTCACTTTTCCTTACTCCAATTACCACCTTGTTGCACTCCTCACATTGACCAAGATTTATATTTTCCCACTCGGCCTTCTAGGGTCTTTGCTCTTGGGTCACAATTGTCAATGGCCCCTTTCCTTTGCTCATTTTGCAGCCACCTCCAATCGATTAGATCCGTCACATGTTGATTTTGGCCCACTTCTTCATTGTTCTTGCTTTTCCCTACCCAAGGTCTACACTGGTTCTTTTGGGCCTTCTTTCCTCTTTGATTCTCCAATTTGTCGATGTCTCAGCCCTAAGGCTTCTCTTTTTCCCAAACCACCTAGACTGTGATTTGGAAGTTGTCTCGAGCACTCCACCTTCCTCCGTTCTGATTCCCTCTTGGTATTGCTCCTGGTTGCTCTACCGGCTTTGACTCCCTCCACCTCGTTTGGTTTTGAGGATGCTCATTGCAATCATCCCACCTGAAGTAGCTTGGGTGACACTTTTCCACCCAAACTCCATTGATAAAAACCCATTGGGGGATGTGGGTGTTCTCTTTCTCCCTTCTTTGCCTTGTTGCACCCTTCTCTAATCGATCATCTTCTTCATTGTCTCCCCAACTTCTCCTACCTTGCTCGCCTACAATTTTTCGCTCCTCTACACCTTGTGCCATTTTTTTTCAATATTTTATGTATAGAATAATATTTTTTATGCATACATTTTTTAAATACTTTTATATTATTTTATTTTATTTGTTCATTAATTTTATTTTACTTTAAGAGTTATTTTTAAAATTATTTTATTTTATTTTATTTACTTAAAACTTATTTTATAATTTTAAATTATTTTGTTTCATTTATTCTAAGAGTTTTATTTGTTTTAAAATTGTTTTATTTAATTGTGGGAGGTAGGGAGGGCGTCCCTCCATGGTGGCGGAGGATGATGGTGGCATGGTGACCACGTGGGTAATTGTATGGGAGTGTGAGGAGCTGTGTAGATAGCCACGAAGACAAGGTACAAATAACTTGTCTTTTTGACAAGCCGAGAGTACGAGTAAAACAGCTAACATACTCTTCCCAAGGAGTAGGAAATGATTATTCTTCATGGGAAGCAAACTATCATCTGGGTTTGGACAGCTCGTACGAACGAGCGGGACACTAGCGAAGTTGGCGGTGGTTGGCAACTGATTTCATTTAAGGATTTTGTGCCTTCATTCTGGCATAAGTTTTTGTTAGTTTTGCATGCAAAGAGCAACTTCCATTCTGTCAAGTAGCTTCCAGTTTGGAGTCGAATGGCCAAGTCTTCCAAATTTGTTATAGAGGTTTCGATGGCGAGCTTGGCTCGGTTTGGGGTTGATACCCCCATTTCGCTCCAGAGGACGGAGACGCTGACTTCCTTTAGGGCCATCACAGACCAAAGGCTCAAGCGAATTTTGCTAGATTATGAGTCGTTGGTGCTAGTGGCAATGAAAATGGTCCTTGGTTCCAATCACCTGGAAAGTAGAGAGTATGGACGAGACAATTTGCAGATCTCTTCTCAATTCTTAGCCTCTTTGTTGAATAATCTAGTGTCGAAGATGGAAGCTAGAAGCTCAATGTGTAGATTGTTTAAACCTGAATTGCTTGGAGGTATGGATGAGCTTCTTCACGTGGTGGTTGAAGGAAGAGGTTGTCTAAGGCCTTGCGACGTGGAGAGGTTGAGTGTAAAGGACATGATGAAGCTTTACCCGTTCCTCTTGGACTTGCAAAGACCTGGTATGATGCGTCATCAAGGGATTGTTGCAGTTGCAATGATTTTCTTGAAGAAGTTTTTCGAGCTCATGGCGGTCAACAATGAGGATTGGAAGGAATTTGAAGAATTTGCTCAATTAAACAAATTTATGTAAATGGTGTCGTTTCCTTTTTCGTGCATAAATGATAGTTTATGGTTCATTTTTGTTCTGCTAGATTGTCTGGTTAAAATGTGTGAATACCATGATCGAGGTTTTTTGTCAGTAATTTTTGGGGGTTGCTTTGATAAATGGTGGATGCTAAATTCAATTTTTTTGGTGGGTGAAAATTTGATAAAATTTGCTCAATTACCTGCAATGCAAACGTTTGTACTTTGGGCTTTATTAATATAATGACTCTTACATATCAAAAAAAAAAAAATTGTTTTATTTAATTTGTTCTGGATTTTTTTTTTCACTCTAGAATTATTTTATTTTATTTATTTAAAAAATATTATATCTTATTATCAAATTATTTATTTTTGTTTTTATTTTATTCAAAATTATTTTATAGTTTTATTTGCTTTTAAATGTCTCTTATTTGTTTTTATCTTCGTTAAAGCGTTTCTCCGTCCACAAATCTGATTCTAACATTTTCAATTTGAATTATGAATAAAATTGTAGATTTCTGACAAAGCACCCATTACATCGTATTTCATCCAAATCACAGGAATATAATAATAATTCAATATGACCTTCAAAAAAACATTGTTCAGCACAACCTAGGTTTGAGCTCACAAGTTCTAGAAACACTAAATAAGATTTGAGGTTTGAGATCACAAACAAAAGGTCTTTATAAAATCTCTGTGTGGGAGAAAACTAGATCAGGAAGCATGTAGAACCTCAATTTAATAGCTAAAGCTGCTTTAACTATTACCCTATCAGAAAATTTCAGTTACATTTAGATACACAAAATTCAAGCTACAACGTACTCAAAAATCATGCACAATGTCAGAATCTTTTGGCAGATTCAGAAACATCTTTCTTTTAGACTACAATTTGGGTACTTCAAATCCTGTCAATTTTAATACCTATGTTACAATAAAATTGATGGAGGTTGCTTCAAACTCTTCTTATATGTACAAGTGAGTGGGATACTAAGGAAATGACAGAATGAAAAAATTCTTGCAGGCTTTGGATATATGCCCTTGTACCTAATAATAACTCCGCTACACATACTTATAAATATGCAGTTAGATACCATAAAATCTAACATTCTCAAAAGATGTGGTTATCAGTTGGATACCAAATCACTGCTTTCCATCTAATTTAGCGGGAGGATCAATCCATTTGAGGTACATCTCCAATTCACCTGTCTCAACATTACGGAGTCTTAAGCACAGCTCCTGAATCATATTGCCGTCAACATAACGGATACAGCTTTCTTTAGCAAGGTAATTGTCTTTCGAGGGTACCAACTTGCGAATTTGAGTACTTGATGGAGTGCCCTTAAGAACTTTGCGCATCCTTACAGATGCTGCAAGAGGTTGAAGATCTATTTCTGCATCCCCCATTTCATCATCTGCAGTGAAGGTATCTTTATCAAACACTTCCTGTAACATCCAACAGTTATGATTAGACATTAACTCCTTCGAACTTTTGGAAAGGCCATAAAATTCATCAATTCTCATCAAAACCAGTCCTATCATTTTAAACATAACATTCAACAGTTCTGATAAGACATCGCCTCCTTTGAGCATTGAAGAGGCCATAAAATTCCACAATTCTTGTCAAAAAACAGTCATAACATTTAAAACATAACATCCAACAGTTATGATAAGACATTGTGTCCTTTCGCACTTTGGAGAGGCCATAAAATTCAACAATTCTCATCAAAAAAGTCATAATATTTAAAACGTTACATCCAAAACATAACACCCAACAGTTATGATAGGACATCGTCTCCTTTGAACTTTGGAGATTGGCACTTTGGAGAGGCCATAAAATTCAACAATTCTCATCAAAAAAGTCGTAATATTTAAAACGTTACATCCAACAGTTATGTTAGGACATCTTCTCCTTTGAACTTTGGAGATGCCATAAAATTCAACAATTATCATCAAAACAGTGGTAATATTTAAACCCCCTATACATGTATGTACTATTCAACTCCTTGATGCATCCCACAATTTCAAAAAAAAGTAATATGCCTTTACCAAAACATAGGTCATTTGGCTTCCGGAACCAAATTAGGACTCACTGTCAAGCACAGGGAATTCTTCCAGAAAGAATTGATAGAATATTTCATTAGTTTATTACACATGATGATGAATGTCAAAATAACAAAAATATATATTTTTGCACCCCTGATCTACAGCCTTCATCTATACGGGTTAATCATGGGAGGGTATCTAACATAATGGAAAGGACAGCAATAATGTGATAGTTGACAAGACATCACACCCCATACAATTGTGGGGTATAACTTGTACCGTTTGATGGAAATAAAACCTTTGGAAGCTACCCCAAGAGTTTAGTAAGACATGAAATAATTGAAACTTGAGAAAGATTGGTAAAGATATATTTGTTCCACTAAGCATCACATGATGTATGAACGATAGCTACTACCCATGGCATCTTAGACATGTACAGCAGCACCCATTGTTTTAGTTATGAGTGGGTTTTTTGTACAGTGTCTATTTCCATCTACTGGAATATGGAAGGTTAAAATTTCAAGTTGTCCAAAATATTGCATGTGAAGTTATACTAGTCATATGGAATATGGAAACATAAACTCTCTTTGGCACTTCCATCCATTTGTTGACCGTATAACGGTTGCCCATTTATTGCATACAATTTTACTTATTTTTATGTTCTAAATTTTTCATATAATTGGCTTCTGCATCTCCAATTTGTTTTTAAATTTATTAAAGCAACCTTGATACCTAAGGCTGTGCATGTTTATTGCACTTGCTAAAAGAGTCTTTGCAGTGGATCAGAACCAATACAAGGCCTCACTAATGGAACATGAATTTGCACAGGATACAAGGTAAAAATTGATGACTGTTCCAGCCTCAATGATATTTTACATTAGAGGGAGCTAAGAGTAGGCTGTTAAATTGGAATTGACTGCAAGACAACTAACATTTAGTTGCTCCTGCCATTCCAACTTCTCAACAAGGTATGCTACAATTATAATTGGCTTCTGAACACCCGATTTTTTTAATGGCTTGAAAGCCACCTTGTTTCCTTAGGATGTGCATGTTAAATGTGCTTGCTCAAAGAGTCTTGGCAGCAGGAGGAAAACAATAGATGGTCTACCTAAGGCAATGTGAATTTGCATGGTATACAAGGTAAAAGTTTAGTACTCCAGTGGCCTCGGACATTTTACATGAGAGGGAGCTAAGAGAAGGCTGTAGAATTAGTATCGACCACAAGAGAACTAATATTTAGAAATATTTAGAAGGCAATAGAACTACAATTATGATTGGCTTCCACAATCCCCACTTTGTTCAATGGGTATTGGAACGCAGCTTGATAGCTTAGGCTGTACATGTTTATTGTGCTTGCTTAAAGAGTCTTTGCAGCGGATGGAAAGCAATTGATGGCCTCCCTAACAACATGAATTGCATATGATACAAGGTAAAAATTGATGAAACCAATTGATGGCCTCCCTAATGCAACATGAATTGCATATGATACAAGGTAAAAATTGATGATACTTGTGACCTCAATGACATTTTATGCATGAGAATACTTGCGGCCTCAATGACATTTTAAGCATGAGAAGGAGCTAAGAGAAGGCTGCAAAATTGGAATGTTATCATTGAGCACAAGTGACCTACTATTACTAGACTTTATTTTAGTTATTATGACATGCTGAAGGATAACAGTGGTCAAAGAAAAAGAAAAGAAAAAAATCTATCAATGTGCACAAAGTTGAAATAAAATTTTGAAATTATTATTAAATGTTCACAAATAACCACAAAAGATGATGGGACTGAAGATAAAGTATAGTACAATAAGTTAAGAAAGAGCATGATTGTGCCTCTAAGTAAAAACAAAAACAGATAGTTAAGTACACTGGGGCTAAAGATAAAATAGTACAATAAGTCAACGAAGAGCATCTATTGTACCTCTAAATAAAAACAAAAAACAAAAAAGTGGTAAGTACACTATCACCCACAAAATGGGTCACCGTGTATGGAAAACTAGCTATAAGAAACAGAAGACATCTTTGATTGTCTTGTATTACGTTGGAGATACTAATTAGATTATTGATTTGAAGAATATTCTATTCCCTAAACAAAGCCTAGAAGTATCATTTGAAGAATGGCTCAGACTGAATGAAGACCATGATGATATCCTTAGTGATCATATATTAGTCCCCCGAACACCGAAAGCTGAAGAACCATCAGTAAATCCAATGAAGCTGGTAAGGTGAGTTTGGTGAGAGTACCTGGATCATATATATATGTGTGTGTGTGTGTGTGAGAGAGAGAGAGAGAGGCTGGTGCTCACTCTCCGTTTATGACAGGTTTGAGGTGTGTTAGCTTAACTCAAAGCAGCAAGGTGCATGTCTCTTCCATTTCTAGAAGAATATATCTTGTCTCTTAATACCATTAGGACTATAAAGAGGCTGAAGGGAAGAGATTATGAAACAGGTTGACTTAGAGTCTAGACTGTCCTCAAAGAGCTTCTCATCCAAGGGAAGTCATCTCTTGAAGGATAAGGGTGAAACATCTCCAATCAAGGTGATTTAAAAAAGATATTAACTCCAGCATCTCTATAGAGGCTATAGTACCTCCCTTGGATTTCATAAGAGATGGACATACGAAAATTAAAATGCTCATCAGTCTCAACCTCATGGAACATACATAGCCTATCTGATCTTCATGAGGAATGTGGTGGTCAGTCTCAATCCTGAGACAGCATACTCCAAATTGACCTAATGAATTTTCAAGCCTTGAGGCCAGCGTTGGTGTGTAAAAGAAAATATGCATGCCATGTTATCCATAAAGATTTGTATTTTGTTTTTGGCATTGATGTAAAAAAAATTTGAGAAAAGCGATTGCTTGGAAAATGTTTTCTATATGGAAAGTAGTGCTACAAAGTTTGGTCTGCAGAGGATGGGATTATAAGAATAAGAAATACACACTGCTCATTTCGATATATATAACAATGAACAAGGAGTTTCCTACAATTTGCCTCCAAAGAATACGAACAGCTTTGGGTGCATGAGAAGTTTGCAAAGGTAAGATATTATTTGTGGCTTCCATAACTCATATAGAAATCACCAGAAGAGATGACATGCCTATTACAAGCACGATGTGGGTTCCAGATTAAAGAGGAGGTGCAAGCAGTTCGTTAGGGTAGAGCTGTAATTTCATCACTTCAGTACTAATAATGTTTGATTGTGTGGGAACTGCAACAGGTTAGCTGTTAGCTGTTGGGTCCATTAGTAATGTATGGCTGCACACTCAACCAGCAGACTGCACATTCAACCAATAGCAGTTGAATTCCATTTTCTTGTGTTTTAACTTTTTGGTCTTTTGGTGTTGTATATTTCAGTCATCTCAATATCCGCACATGCACACACACACTCAAATTCCATTAGCATATAAACTCCCTGCAACCACTTCCTTCCTTTCCTTGCTACTTTCTAGCATTAACTTCAAGTATATTTCTATTGCTGCTGACAAATTCCAGGTTATGTTGCAGCCCTGAACAATATAGACAATCACTCACACACACACATAATTGCTGCCGACAAGTTTTCAGGCCATTTTGCAGCCCTGAACAACATATAGATCAATCTCTCTCTCTCACTCACTCTCTCTCACACACACACACACACCTGCAATCACTCGTTTCATTTCCCTATTGCTGCTAACAGTCATGTTGCAGCCCTGAACAATACAAACAAATCACTCTCTCTCACACACACAATTGCTGCTAACGTTGCAGCCCTGAACAATATAGACAAATCTCTCTCATACACACATAATTGCTGCTGACAAATTTCCAAATCACATTCCAGCCCTGAAAAATATAGACAAATCATGCACACACACAATTGCTTCTGACAAATTCTGAGGACATGTTGCAGACCTGAAGAACATGGACAAATCACACATGCATGCACACACACATTTGCACTGACAAATTTCTAGGTCATGTTGCAGCTCTGAACAATATACATAAACACATGTACATAGATGTGCACATACACACATAATTGCAGCTAATGAATTTCTAGGTCATGTTGCAGCCCTAAACAATATAGGCAAATCTCACACACAATTTCCATGCAATCACTTTTTTCATTTCAAATCATGCAGAGGTGCACACACACACAGAGCCACCTACCCCCACACACACCCTGCAATCACTTCTTTCATTTCCTTATTTTGTTATTTTCTAGCATTAATTTCAAGTATACTATATTTCTATTGCTGCTGCAAATTTCAAGGTCATGTTGCAGCCCTGAACCAAAATAGTGCTTAAGAAAAGTCCAGAGGAGCATTCCAAAGTTGATATAATGGTGCACTACCAAATGGGTTATGTGGGCATGAATAGGTGCACTAATAAATGGGTTCTGTGGGCCTGAATAGGCTGAGGGGCCTTTTAAAGATTTGATTGAATACTATTCATATCTTCCTTCTTATATTGTCCCTTTGAATGTCTTAAATGATATTACCAAAAGATCGAGCATGCCCTACTCCTTGTTATCGGAATCTCAAAAACTACATAAGCTACACTGCTAACAAATAACAATATGACGGTTTAAGGAACAAAATACCCGAGGCACAAATTAAGATATAGTTGGATCAAGGTATCAAAATCATTAATGATGCAGGAGATATTTGGTGCATACTAGTCTTAAATCTCTGGAGCAAAAATCGCCCTCTCAATTTCAACAGCATAAGTATCATTACTATCTTGGTTCTGCAAAACCATGTCAATGTCTTACACAGGTGGGATAGGTTGCACATTGATTGGACAGAACGAGGAGGGAATGTCAGATAGGAACAAGGAGATAATTGCTCCAAGAGGCTCAACAAGGAAATGGAATTGAAAGCGGATGTACAATTTATGCCAGGCATGATCTATGCCTTGGCAGTCCTCCCTAAAGAATATAAAGACAGAAGTATCAACTTGGGCACGTATATTTCCTCAATTACTAAACCAAGGTGGAAATGCTCTTTCAGCACAATACATTAAGAAATATCTTGTAATAATATAGAAACAAAATAAAGTTGTACATCCACTAAAGAAAAAGAAAAGCTTTTAACTAGATAAATTTAGCGAAGATATAAATACAAGATTATGGTCAGACCAGAAACATGTTATCTTTCTATGAGATAAAATGAGCTTTCATCACAGAACTCTCTCATTGGCTGCTAGAACTCTTTTTGTTTTTAAATTGAAAACTTCTCTTTCATAAAACCAAATATGTTTTTAGGCCAAAAATAGTCCCCTTTAAACTACAGCTACATTTCAATCTAGTACCAGACTGGTTCAAGTTAACTGCCCATTTTAAGGTAGACCATTAAAATGGTTATCAAGCAATTTTAAACTAATTTCAACGTTGGATAGAGGGGCTATAAAGCTATGCTTCAAATGTTTCAAACTGGAATGGAATAGTAGATCAGATAACTCTTGAGAGAAAGACTTATAGATTATTACAGTCTCTATGAATACAACGCATCTCCTTCCATATACTCATCACACAATGTGGGCTATTTGTAAATATATTCAGAAATTATGTCAGTCGTCGATGGCATCTTAAATGGGTTCAAATTCATTTGGAGGTCAATATTGACAGGCTGATGCTTTTAATCTTTACTAGGTGCTCTAGACATAATGAGGTCTTTGATGGTTATGCCATATCCCCTACACACCTCATTGTGCCAACTACATATCAATATCTCTCGACACTTAACATACAATGATTAATTTGAGTGACAACCAGATCAATGATGATTTCCTATCCATGTTCTCCCTCTAGCAAAAAGCAATATTTCCTATCCCTGTTCTCCCTCTAGCACAAAACAATACTTTCTATCCGGAGTTACAACAGCAGTTGCCTGCTCTCTGTTCCTAAAATGGTTAATATGAGCTTGACGTCAATGTCTATGCTCCAATTACCCACAAATAAAAGTAAGATAAACTTATTTGGTGTTAGAGACTGCTTTCTTTCCATTTACCCTATATATTGTTAAAATCTGGTAGCCTTGGCTTTTCCCCTGGCCACAGCGCTTGGCAATTCACATACACTTGTAAAGATAACCACTATAGACCCACAAATTTCTATACACCTCCCTGCACACCCGATCAGTAAAACAAAACTCCATGACTACACACACGCACCCAGTTCTTTATCACAACAGGGGTTAAAAGACAGCACAAAAAAAAAAAAAAAAACAGTTACCCACATTAAGAAAATCATTGAAAACATAGCATGGTCAGAGCAGGTCCTGCAAACCCCACCAAATGAGAATTTTCATTTCCCACAAGCACCTTGAAAACTAATTCAGAAATCCGCTTTCTTACCACTTTAAGAGAGCGAGGAGTAGCTGAGGATATATTGAGCGTCAACTCCTCATCCCACACTGGATTCAGATTGCTACTGATAACTTTTGTCTTGGCCACCTGCACAACAACAACGAGCTCAATGAGAAACAGAAGACAGAAAAAGAAAAAGAATTTAAAGATGAGACTAAGGATTATAGGATGAAACCTGGTTGCCCAGCTTAAGAACAACGTAGGGATCGCTGCTCCGGATGTCCCGCACAGCCAGGCTTCTTCCTTTCACAACCCGCACTTTCAACACCCCACAAATTTCCCCCATTTCTTCTTCTCCACACACAGCTGCATTCAATTCCCGCAAATTATTGTAAACATATAAACGACTCCTCCAACGATCATTGGCTGCTTGCTTTGACAAGAAATACACAATGCACAGTATTTCCTGAGCTGGAGTCCAACTTTCCCACGCGGTGGACAGTTGAGCATGAAAGCGTCTCACAAATTATTCCTCTTCTATCACGAAATTGTTTATGTATGTCACGATATTTGTATGAGGCGGTGGCGTGTACTCCGGGGGTAGATAACAAGAATTGACTCCATTTTCCCCTCCGCGTTAAAATTCAATGCCTTAACTGTCAAAAAGACCCTTCATGTCCGTATTGTCTGGGAGAAATAAAAGCGAAGAGCTTTTTTCACCAATTGTTGGGTCGTCATGTGACCAAAAGTCTTCTAAGCTCAACTCCAGTTTTTATTGGACGAAATCAAACGTGCCAGAAAATCCAGTCGCCGTTTCCCACCCGCAGGATTTCGATATGCGCGTACACTTGGATGCTCATCTGCTTCTGTGACCACGACAACGAATACGATGACCTCCTTATAATTAATAACTATTCTGCGATTTGATCGAGATAAATTATGTTAATTGAATACTGTATTATGATTGTAATGTAGGACAAAGTCGTTAATCATTTTCCATTAGGTTGATTTCCATATTTCTAACCCTATAAACAATGCTGACTGCCATCTGTAGTGGGTCATATCTAGTGCTAGTGCGGCCTCTCATGTACCTAGGTCGGCTAAAGTGTAGGTGATTAGAGTTCCTTTCTAGCCTCCACCAATTAAATTTGGAGTTTGGCTTGTAAAAGTTGAGCACTTCCAATTGATTAATCTTATGTGGTGATTTATTTATTGGAATCAATTGTGTAGCTTTGAGGTAATTTTTGTTGATGTGTATGAATAATAGATTAGAATTAAATATATTGAGAGGGTGATATTTTTAAGTTTGTATATTTCATTTGTGTGAGTTTTGTTGATGTAATGAGTATTAAGTGGGATTATTCATAGTCATAAGAGATGATTTCTCATGAACTACTATTCATTGAAAATGGGTCAATGAATAAGTATTAAGTGGGTCATTCATGGATATGAAAGAGGGGTTTTTATGAACAACTACTCATGAAATATTGGGTCAACAAAGATTGACTTGCCAATCACTTACGAAATTCAGGCCAAAGAAAATTGAATGAAAACTATATAGTTGAATCTAAATAAAACACATATTTTTATTGTATTTTTATATGTACGGCTGGAAAAAGTGTGACCCTAGCACTTTTGATCTTTTATTTTGGACTCACTTTGATCATTTGCCTCTAATGTAATAGTCTAGTGTTTAAATGGCATATTTTTGTACAAGAGTTGGAATTGATAAGTTGTACCTTATCTAATATTTTGTCCTTGCTCCCCAGTGGTCTAGACCCAGCCCTCATATATGGCATTTTCAATTTCGGTTCAAGATTGTATTGTGGCCTTTAACTTTATTGGAGACCACACATGTAGCCTTGAATCTCTTTTTTCAAATTCAAGATTAACATGGGCTCAAATTGACTTGCTTCCAATTAGTCATTGCCCATTGACTCAAGCACAAAATATTCAAATTTCCACACTATAGTGTTGTATAAAAGGACAAAGTTTATGTTCATTTTAGAAATCCACTCATATGCATCCATCAACATCATTCAATCAATAGAGCATTACAAGAACATTGTATCAACATGCACTCATAAGGATAGACGTGGACATTTACATTATGTTTGGTGTGCCTTCAAACTTGTCAAAAGCATTGAATCAATCAAGGGGCTTGACTAAGGCATTTGGTGGGAATCTATTTAACTTCCCTTCCCTAGAATAGTGAACTAGAATAGTGTGATTAAGCAACACCATTTTCATATTCATAGAGGTGAACATGAATCTATAAAATAAAGATCCAAAGTTTAAGATCACATAAAAAGTTCAAGGTTATAAAAAGAGGTTTAGTGTTGTAAGTGTGTGATTGAACATAGAGTGAAGGTAAATTTCTAGTCTATTATAACTTAACAATCATAGATCTAATAGTGAAAACCAAAGTTAGATCATAGAGAATGCACTATAATGGATCGCCCACTTATTACATATAATGCCAAGTACAAGTATCTTTGTTGATTTCTTCACATATTTTAGTAATATTTCAAGGTTCACATCTTTTATATAGGTTAATTGTTATATTGATTATTATATTAATTGATTAGCCAAGATGACTTGAAAATGAGTTACTTATTTCCTTTCATTGATTTTTAGCATATGGGTGTGTATGGCTAGTTGATAGAGATATATGAAAAATTAAAAAACAACACATCATTGGTCAAAAATGAAAAATTGCATCTAGTTATCTCATATAAAAAATAGTACAATTATATTTGAAGTACACTAAGGAGGTGGTTCAAGCACCCTTCTCCTACCTCACTCCTCACACCCCCCATAAACTTCATTTTAATGAGTGAGTGTGTCTTTCTATGTGACCTACTGTGAGACTTGTACTACTACTAGATACTCTTGAATTATTTTATCTCCTTCTACAAGATAACAATCTCTACATATGATGTCATGTACTACTAAAACAATGTGATGTCCATGTGATCACCCTTGCTTAATGACCAAAACTCAACTACTCTTGCTCTCATTGCAAAATTCAATCAACCAATATAAAGTTGAATTGACTACCTTTTTCTTGAACTTGGTGAGTTTGCTCAGTGACATTTTTATCATTGATCTAAATCACACCACTTGGATCATTCACTTCTCAAGGAATGAGAGATGGATGGTGGATTTTGTGTTGATTTATGTGGTTGGATGTTGAACCATTGATATGTTTGCATGTTGTCTTGTGGTTCATTGGAGTATTATTGGTACAAGTCTAGAGTCAATAAGTTCAATGAACCCTATTCAAAAATATTGTATGTGAGACTCTTCCCTTATCTAATGTTGTTCATTCTCTTCTCAAATCTGCTTAAGAAGGGGCAATTTTTCTTGCGCTTTTTCCAAAACTAACTCAATCCAATTTTCCTTAATCCTTGGACAAATTTAGAATGAAATCCAAGTCAGGAATAGGAAAGTTAAACAAGGGTGATGTTTGGTTAGTTATTTTACCTTGTTTGAATGCTCGCTCTGTTTGAGTTGAATGTTTGTTGGATGCCTTGTGATAATATAAGGGGCTTTTACATTATGTTTTTCTTTTCCAAATATTTTTGAATGAACCTAACTAAATGTGCTACTCTAAATGCATGCAAGAGAGATTTTATCTACTGCATTTTTCATGTTTTTCCAATTTGAAATGTGAATTAATTAACTAGATGCAAATAACACATCTTAAGTGATTTTTGAAATGCAATCTATACCACACTTTTTTAATGTATTTAATAGAGCTTTTAAAATGAATTCAATATATTTGCAAGGAATGTAAAGGAAGTAATCTAAATATAATCTACCTAAGAAAGCAAGAATTAATCAAAAATAAACTAAGAAAAAATAATAAAGTATTATAGGTCTTGGGCAAGAGTTGTAATTTAATTACTAACAAATAACATTTTGCATAGAGAAGTTATCTTTCCAAAATAAATGGACCTCAAAGATGTTTATCAATCTTCTTGTGCAACCATTGTAATTATGTCCTTAGAAGGTCAAGCTTTTATCCATAGTATCTTCTACTCTTTTGACCTTGGGGTACTCCATTTTATGGAAACAAAAGATTAGGATTAGTGATAAAGATAATACTATCTTCTTGGAAACAAGAGAAAATGTTAGATAAAATGAGAATGAAAAGATGAAAAGAGAACTTACCATTGACATGGATAGAGAAATACTACCTTTGTTGCATGTTTCGATTTTCATGAAGAATTGGTGTTCAAAAGATTGCTTCACCTGAATGATCTATATAAAATGGTGAGAAAAAATATGGCATTGTAGACACCTAAAATTGTCTGAATGCATCACATATCTCGAATTCGCCTATTAACATCATTTTCCTCATTATCACCTATTTCCTCATCTTAATTAAATAATTTTTAATTATTCGATTAAATTCGGTATTTTCTTCTATTAATTAAATAATTAACATTAGTTGATTAATTCATCATTTTTTCATTATTTTCTCATTAATTTCCCATGATTAACTAATTCAATTTTCCTCTTCCACCTTGATTAAATAATTTTGAATTATTTAATTAAAAATCCTAATTCTCTCTCATCCTCACAATTAAATAATTCTCCTCCAACTTGCACAAAGAATATTCTTTTTTCAAAAAGAGAATATTCTCAATTCAAATATTTTCTTCCCTTCAATTCAAAATATCTTCAACCAAATTTCTATAAAAATAGGAATATTTTAGGCTCTCATTCATCCTCCACTCTTGATCTTTCTTAATCTCTTTGAATTCCTCTCACCCATTGATCTTCAAATTCAATCTCCATCGTTGATTAGAAATCTTGAAATTTATAAAACAAGTCATTCATCCATGAAAATCATTCACAATTTTTATAAGCTTGGACATTCTTGAATTCTTGAGCAATCTTGAGAAATTTGAGCATGCTTTTGTGACTCATATCTTCAATTGAGCTTTTGCAATCATGGATTATGCACAATTTGAATAATCAACATCACAAATTGTCATCAATCCACAATGAAATTGAAAGTTTGCATGATTTCTTAAATTTAATTGTATTTGAATTACATTTCATTTACTTTAGTTTAAATCTTTGAAACATTTACAAACTGATTTCATTGAATATGAGTTATAATAATCTTAATCTTATAAATTTTTAGTGTTTTTTAATTCTAATGACTTGAATTATATTCTCTAACCATCACTCATATTTTCCCTACAATAGATATATAATCAAAACCTAACCTATAAAGATAAAAACAAGAGACTTTTTTACTTAAGAAGAGGGAACCTGGTCAAATAGTAACGAAGTCATACAATTAAGTAGTTAATGAAAACTTAGCCGCAAGAAGATCAATCTAATTATAAGAAGAGAAAAAAACGCATTTCCCTCCTATTTCTTGTTCTATTGATATCTCTTCAGATTATATATTGAATTCAATTATACATACACCTACTTGATTGGGATATACATTTAAAGCTGGCCATTTTTGGGAAGATCCTTTTATGTTATGGCGATATAAAAGGGAAGAACTTTTATTGTTAGGTGGGCAAGTGACCAAAAAGGCATAGAAGATCACAAACGTAGGAGAAAATCCAGATGCCGTGTTCTACTCGCAGGCTTTCGATATGCTCACATGTTTCTCTCACCATCACAACGCATACGATGACCTCTTTACAATTTATAACTATTTTGCAATTTGATCCAAATAAATTATGTTAATTAAATAGATTATTATGATTCCAATTCGGAACAAAATTGTCAATCATTCTTCCTTATGTTGATTTCCTTATAAAAATAATTTTGCCCAGCTATGGTATGCTCGCTGCCATGTGATTGTTGATTTATTCATTGGAATCAATTGCATAGTTTTGAGGTATTCTTTTGTTGGTTGGTATGAGTAATGGATTATAAGAATGAGGAATTTTGTGGTTAAATATAATTATGTTGAAGTAATATTGAGATGGGCGATTTTATGTTGTTGTGTTTTATTAATGTATTTTCTCGATTTAATGAGTATTAAGTGGGATTATTCATAGATATAAGAGACGAGTTCTTATAAACCACTACTTATGAAAAATTAGCCTTGAATCCCTTTTCTCAAATTCAAGATTAAACATTGGATCAACTTGGCATGCTTCCAATTAGTCTTATCCTATTGACTAATGAACAAATTATTCAATTTTCTATACTATAGTGGTGTATTAAAGGACAAAACCTTAGTTCAATTTAGAAATCCACATATATGCATCCATCAACATCATTCAGTCAATACAACATTACAAGAACATTGCACTAGCATTTGCACTCATAAGGATAGACACAAAAATTTACATTATGTTTGGTGTGCCTTCAAACTTGTCAAAAATCATTAAGTCTAACTTACCATCAATTACAAATCTGTAAATATATGTTTAACTATAAATTCTTATTACAATCTCGGTATGCCTTAAATTTTTAATTAAAGAGAAGAACAATTATTAACATGTAGATTCTCAAATGACACAAACACCCCCTTTCAAAAAAAATATTATGATATTCTAAATCTACCTCACCCCAAAAATGATGGCATGGACTCATAACAACACATTTCATCGTACCCTTGCTTGATAACCAAAATCTAACTATTCTAGCGGTGATGGAAAAATCTAATCAAGCGATAAAAATTTGAATTGATTGCCATCTTCTTGAACCTGGGGAGTCTAGCAAATGATAGTTTTATCAATGATATGAATCGCACCGCTCACTCATTCACTTCTCAAGGAAGGAGAATTAAATGGTGGGTTTTTGTGTGGTTGGATGTTGAGCCATTGATATGTTTTTACATTTCCTTGTGGCTCATTGGAGTGCTATTGTTATGAGTCCAACATTGATAAGTTCAATAAGCTCTAGTAAAAAAGAATTATCTCTTATGTGAGACTCTTCCCTTATCTAATGTTGTTCATTTTCTTCTTAAATGTGCCTAAGAAAAGGCAAGTTTTCTTGTGTTTCATCCAAACCAACTCATTCCACTTTTCTTTAATCTATAAATGCATTTGGCATGAAAGACAAGTGAGGGATAGGAAATTAAATGAGGGTGATGATTGGTTAGTATGTTTATCTTGTTTGAATGCTTGCTTTGTTTGAGTTAATCTTTTGTTAGACACCTCATGATAGTGTGAAGGGATTTTCTCTTTATATTTTTCTTTAAAAAATATTTTGAATGAACCTAACTAAATGTGTTACTCTAAATGCATGGAAGAAATCTTTTATCTACTTCTTCATTTTTCATGCTTTTCCAAATTGAAATGTGAATTAATTAACTAGATGCAAATAATAATTCCTACATGCTACTTTTGAAATGCAACATATGCCACAATTTTTTGTATGTTTTTTAATATTATCTTTTCAAATTTGTTAGAATTGGCTATGGATGCCAAGATCTATGGACCAAATAGAAAGCACAAGAAGAGAGAAAATAATGTGACAAGAATAAACTGTATTCAATGTCAATATGATATGAGATGATGTACAAATGTAGTAGAGACCCCTTGGTTATATAGCCAAGGTGAGAACATAGGAGTGCATAAGATTATGACAAGTGTTGTAATCTTATGACATGAGACAACAATGAAAAGATATCACTCCACCTAAAGTGGAAAGGTGATAATGTGATAACCACCACAAACAGTGGATCACCCACAAAAGGTGGAGAGGTAATCACATTATATGTCCATGAAAGGTGGAAGTGATAAAGTAATAACATGATAAGTTCACCAAAGGTGGAAATTCTCCAACAACTCCTATGTGGTCCTTAAGTAAACTTAACTAAGGTGTAATTATGACCTAGGATAAGGTACAAGACATTTAATTACACCAACACCCCCCTTAAGTGCAACTTAGGGAGAATGTACACAAATGCAAACAATGCAAGATGGGTCCCAACAACTAGGCCATGTTAGGTACCCATGTACAAATGCAATGCAATCTCTCACAAACGGAGAAAAAGAGAAAACCCAGTGGGACAAAACTCCTCCCCAAAAGAGAGATGAAATAAAAAATAGAAATACTCTCAATGATGCATGAGAAGGAAAAAACCCCATGTGAGGAAAAAGACCCCCCCATAAGAGAGAAGTAGAAGAGAGACAAGGCAACCCCCCCTCAATGTTGAGTCTCTTGCAATGATGGTAGAAGCTCGACATTGAATGCTGAAAATGATCCAATCTCACTGAACAACATTCCTCCCCTTAGGAAGCAACAAAACCAAGAATGTATGATGTCTCTGAAGCATGCTCAAGAGTATCCATTTTGATGTTGAAAGCTGACACACTCCAAACAAGCATTCTAGGCCACACTGCTGAAGAGTACAATCCAACATCAGGTAGAGATGAATGTAGAACATAATCCAAAGACAAGGATATCCCCTCTAAAGACAAAGAAGCATCCTCCAAATGTTGTCCAAAAGTATCCACACTCACGCCAAGCTGCAAAGAATGAATATGTAGAGAATGAACAAGAGGGTCAAAGTGTTCCCTCACAACAACTGAAGAAGGAGCATCTTCATCAAAGAGAAGATGAATGACATCAATAGTGTCCCTCAAATCTGCAAGATGAGACTCCACAAACAAGTCTGAAATACCTGTCAAGAAGCAATCCAAAGTAGCCATACGTGGAAGACAATGTATATCCTGTTGCACTGAATCACAAGGAACCAAAACTGTGGAATCCCAAGCATCATCAACTGCAACAGTAGATGGAGGAGAGGAAATGCATGGCTCAAGTACTGGATCTGATGTGAGAACTCCCAAGTTCAAGTAGCCAAATGTCTCCTCTGAATCATGGTTCACACTAGAAGTGTGATCAACAATCGAAGGAGCAATGTCATCATCAGAAGCAAAATTTGCAAAGGTATACAACCAAGATGAATGATCAACCACCCCAGTAGCAATGATCTCTCTACTCTCCAAGTCTCGAATGATGACCGAATCAGGTGTAAACTCCACAATTCTCCCATCTCCACCATGTGTAATCTGATATATGGAAAGAAGATTGTTCGTCAAATGAGGAACACATAAAACATCCTGAAAAGTGCTGTCCCCAAAACTAATAGATCCCTTCCCTGTTACACTCATGTATGTATTGTTTCCCATCAAGATAGGAGACATAGAACAAGGCTGAAATGAAGAGAATATAGATTGTGAATATGTCATATGATGTGATGCTCCTAAATCTAGAATCCATCTACCTGATCGTAGACTTGAATAAGCACAAAGAGCTTGACCTTTATTTCCTAATGTAGATGCCAAATGAACTTTGTCCTTAGACTGTTTTGAAGAAGGAGAAGAAGGTGATTCAGACATTCTAGAAGGAAAATCAATTTGATTCTTTTTGAGAATATTCTTCAACTCATCAATATCCTTCTTATAAAAACAGTGTTCTTCATTTCCATCCTTCTTGCAATATGCACAAAAATGCCTCTCCTTCTTAGATGATTCCCCTTTGGAAGAGGATTTTTTCTTTGTTTGATTTGAATGTGGATTATTATTTGCTTTCTTATGTTTCTTATCTTATTCTGATTCTTTCACTTGATTAACAAAAAATCCCTGAGATTTAGAAGTCTTGATGAGACCCATTAAGATAAGCTTTTGTTGCTCATGTATCAACATCTCAGAAAATGATGCAAATGAAGGTGTAGTATATGCAGACCCCATAGTCAATCTATGAGTATGAAAGCTAGAAACAAAAGAAGCATAATCAAGGCCAAGTTTGTTCATTGTATTGTAGACCAAATGAATGTCCTTCTTATCAATACCACATGCTTTACATTGCTCTCTTAGATCATTAACCTTAGTGATGTAGTCTTGGATTGGTGGGCTTTTAAAATTCTGACATCGTTTAAAAGATCCGACGTCAAAATCCAGTTTGGCAATTCAAAACAACTGGCCGGGAGAATAATATTCCGGCAGCATATTCCTCAACCGACGCAAAAGATTCTTTCACAAATTCTGGATCGAATATTTCGTTACCAATAGAATATTCCGTCGGCCCAAAGGCATTTTTCGGCAGGGGTCATTTTTTCTAGTGACGGATCGCAGGCCGTCAACTTTAAACCTTTGAATTGCTGACATCAGCGCCACATCAGTGCCCATTTGAAATTTTTTCCCCCCTCACCGTTGGTCTTTATGAATTTCCAGTCCGACTTTAAAGCTTCATATCTCGCTCATTTTGGCTCCTTTTTTCGAGATTTTTTTTTTATTTGGGCTAATTTTTTGTGATCTTCATAGTGCTACAATCAGTTTTTAGATTTGGCTTATGGTTTTTCCAGAAATTGAATATTATCATAGGTGTTGCTGCTTCATCCTCATTTTGGGCACTTTGGGAGCTCATAACTTGGTCCTACGATAACATTTTTGAGTGTCATTTTTTTTGAAAGTGCATAATTTTTCATGTACTCCTCAGTGGTATGATCAGATTGATCTCATTTTCTACCAAAACTTGTATTGAATTTGAGGCCTATTTTGGCATCTGCATGTACCAAAATCAAATTCCACTTTATTATTTTTGACAATGGCAATTGTAAACACACTAAGTATAAAGTGCCAAATCAAATATTTCTTGGGGGGTTTCTTGGTTGAGTGATTTGGGGGGGTAATTTTGTAGTGATTGGTTGCATTATTTTGCTTGGTTTGTGTTCTTGGAATGGGGAAATATCAAATTGAACTCCTAACTCCACATAATTATGCTACATAGAGAAAATCAGTATGGCACTATCTCATGATGAAAGGTCTAATAGGTCATCTAAAGAACACTACTCAAAAACCTATTGATGCTAAAGAATTGGTAAAATGAGAGTTTGAACAAGAGAAAACACTTGGATGCATATGTTCATTAATCTCATTTAATTTTTAATTTCATATTGATTCATGTACAACACCTAAAGAAGCATGGGAGACTTTTGAAAAATTGTATGGTAAAACAGATAAGATTAGAGGATATCAGATTGATAATGATTTGATGAATCTTGATCCTAAAATTTTTGACCACATCCAAGACTACATCTCCAAAATCAATCAATTAAGAACACATTTGAAAGAATGCAGTATTGAAAAAGAGGATTTACAATTGATTCTAAATGTGTTATTCAAGCTTGGTCCTAAGTATTCAGTATTTGTTTCTAGTTTTCATACCCATCGACTTTCTATGGGAGCATCATATGTTGATCCTAAGTTTGATGACTTTGCAAATCTCCTAATCCAAGAGGAAGCTACGTTAATGAACATGGGTCTAATAAATTCTTCCAAGCCACATGCATTGGTTTCTAGTGAGTCAAAGGTACAAAAAGAATTAGGGAATCCTGATAAGAAGCAAAAGATGAAAAAGATGAAAAAGAACAAGCCACATAAAGAATCAGAATCCACTCATTCAAAAGAAGAATCATCTAAGAAGAAGAGGTATTTTTGTGCATATTGCAAGAAATATGGACATGGAGAACACTATTTTGATAAGAAAGATATTGATGAGTTGAAAAATACTCTCAAAAAGAATCAAATTGATTTGCCTTCTAGAATGTTTGTATCTTCTTCTTCTTCTTCAAAACAGTCTAAGGGAAACGTTCATTTGGCATCTACATCATGATATAAAGGACAAACTCTTTGTGCTTTTTCAGGTTCTGGATCAGGGAGATGGCTTCTAGATTCAAGAGCATCACATCATATGGCATCTTCACAATCTATATTCTCTTCATTTCAGCCTTGTTTTATGTCTCCTATCTTGATGGGAAAGAATACATACATGAGTGTAATATGGAAGAGATCTATTAGTTTTGGGGATAACTCTTTTCAGGATGTTTTGTGTGTTCCTCATTTGACGAACAATCTTATTTCCATGTATCAGATTACACATGGTGGAGATGGGATAATTGTGGAGTTCACACCTGATTTAGTCATCATTCGAGACTTGGAGAGTAGAGAGATCATTGATACTGGGGTGGTTGATCATTCATCTCGGTTGTATACCTTTGTAGATTTTTCTTCTGATGGTGACATTATTCCTTTGACTGTTGATCACACTCCTAGTGTGAACCATAATTCAGAGGAGACTTCTGGCTACTTGAACTTGGGAGTTCTCACATCAGATCTAGTACTTGAGCCATGCATTTAATCTCCTCCATCTACTATTGCAGTTGATGATGCTTGGGATTCCACAGTTTGGGTTCCTTGTGATTCAATGCAGCAGGAAATACATTGTCTTCCAGATATGGCTACTTTGGATGGCTTCTTGATAGGTATTTCAAACTTGTTTGTGGAGTCTCATCTTGTAGATTTGGGGGACATCATTGATGACATTCATCTTCTCTTTGATGAAGATGCTCCTTCTTCAGTTGTTGTGAGGGAACACTCTAACCCTCTTGTTCATTCTCTACATGATCATTCCTTGCAGTTTGACATGAGTGTGGATACTTTTGGACAACATTTGGAGGAGACTTCTTTGTCTTTAGAGGGGATATCTTTCTCTTGGGATCATGTTCTACATTCATCTCTACTAGATGTTGGATTGTACTCTTCAGCAGTGTGGCCTAGAACGCCTATTTGGAGTGTGTCAACTTTCGGCATCAACATAAAGACACTTGAGCATCATTCAAAGACATCATACATCCTGCATACATTCTTGGTTTTGTTTCTTCCTAAGTGGAGGAACATTGTTTGAAAATATTGGATCATCTTCAACATTCAATGTCGAGCTTCTACCATCATTGTAGGAGACTCAACATTGAGGGGAGGGGTGCCTTATCTCTCTTCTACTTCTCTCTTATGGGGGGGTCTCTTTCCTCACGTGGGGTTTTTACCTTCTCATGCATTATTGAGAGCATTTATATTTTGTATTTCATCTCTCTTTTGGGGAGGATTTTTGTCCCACTGGGTTTTCTCCTTTTCTCTGTTTGTGAGAGATTGCATTGCATTTGTACATGGGTACCTAACATGGCCTAGTTATCAGGACCCATCTTGCATTGTTTGTTTTTGTGTACATTATCCCTAAGTTGCACTTAAGGGGGGGTGTTGGTGTAATTAAATGTTTTGTACCTTGTCCTAGGTCATCATTAGACCTTAGTTAAGTTTACTTAGGGACCACATAAGAGTTGTTGAAGAATTTCCACCTTTGGTGGACTTATCTTCTTATTACTTTATCACCTCCACCTTTCATGGACATATCATGTGATTAGGTTTCCACCTTTTTTGGGTGATCCACTATTTGTTGTGGTTATCACATTATCACTTTCCACTTTAGATGGAGTGATAGATTTTCATTGTTGTCTCATGTCATACGATTATGACACTTGTCATAATATTATGCACTCCTTTTTCTCACCTTGGCTATATAACCAAGGGTTCTCTCATTGTAAAACAAGCAAACAATCATCATATCATTGACATTGAATACAGTTTATTCTTGTCACATTATTTTCTCTCTTCTTTGTGCTTTCCATTTGGTCCATAGATCTTGGCATCCATAGTCAATTCTAACATGGTATCAGAGCATGTTTTATTCTAACATAAATTAATTCAATATATTTGCAAGGAAAGTAAAAAAATTAATATAAATATATTCTACCTAAGAAAGCAACAATGACTCTAAGCTAAACTAAGAAACAATAAAGAGAGTTATAGTTCTTAAGAAAAATTATGTAATCTAATTATTAACAAATGAAACTTTACCTAAAGAAATTATCTTTTGAAATAAATGAAACTAGAAGAAGCTTCTTGTGAAACCATAGTGTTCTTTTAGGGGTTCTAGCTTTTATTTGTTATATTTTACCCTCTTTTAGCCTTATGATGCTCTATTTGATGGAACAAAAGATTGGGATCAATGATAAAGATAGCATTGGATTCTTAAATATAAGGGTTTTGGATTACATTTGTAGTGGCTTGCAATCTTCTAAAGGTGGTCCAATGCTTGGAAAAGGGATGTGAAGCTTTTAGCAAAGAATTATAGAGGTAGCCTAAATATATTTATTTCCTATGGAGAGAAAAGCTTATTCGAAGTGGCTCAGATCTCATGTATGTAAAATTATCATTCCTTATGAATGAGAGTGGGGTACCTTAAATAAGAAAAGAGGAGAGATCAATAGAAAAAAATCAATCTAAAGAAGGAATTAAAGATCAACTTTAAAGTAGGAAAGAAAAAATACTATCTCCTACTAAAAAAGTTGTTTTGGAAAGGAAAATAGAAAAACAATAAAATATAAAACTTGCTTACGACCATGTCAAAAGATGATAGAGTTGAGTGTGTCAGTGAATCTCTTACTATCATTGGTCACTCACACAACCTATTACTTAGGAATGAAAACATATTATCTCCTACTAAAAAATCTAAGTTTTGCGAAGGAAAATAGAAAAAACAAGAAAATCTAAAGTACTTAGGAACATGTCAAAAGATGGTAGGGTCAAGTGTGTAAGTGTCTAGGTCACCCCTCTTACTATTTTTGGTCACCCATGCAACCTACTAGACTTAGGAAATAAAACATACTATATCACACTAAAAAAGTTAAGTTTTGGGAAGGAAAATATAAAGTACTTATGAGTCCCATGTCAAAAGATGATAGGGTCAAGTGTGTCAACGTATAGGTCACCCCTCTTACTAATATTGGTCACCCATGAAACCTACAACTTAGTACAGGTCACTTACGTGAACCTAAGATCTTGTGAGTGGCCCTACAACTTAAGGTAGGTGTTAAGGATTCAAATGGTGAAAATGGCTAGTAATAAAAAAGGATGGAAAATGAAGGGGAATAACAATTGAAGAGGGTGATTAATATGTGCTAAGGTTTTTTCCATCAAGGTGAAAAAGGCTATGAGGAGAAGTGGTCATTCCGCATGGGTTGTGAGCTAGACCACCAAATTAGCATCAAACGTGTATATTGACCTATGTAATTTTGGGTGCTCAAGTATTGCTTCTTTTGTTATAGAAATCTACTTACAAGGTAGGTGTCATTTTTTGAAATTAGAGTTAGGAACCCTACTTGTTTATTGTCATCCTAGATCTAGACATAAAATATTTTGGTCAATCATGCATAATATGCCAATTAAGAAAATGTGAATGAAAAGATGACAAGATAAGCTACCATTAACATGGGGTTTATAGAAATATTATATTTATTGCATGCTTCAAATTTTGTGAAGAACTACTATTTTTTACAAGGCTACTTAACATTGATGATCTATAGAAAATAGTGAGAAAAACATGGTGATGAGAGCTATTTATGTCTCATTTTATGCCGCAATCTAGCCTTTTTCATATACTATTTCCATTTCATTTTACCACTTTATGTCGCATATGGTTAAATATATATAAGTAATATTTTATTTATTTTTTATATAAAATATGTGAATAATAAATATTAGATTGTATTTACTAATATTCATTTCCATTATGTTATGAAAATATATCATACAACATGCTAAATGAAGAAGAACAACAAATACTCCCTGTCACACAACTCTTTCTTCCATTATTGCCACATGGACTTCTTCTTCCACATTCATCCACTTCAAAACTTTGGATATTCTTCCAATGACCAAATCTACCAAAGAATCTTCAAGTTGCATGGTCGCACAAATTAGCATCTGATTGGATAATTTAGCGCTAACCTTCACCTTAGTATTCAAAATTATTAGAGGAAGCATCCTACTTTTCTTCCACTATCTCTTGGTTGCTCCAGTCACCTTAGGACATGGAATTGTATTCCAATCATCTTACCACTGCCACATTAGATGAGGTTTTCATTTTCTAGGTCTGATTAAGGAGATAGAGATGTGCTTGTTAGCTATAGGAGGAAATTGAAAATTATCTATTTCCTATTTTGTTTGTTGTTATAACAAGACTGATTTTAATTTGTGGCTAGTAGAAAAAAGTTTTATGTGAACCATTATATTATAGTTTGTTGTTCGTTGTCCAAAACAAACAATCTATTCATGTACATAGTTGTTATAGACTGTGTATATATGAGGAGCATAAGCAGACTTTTGTATGAATATTTTTTTGTATTATCTCCAAGAAATTAAAAAACATTCTATTGATTAGTCCAACGTAACCAACACTTTAATCTCATCACCTAATAAACTAAGGAGGTAGGTTCCACTTCTTAGGATGTCTGGTGATTTACAACTTTTAGAGTTATAGTAATGTGTGTTTGATTTTTCATAGAATAATGTTTCATTTTGAATTAACGGTTAAGTGTGACTATTGTTGTGTTATTACTATTTCAAATTGATTTAGCATTGTTTATTATTGAGTGAGATTGTTAAATAATTTATTAATATTCTATTGAGTTTACATTCATTTACTAAAATTATTTTGTGTAAGGGGAAAATTGATATGTGTGAGATAATCAAATAAAAAATTAAATAAGATTTAATTTAAATAAATATTTAAGATTCATACCCATTACTCATGAAATGGACAATAAAAAAACATGAATTTAATGAAACAACATTTATCAAATGAAGAATAAAAAAAGCATTCACTAAGCTATATTGTTACCCAGCACGTGTCGAAGTGTATTCGTAATGATGTTGGATTGTTGTTTTATTAATGTGAAGCCTCCATTTATGCATTGCAAAAGCTTCAAGATGTGTGTAAAAGCTTGTGAGAAATCGATTGTCAATTCGACATTACTTTGTTGTGCAAAAGATGTCAATTCTTTGATCATTTTTTAGGATGAAGAGGATTTTTATATATATATTGTGTTTTGAGATGGACAATTGGGATTGCGTAGTAGAAAATCTCGATCAACAGTTGAAAGATGTTGAGAGGAATTAGATTGCTCAGATAGCTTTTGTGATTGAATCAATTAAGGATGTTAATTGATCAATCAAAGGAAATAGATTGCCTAAGCTATGGAATTGAGGAAATCAAGTTGAGCCTTCAGTGGGATTAAAGAATAGACGAATTAGTTAGGAAATAGATGAATCAGTCAGCCAATTAGAGTGAGCAATCGGTGTTCATAATTTTCTCAATCATGAAAGTGGGTGGGTAATTAATTAATTAATTAATTAATCTTTTTTATTTGAATGTGCAAGTCATGTTTGACTTTTACAAACAAAGTTACATTTGCTTATTTTGACCTTTTTGAATGATGTTTTGAATAATTAATTCAATTATTCATGTTTAGGGGAAAGTGGTTTAATTAAACTATTAAGTATTAATAGTTTAATTAATTTTTAGAGGAATAGGGTCTATTGGTGACATAATTAAATAATTGATGTTATTTAATTAATCAAGAGGAATAACGTTAGATTATGACTTTTTTTTAAATAAATAAAATTTATTTAATTAGTCAAAAATGATGAAAATTTGAATTAATTAAATAATGTAATATTATTCAATTAATAGGGGAAATTAGGGTTCTTGATGTAAATGATGTGAAATTGAGTGATATTAAATGATAATGATGTTGATGATGAGAAAATTTTATTCAAAATGTGTGATAAGTGTTAGGTCATTTTTACATGTCTACATTTTGCCCTCTTTGAGACAAAGTATTAGTTGCTTTCTTTCAAAGAATTAGATGTTAAGATCAAGATTTGAAATTTTTTATATGCCCATTGTGCCTTGGCGGCTAGTGAAATGATGATAGGATGTTGGGTTGCCCCCTCGAGAGGTTGGCTAAAAAAGTCATTCTTCAAGTCGGGCTCGCGATAATGTTTCATTTCGGTTTAGATGCATAGAGGACAAAAAATTAAGCTTATAGGACCCTTGTTGATAGTTTAAATGTTCCCAAGAGCTCCTAAATTCAACCTAGGAGGGTTTCCTAGGTAAAAATTAGGGTTTGGGGGGTTAAAATAGGTAATTAGGGTTTAGTTTACCTCATTTGCATTTTGAGCCTTTAGTAATTTCTTGCCTCTAGATTTCTTGATTTTGAGATTGTCGAGAAGCTATGGTGAGGATTCAAGGAGCCCCACATCGCGCGGATGCAGTTCATGAGTTTGGATAGCCTACTAGAATCGATGCCTAGATATGTACCCTTTCCTTTCTTGTTTTCATCTTTTCATTTTTGAGTGATTAATGCATGAAATTTTTTTAGGTGATAGCAATAATCTTATATTTTTTTCTCTCTCACATCTTTTTTTCCACTTTTGATGTTGTAAATGAAAAACTCTTGAATTTTTCTACCGCCTTTGAATAAGATGTTCGCTATTTCTCTATATGTTCGTTTTTGTTTTCACCTTTGTTAAAAATGTTCGCTTTTGACTTTTTTGGTATGAAATGTCCACTATTGTGAAAATTTGTCACTTTTGAAATAATTGTTTATTTTTTCCATGTTTAACACTTTTGATCTTCTTTATCACTTTCGACAAAAACAAGTCCACTTTTGACTATTTTGACCGCTTTTGACAAAAAAATGCTTTTTCTATTTATGGAAGGTTGAGCCAATTTGTTTGCAATCTTTTATTTGTTTCGTGTTTTCGTAGCAAATTCTTAACATTGTGGGTTAAATATTTGTAGGTGGGTCTCAAACCGCTTTACTCGAGAGAGCGGCGATCGTGTGAGTTATTCAATTTGATCACTAGTTTTCACGAGCTTGAGCGAGATGTGCTAGACGTTGTGGGGTTACAACATATATGCTACATGTTGACTATTAGATGCCACAAAGTGATGATGATTGCTATCATTGAGAGGTGGCACTCTAAGTCGTCATCCTTTCATTTGTCGACCAGTGAGGCCACCATCACCTTAGAGGATGTATGGAGGATTTTGTGTGTTCCTATTCATGGAGAGATTGTGACCTAATTTGTACGATAGAGAATGTTCATGCTATGTTGCGATTTATTGGGGTCAAGCATCTTCGGGTTTTGAGAGTTAGAGATAGACATGTATTCGTTAATTGGTAGTGCAGATCATGTTTCATTAGTTCTATGTGCTTTGGTCTTGAGGCTTGTCATTCCTAATCAGTGAGTTTGATAGTTCCCAGTTGGTTGGGGTGTATGCATTGAGTAGATGTTCGATCATGGTACCAGGTATGCATGGGGCTTGTGTCTCCTTGCACATTTTTACAGAGATATGCATGAGGTGGCCTACTGAGGGGGCAGTTCCATTTTTGTTGAGGTTACCTTGCTACATGCGTGGGCCTAGGAGAATATCCCAGTTACTAGACCTAATGGTATCTTAGATCGAGATCTTGAAGATCTGTAATCGTATAAATATGGTGATTTTATTCATTACACTTGGCTTGGTCAACTTTCTTACTACCGTCATGTGATTGATGATATTCCTAGTTTCGTTTGAAGGTCCTGGTTAGATTGTGATGCATGGCACGTTGACCAGGAGAATATTTCATTATGCAGATAGACACAATGGTTGATCAGTTGTGTTCCTTGTTTGCTCGAGAGATATCTATCTGATCGAGTTCTTTGCCAATTTGCTAAGTGGAAAACATGTTCTGTAGATGATTACTAGGATTTTTTTGTCAAGACCACCTAAGAGGTCAGGGTGTGGGGGCTACAAGCGGATTGTGATGCAATTATGGCTGATTTTAGGGCCCTTTCCCCATTCATATGGAGGTGGCTTGTAGGAATTGCAGATCCAAGTACTACTCTAGATTATGATCAATGGCAAGCTCAATGGATTTCTCTTCGATTCATAGATCCTATTGGTAGTGCATCAACTGTTGGGAGAGCAGGAATTATCGAGTATCAGGGTGAGAGACAATGAGGCAAAATCACTGTGGAGAAGCTTGTTAGGGCTAGATAGGATGGGCATCAAGATTAGACATAGGTTCCTCTTCCTCCACCTGGGGATGCAATGGTGACAACCCAGATTATACTGTTGAAAAAGACTAAAGATGTTGAGATCATTAGGAGACATGATATAGAGGTACAAGTTGTCCTTTTGACCATGGAGTGAGATGCAATCAAACAAGAGAGGGATGTAGCTTAGTAGGATCAAGCGACCAAGTGACATCAACAAGTAGCTACAAATATATCTTTAGTTGTGTCGATTCCTATGCCTTAGTATCAAGCTGAGTGAGAGTAGTCGGTACAGAAGGTGACATACTATCAAACACTTTATGAGGCCTTTGTACCTAGAGGTCAGCGATGATCGTATTTCAGAGAGTCTAGCACTCAAACCGGGGTAGAGTTAGGTGGGAATTCAGTCATACAGTCCCTAGTCATGCCTCAACCATCCCCTCATCATATTGCACATCAGTCAAGATCTCCACCTCAAGATGACTAGTAGGGCTAAGTTATTTTTGTTCTTTATGATGTATTTTGTATCAGAGACTTTGTAGACATGTTTTGTATATACATTCACTGGCCTAGCTAAGGCCTCATATATATGTATTTTTTGTATTATGATATCACACATGTTACTTGATGATGTATAGGACATTCTCAGTTTATGTGATATACCATGTTTGGATTTAGCTTTATTATGTGTTATGTGATGATTATGGATGATGATGTATGATTTATACATGTTTTTTTGTACTTTTCTGATGTATGCATATGATGTGGATGGATGGATGATTTATATATCTATATAATATACGATGTTTTAATATGTATATGATGGATGTTGATATATTATATATGTGATGTATGATTATACATGATGTGTGATGTTTTTATTGCTTTATTATGATTATGGTATGTAGTGATGATATTGTGGATGTAGGATGGATGTGGTACTAATGATATTTTGATGCAGGATGAAGTTGTTAGTTTAGAAGAAATGTTGGATGATGGATAAAAGATTGATGTTTGTTAGTTAGTTATTGATATATATTTTTTTTATATGCATAGAGGCTTCATATCTTTAACAATATTTTTTGATGTAGAAAACAAACACGATGCACCAGGGTATTAATAACCAAGGTGGCTTCTTATCTATTGTGTGGAAGTGTGATAAATCCAAGTCCAAGGGGAGATCAAAATCTCTTGGAAATTCCAAAGTTACTTTTGGGAATTGTGGTAAGCCTAGACATATTCGTAAGGACTACAAAGAAGAAAAGAAGAAATTCAATTTTGATTCTGAGTCCAAGAAGGAAGATGGTGATGCATTCATTTCATCTTTGGCAATTCATGCAGGTAATGATGCATAGTTAATTTACTCAAGTGCATCTTTCCATATGACCTTTAATAGAGATTGGTTTTTCAAAATATGAAAAATTTGATGGAGGTAAGGTGTACTTGGGTGATGATTCTTATTTAAAAATTGTTAGTCGTGGTAAAGTTAGAATCAATTTTTTGATGGTAGAATAAAAAGAATTAATGGTGTGTGGCATATCCCTAGATTAGTAGGAAATTTTTTATCTGTGAGAAAAATAATAGATGGAGGTGTGCAAGTGGTATTTTTTGATGTAGGATGATAGATGGTTAGAGGTTATATGGTGATTGCTATAGGTGTTAGATATGGCACATTGTATGAGCTTGATGCATGCACTATTGAGTGCAATGGTACTTTTGTAAAAATAAATTTTATGGAAGAGGTGAGGATTTCATCTTTAGTAGATGGTCATGGCTTCTGGGTACCCAAGTGTGCTCTTTTTTCTGAATCAAAGTCATTTATAGAGAGAACTATGTTATGGCACAAGATACTTGGACACATTAGAGAGAAGGATCTAAACACCTTGAAAAATACAAACCTTGTTGACGGGTTGTCTGATTGTAATCTTGAATTTTATTTCTATGAGATTTACATTTATGAAAAACAAAACCATGTTCAAATTTACTCTAGTTCTCATAAATCTTGTGGTGTATTGGATCTTATTCATTATGATGTGTTTGGTCTTGTAGATGTTTCTTCAATTGGAAAATCCACATATTATGTTTCATTTATTGATGATTATAGTACGACACAGGTATATTTTCTAAAGAGTAAATCTGAAGTTTTTAGTCATTTTAAATATTTTAAAGCAATGGTTGAGTTGCAAACTATAAAGAAAATAAAATGTTTGAGGACTGATAATGGAAATGAATTTTTCTCTAATGATTTTGATAGATTTTGTAAAGATTGTGGCATTCATAAACAAAAGACAACTTCAAATTCTCCATAGTAGAATGGAGTTGTAGAAAGAATGAACATGACATTGATGGAGAAAGCTAGGAGTATGTCGAGTGGTGCTAGTCTAGAACAAAGGTTTTAGGCTAAAGTTGTTGCCACTACTTGTTACCTAATTAAAAAGTATCCTACATTAGCTCTTGTTGATAAGAAACCTATAGAGGCATGGTCAGGCCACAAGACTTCATTAAGACATCCTGGAGTTTTTGGTTGTGAGGCATATGCACATGTGCAAAAGGAAAATCGGACAAAGTTGGAGAACAAGGTTGTGAAATGTATCTTCATCGAATATAGTTATGGTGTGAAAGGATAAAATCTTTCAGATCATCTTGCACATAAGGTAATATATAGTAGAAGTGTTATTTTTAGAGAAACTAAGCCTTATTTTCTTACATTGCAGCTAGAATAAAGTGAAAAAAAAAATGTGATTCAACTTCCTTCTATATCTGAAAAAGTTGAATCGAGGCCCATGAATAAACAAGAAGTTGAGGAGAGCTCATCTAGCTCTTAATATTCAGAAAAGGAGGAAGAACCTCCAACTCAACTTGTTTGTAGTTCTAAAGGGCATAAACAACCACCTAAAAGGTATTCACTTGATGATTAGAGATGTATTTTTTCTTTGAATACTAACATGGATGAACCTAGATCAATAGAGAAGGTGTTAGGTATGAATGATGCAGAATATTGGAAGATTTCTATGGATGAAGAAATGATAGATTTTAAAAAGAATGATACATGGGATCTTGTACCATTGCCTAAAGGAAGGAATTTTGTTGGTTGAAAATAGGTGTTCAAGAAAAAGATTGGTTCATATGGAGGTATGGAGGTATTGAGAAGTACAAAGCAAGGTTGACTAGAAAAGGTTACTCTCAAATTGAGGGTGTTGATTATTGTGAGATATTTTCTCCTATTGCAAAAATGAAATTCATTAGATTTTCGCTTTCTATTGCTACTGCTTATGATTTAGAGGTTGAGTAAATGGATGCAAAAAATGGTTTCTTTCATGGTGGCTTGGAGGAGGATATTTATATGACACAACTAGAGCACCCCGTGATGAAAGGTAAAAGTAAATTGGTGTGCGAATTGAAGAAAAATTTGTATGGCTTAAAATAAAGTCCTAGGATGTGGTACTAGAAATTTGATACATATATGTTGATTTTTGGATTTGAGCATTCTAAATTAGATCATTGTGTTTATTATAAAATTTATGGTGATAGTTTCCTATTTGTTGCATTATATTTTGATGATATGTTATTTATTTGTAGAGGGAAAGGTTGATTTTAGAACTGAAATATCAACTTGCTACTAAATTTGAAATGAAAGATCTTGGTGCAGCTAAACACATTATTGGGTTGGAAATTAAAAGAGATAGAGTGAATATAAATCCATGGCTTGGCCAAAGTAAGTATGTCAATTCAATTTTAAAGGGGTTTGATATGCAAGATTGTAGACCATTATGTGTTCATTTTTTAGGTGGAACAAATTTATCTATTTTAGATTGTCCAATATCCCCTTCAAAGATGGGAGACATGAGCAGAGTATCTTACTAGAGTGCAGTTGGAATTTTGGGTTTGTGCAAAATCATGGAGGTCCAAAAAGTGGCGATGTGAAAAAAGGTGTTTTTAACTTGCTCAAAAATGTGAAAATCCACTTTGACTTTTTCTAGGATTGAGTAGAAAGTACATGGTGCCATAGAAAACACCAAACCTAAATAGATATTTGTTTTGTTTAGGTTGGTTTTTTTAATTTGGTCGGGTTCAATATTAAATTAAGTTGTTTTTTATATACCTATATAATATTAAATATTATATAACATTATATTATAATAATATTAAATAGGTTCATAGGTTTGTAATGTTCAAGCATGCAAAATGAGGTGATTTCCAATCCACCTTGAAGTGTGCTCCAAAATCTCAAACAGTATGTTTGAGTGTCCTTGTTCACCTTATGAAGAGCTTCGAAACAAGCATCTTCGTTAGCCTCCAACTTTTGAAATTTGCGAAAATTGGCAAAGTGTAGGAGCACTAATTTTCAACACTCCTACATGTTGAGGTTTCAAAATTATTCTAAGTCCTAAAGTGCACAAGGGCTAAAAATCAATGCTTGATCTTCAGTGCACTTTTCCCAGTTTCACCACTTAAAGTGCCATAATTAATGTGCGAACTCATGCTGCATTTATGAACTTTTAAATCACATAAAAGTGATTATTGGTTAAAATAAACTCATTTTAATCCATATTTCTCTCATTCCTTCATTTCTCTGCACATTGGGAACCCTCTAACCTGCTGAAAACTCGCATTTTGAAGAATCTTGCTCAAGCTCAAGCCAGGGTTTTGCATTTTTGCAGGTATGTTGTTGTTTATTTCACCATGTTTTCTTCTTTCCTTTCATTCTCAGAAGGTGTTGTAACTTTCATTTCAATCTTGTCTAAGTGTTTAAATTAGATTTCTTTGTGCATCATTTTCACTTTGCCAAGTCTCTATGTCATGCCCTGGTTTTTCATTCTTTCCTTGCATGTTTCTTTCTTATTTCGTGCCTTGGGTGTCTAAAGATGAAACATATCTTCCTTCTTTTTGAAACATTTCCTTTTCCCTCATTGTGTCTTTTATTTTTTGAATGTATCATTCACATAGCGATGATATTTTCAATCCATGCATTCGCCAATGTAAAGGTTTTATCGCATTTGAAAGACCCAATCGAAATGTCCAAGCGGTGAAATGCACTACCATCACACCAAGTTCTTCCTCTCTAAATGTTGAATCATTGTTTTTGTATGCTATTACACCTAAAAATTTTCACCGACTCCAATTCAAGTGTAGGAGCAGTGAAAATCACTACTCCTACATGGGGTTCAATCACCAAAATTGCAAGAGTGCTTAAAAATCCCGCCTGTGCACTTCATGTTTTTCACTAAGTACGAGACCAAGTGTCAAGGTGTTGATTTTCAGCATCTTGACACATTTTGCAAAACTTCATGAAGGACATATAAGGGTGCTGATTTTCAATGCTCTTACACCTGAAAAAATCTAAGTGTAGGAGCTCTGATTTTTAGTGCTCATAAATGTTTGGCAGTTTTTACCTTAAACGTTTCCAAACCACTTCGTTTTCGCTCTGGACCACATTTCTTCTCTCTTGCATTTTTTTTCATGCCTAGTTGCTCATTTCACACTTGCTCAACATCGTTTTCTCACTTCACACTTCCCAATGCTTCTTTTTTTGCTAATGCCTATTGATTCACCATCCTTGTAGTTCTTTCCAGATATCATCAAGTGACCCTCAAGGTGACATCTTTGATCCAGTTGCTTCTAGATGATAGCCAAGAAGCCTCCATCATCTTCCAAAAAAGAGTGCAAGATGAAATATAAGTATCAAGGTGTTTTCCCACCTATAGTGGTGATCTCCAAGGTAGACAAAATAAAGGACACTGAGGTTGGTCATCAGAAACTTGAAGACTTCGTAAAAAGGACTGAGAAAAAGCCTCTTGAAGACTCCCTGAGAGCCATTATACACATCAATCTACATCTAGTGTCCACATTCCCAACTTCTCCACACAATACAAAACTCATCCTCCAAGTTGCATCCCATTACATCAGGGAAATTAGAAGTGTGATAGACTCCTCTAGATAGGTGATAATGAGACTTGGTCCCAAACTCTTTGATATTGTTTTCAGAGTTCCACACATGGAACAATACATAGAGATTTTAGTTCAGTAGGCATAGGAAGTCTATGACTCAGATCCCAATAAGGCTAAGAACTTGATTAATAGTCAGTGGTTGAAAGAACCTAGGCATTCTATCTCGAGATGGTTGAAAGGGATTCTACGAAGTGAATTCAAAGAGGATGTCAGGAACATGATCACTCTCCTAAGCAGGGTCAAAGGCTTACCTGAATCGTCTAATTTTCATGACTAGATGTATGAATACATTCAAATAATATGAAGAAAGAAGGCTTATATTGATTGGGGAACTCAAATCAGTGATGAGATCCATGAGAAACTAATTAATGTGTCAACCACTTTGAATTTCTATATGACTTCTTATTGTGTTTATGTTGCAGTCGTGATGAGACAATTCCTAGGACTTTCTACAAAAGGGAACTGAAACTTTGTACTAGTGTACAAGTGTTTCTATCAATTGGAGCTGAAGGAGAGTCTTCACCATTTCAGAAGGGTCACAGATGCCTTCTTCGCACCTCTGCTATATAATTTTGATCTAACTCTAGAAAAGAAGAGAGTTTCAAATGAGGCCTATAAAGTGGTAAGCAAGGTTGGGTGCATATTATATTCTAACAATTTCCAACTTTCACTTACATAAGGGTAGGATGCTACACTGGGCGCCCTTACATGTTGCCCAGATATCCCTCAGACAAGTGGGTACTCATGGAGTTATGCAAATAGTTAATTTTAGTTCACAAAGAACGAATGAGGATCCATAAATCGGGATTCAAGTTTCCACAAATGATTGGTAGATATACCACCAGTAGTGTGCAAAAATCCAAATTAGTCTATGCAGAAATGCAGGTCATGACAAAAAGGACCTATAAATCCAGATTTGACTTTGATTTTCAGAATGTGAATAAGACATTGAAAAAGGGTCACAAACACAAGTACCGCTTTGAAGCTAACATCTAGGCTGATTGTAGAGATTAAGAGGCTATCTACAAAATGGATTACTGTAGGATAACTCTACAGTAGATCAGGGATCTTGGTGTGGCAAACCTACCAGAGGATTTCACAAACCTTGGTGACATCATGAATGTTGCCTATGATGAAAATGAGATTTCTAGAAAACCCTTTCCTATAGTATAGTGGTCTAAGAAGGAACGTGTCTCCATCAGGGAGAGGCTTTCCCCCATATTGGCTAACATTGGAGAGTGGTTACACAAACATGGTTTCTAGTTGAAAGCCTTCAAGACAGAGTCGAAAGGAGAAATATCCAAAGTAGAAGTCAACCAACAATAGGAACTCCGCACGAAAGATAAGCAGGTGACTATTCCCTCTTCTTCCCAAAGAGACCCTAGAATAAAGTTCACCATTGGCAAGAAGGATACATGATAAGTTCAAGAAGAAGAAGCCACAAAATCTGAAACTTATCACTCAAAAGGAAAATGGCTTATTTCTAAAGACATAGATTCTGAAGAAGAATAGAATTGCATACCAAACTTTGTGTTGGAATCGATAATCTTGTGAATTGATTATATTGGTGGTGATTAGTAGATGAGATCTGAAGGGCTTTGAATAAATTTATGTAAAATTTGTGTTAAATTATTTATTTGAATTTACGTTTATGTTTGGTTAACTATTGTTGAATGATCTCCAAGAATTTTTGCTTGTAATTGTTCATGTCATTCGTGGAATTGTTGTATCTAGAAGACTTTGTGATTCTAATACGACAAACAATACATCTCTCATAGATCCATTGGTGAAAAATCTACAAAATGACTTTGTGCCTTCCTGAGCTTTCCTTTCCCATTTTATTATTATTATTATCATACCTGGTATCTCTACGCTTTTCTTTGACAAGATAGATGTATTGGCATTACTGCTTGTTTTTAGTTTGAAGTTATTTTGAATCAAAACTATCAACTATGAAGCATTGTAAAACATCTTCTCTGAAAAAAGAGAGAAGCATGAATGTGACACACACCCCCCATCTCGTAGTTGTAGTGTGCATTTTGTGAATATTTAGTTAGTTTTACTTAGCTTCTGTTAGTAGTAAGAAGGGTGTCTCCATTTTTTGAGAGGGGAGATTATATCTCACACAGTTGTGGTTGAAATCTAGGTTGTGTAATCTATTGAAAAAGTGACTACATAATTTTCACCCAACAATTTTTTGGAAATTATGTTAGGGAATGAATCATGCAATCTAAGCCTCACACTTTTGATTGAAGTGAATAAGCTTTTCAATTTCTTATTGTAATCTTGTATATTGTTATTTTTAAATCTTCATCCTATTGAGATATACATTCTAGAAAACTAAAGATATACACAAGGATTGAGTGCTCAAGGAGTAGCAAATCCACTTTTTAAAGAGTTGTTGTAACTTAATTTTTCATTTACCACTTCATGAGTAAGGTCACAATTGCAACATGCTGTGAGTTACCCTTCACAAAAAAAAAAATCTCCTATTCCAAGTGTTTGTATTTTTTACCACAGGCATCTAGTTTGGGTACCTGTTGTGCAACCAGCCATGGCCGCACCACTTGTAGGACCATGGGGAAATTCTTTTGGTCCCCTCTGTTTGGCCACACCTCTACATGAGATTCCACGTGTTTCGAGAAAGCATCTCCCAAAGTTTCTAGGTGATGAAAAACAACATCCCAATGAACACTTCTCCACCTTCTACATCATTTGTGGTGTTCTTGACATAGAGCATGAAGACATTTATGTAAGATTGTTCATCTAATCCCTCCAAGGGGTTGCATCCAAATGGTTCTATACTCTCCCAAATGCTTCAGGCACGAATTGGGCCACTCTTCACATAAAGTTTGAAGAAAGATTCTAACCTGCTGAAGATTCACATGCTTTGTTGGCGCAACTCACAACCATCTGAAAAGAGGCTCATGAACCCATGCACAATTTTTTAGCTAAGTTCAACAAGCTGGTGACAGAGATCCCAAATGATGCAAGACCCACAAATCACAACTTCAAGTGCTTCTTCATCAACACTCAACTCCTCAAAGTAAGTTTCTTCTTATGCAAGGAAAATTTCGACAATGTTAAAGTAGCTCAACAATTGGCCACCAGTCTTGAAGACGATATGATATTTACTAGAGAGATAAGGACCAACACCAACACCAAAAAAAGGATGCAAGAATTAGGATCTTCAACATCTTATTCCAATATTCTTAAGCTAGTTTCAAATTTGTTGATCCCATGGTCCAAAGGCTGACAAATGAATTCTTAGCTTTGAAAAAGTAATTTTCTAACAACAAAAATACCTACAAGGACGTCCCAAGAAGGACCTTCCCAACCTATGTTGGAAACAAGAATCAAAACCGCCTTCCAACACCACAAGGGAGACTTGCACTTGAAGCTCCACCTAACAATATTGTCGCATGATACTATGAGGTTGAACAAGAGGAATATGCACAACTAGATTATCCTAAAGAAGAAAATGTTGATCTCTTCCAAGATGAAGAAATGGAATCGGTTGGAGACTCCAAGATTGGCTACTTGCACATAGTACACACAGATGATGAAGATGACTTAGTGACAGACACATATGTTGTTTTTATGTGGCAAAAAAAAAATCAACTTGATAAGGCTCAAGTTGTTGCTCCACCAACAAAGGAGAAGCCGCTAGTTACAATTGCCAAAAGAGGGTATCCTCTCCCTTGACAACCCAAGAAGGAAACAAACCCACAAGTAAGTGTACCTCGTCCCCCTTCATCAATTTGTGTTGTTCCTAAAGCCGATCCTCCAATTCCAAAGACCAGTGTGCCTTTTGTCAAACCAATAAGTGAAGTTACTACTTCTAGTTTACAAAATTATTTCTAGGCTTTCGATATTATCGACCATGCCAAGAAAACCAAGGTCCAGATGTCTGAGGTTGAATATCTCAAAGCCAATCCCGACCAATTTGACAATATTTCCAAGTTCATCAAAGACAAAGGAATTACCCCAAGTCAGGATTCACCTCTTGTTGCTCCTAAGCCCAAAATTCCATAAAGTAACCTTGTGTCCAATCCTCCAACAACCTCTGGACACATTTATTCATTTTTCATCTCCCTACTTGTCAATGGATTTAAACTAAGTAACTATGTTATAGATTTTGGTGCATCTAAAAATTTGATGCCTGCCAAGGTAGCTACTTCCTTTGGTTTATATTTGACTAGAACCTTCAGCCATTATTTCTCCATGGAGAACAAAAGAGTTCCCCTGATCGGCCAGATCAAGGATGCATAGTATGCAATTGTTGTGTACCCAGAGAAAAAGATAAATATGATAGTTCTAGTAGCTGATGTACCACCATCTTATAGAATCCTCCTCAGATGATATTTTTGTAAGGATGTTGGAGGAGAAATAAGCATGGACATTTCTGAAGCCAAAATACCGATGAAAGGTGTGATGCAAAAATTGATTCCTGAAAAGGAGTCAAATTTTTCAGTAACCCAATCAAACGATCCAAGAGTTCAGATCTTGTTTGAGTCTTCAGGCATGGGAACTTACTATCTACAACTAGAAGAGGTTGGTGAATCTTCAATGAGACATGAGTTGGATAGCGTTGAGTCTCTTTCGATAAAAAATGAATCATCACCAAATTATTCATCTACATTAGATCTCGAAGTTTCATCAGATGATGAGGCTATAGATTTCAACACTGCCAACCTTAGTGATCCAAACAACATTTGGTTACTAGAGATTGATGGAATTTGTTCTTCCATCGTTTCTAGAGTGAGAATGGTTTTTGTTTCCCCCAATGGAAATTTTTTCCCTTTCTCTGTCAAGTTACAATTTGACAACACTAATAACACTGTTGAGTATGAAGACTTGTTGCTAGGAATGCAAGTTGCATGCAAGTATGGTATCAAAAATATTCATGCACAAGGTGAGGTTGAGCTAATAGTTTTTCTGGTTAAGGAACTTGTATCAGACCAAAAATGACAAGCTTACGAATTATCGTAATCTCGTTTGGGATTGCATTGAAAAATTTGAAGCTTTTGATATATCTGTAGCTCCAAGGGAATATAATGACAGGGTTGATTCCTTGGTAGTCTTAGCCATGCTGTTGATACCACATAAATACTTTCAAGGTTCCACCTATACCATCGAGTTGGTTTTCCACTTGAGTGTTCCTGATAATTCAGAGAATTGGTAGATTTTCAACAACAATCATTGAATTGTTGCGTTCTTAGAGAAGGCAAAAAATTTCAATGAATTGTACTTTGAAGGAAGTGATTCTCCACCTCAAGAATTTGTGTTTAATATGGATCTAGTTATGGGTGAAGAATTCTTGCAAATCAAAGGGAACAAAATTCCCAAAGGGTTGGTATCTCTAGAGAGACTTTTTGATAAGCATGATCGCTATGTCAAAAATAAACTCTTAGACTCTGATCATCCAATAAGGTTGAATAGATCAACTTGAGAACTAAAAATGATCCTAAGATGGTAAACATTGGGAAATGTTGCACAGTCAAAGAGAGGAAGTAGTTCACTAAGTTATTGAAAAAATATATGGATGTCTTAGCATATTCATATGAAGATCTAAAATCATTCCGGCCAAAGGAGGTGCAACATGAAATTCACCTTAAGTTTGGAGCATTGCCTTATAAGCAAAAACAAAGGCAATATAACCCAAAGATTTCTGGAAAAATCCTTATGGAAGTTCAAAAAATTTTGAACACATGAATAATATTCCCTATCCATCATTCAACATGGATAAAAAATATTGCTTCCATTCGTAAGAAAAATGACGAGATCCATATCTGTGTGGATTTCAAAAATCTTAACCAACTATCACTCAAGGATAATTAGCCTCTTTTAATGATGGACCAAGTTCTACAAAACATGATCAGATCCAAAATGCTCTCCATGTTGGATGGTTTCTCTGGTTACAACCAGATTGAAGTTAATTCAAGTGATCAACACAAGATGAATTTCACAATTACATGGGGTACCTTTGCGTATAGCAAAATACCTTTTGGCCTGATCAATGTTGGCAACACGTTCCAATGTGCTATGGACTTGGATTTTTGTGATGTGATGGGTAATTTTATCATGGTGTATCTTGATGATCTCACAGTGTTCTCTAAAAAGCATCATGAACACTATTACTACCTAAGGAAAATCTTGGAGAGATGCCGACAACATGGTATTTCCTTGAACCCCAAAAAGTCAATCTTCAGGGTCACAAAAGGGAAAATTCTTGGTCATGCAGTGTCCACAAAGGGAGTCAAGATTGACTTAGAAAGAGTCAACAGTATCAAATCACTTACTTTTCCATCAAGAAAGAAGGTTGTCCACTCACTCTTTAGCAAGGTAAACTTTCTACAAAGGTTCCTTCTAGACTTTGCAGAGAAGACTCGTCATATTGTTAATATGATGAAAGATAATGCCAATTTTCAGTAGACGAAAGAAGGGAAAGGCATGTTCAATGAAATAAAGGAGGCCATTGCTCATGTGCCAGTGTTAGTTTTTCCTAATTACACCAAACAATTCATCATGTACAGTTATGATTTCGATCATACACTTTCAACGATCTTGGTGCAAAAAAAACAGTGAGGGTTTTGATTCTTTGATTGCATTCATGAGTTGCCCTTTGAAGAATTATGAGTTGAAATAATCCCAAATGGAAAAACATGATTCATTGTGGTCAAAGTTGTTAAACAATTTTGGTTCTATATTCTTAATAGTCATGTCAAAGTTCTAGTCCCAGATTCAACTCTTAAGTCCATCTTAACACAACAAGAGTTTAGAACGAAAAGAGGCAGTTAGATTTCCAAGATCCAAGAATATGACATGGAAATAAAACCTACCAAGTCAATACATGGATGAGGATTGTGTCAGCTTATCACTGAAAATAATCCTGAGGAAGAAGTTTTAGAAACTGAAGAGTCAGATCCAAATGAACTTCTAACGGTGTTGTTCGTCAATACAACTGATGAGTGGTATTCTAACATTTCTCATTTTCTCACTTATGGGGAATGTCCTTATCATCTAACCCCAAAGGAGAAAAGGACCATCAAACTAAAGTCATAAAAATTTGTCCTATGGGATAATGGTTTGTATAAGCGTGCAATGGATGAAACCTTTTTGCGATGTGTTGATCAAGAACAACATGAAAGATTGCTAAAGTCATATCATGACTTAGCTTGTGGAGGCCACTTTTTGGCACTAGTCACCACTCACAAATATCTTGAGATTAAAGTACTATTGGCCCACACTTTTTAAGTATGTGTACTCTTGGGTGCCTAAGTGCGAGTTGTGTCAATAGTTCATGGGTAAGCCAAAGCTGGCAGCTCTACCTTTAAAACCAATTGTTATTGAAGAGCCCTTCCAATAGTGGGGAATCAACTTCATCAGTATAGTGAATCCATCATCAAGTGTAGGACATACCTATGTCCTAAATACAACTGATTATTTCACCAAGTGGGTGGAAGCAATTCTGACTAAGCATGCTACTTCTGAAGTGGTATGTTGTTTCTTAAAATAAAACATCATTTCCAAGTTTAGTGTGCCAAACAAAATTGTTGTTGACAATTATTTTGCCTTATGATCAAGTGAGATCATTGAGTTCTATTTTGAACATGGAATAAATTTGTCACACTCTTTTGAATATTACCCACAAGGTAATGTTCAGGCCAAATCAAGCAATACAAATTTGGTAACTATCATCCGCAAGATGGTGGATGAGAATCAATGTTTGTGTCACAAAGCTCTATATGACGCTTTGTGGGTATAAAAAAAAAATGAAGCGGGCAATTGGTATGTATTCCTTTCAACTCTTGTACGGGTTGAATGTCGAGATTCCCATACCCTTGGAACTTCTAGCCCTCAAATTGGCCAAGGCCATTGAGGATGAGACTTTTTATGGTTTTTTTGATAAGCATATTATTTATCTCTCCAAATTGGAAGAGAAACAAGTTTAGGTGGCCAACCACATTGCGGAACATCAGGACTAGTTCAAGAAGATTTTCGACAAGAGAGTCGAGTCTCGAGATTTTTAAATTGGTGATCTTGTTCTCCTATGGGACAAGCAAAGAGAACCAAAAGGCATGCATGAAAAATTTGATTCATTATGGACAATACCTTTCAAGGTTCATCAACTACATGGTGAAAATATTTTCTTGTTGGCATATGAGGATGGAACGCCATTTTACCTCCCTCACAATGGGAAAAATCTCAAATAATTTACACAGTAAAGTCACATGAACTCAAGTGTAAATATTTTTACTTTTAGTCCTTGCAACTTTTTGTTTTAAGTCTTTTTGTCGTTGTTGCCTCACTCCAAACCCAATGGATGGATAAAGGAACTTGAATTTTGGATTTCTTCCCCCTTAATTCATTTCAAATAATGATTGAAGGAAGATCCCCAACAAGAACCAACTATTATCATGGAATCTAGCAATGCTTGATCCACAAATAACCCCCTACAAAACTTGTCTATTTCATAGGTTCATGATGTTCAAGCTTGCAAAATGAGGTGATTTCCACTCCACCTCGAAGTACGTTCCAAAATCTCAAATAATTTGTTTAAGTGTCCTTCCCCGTTCACGTTTTGAAGAGATTTGAAATGAGCATCTTCATTAGCCTCTAGCTTTTGAGATTTGTGAAAATTGGCAAAGGTCTAGGAGCATTGATTTTCAGCGCTCCTACATGTTAAGGTTTCAAAATTCTTCTATCCTAAAGTGCACAATTGCTAAAAATCAGCACTTGTGCATTTTTTTCAACATTAGTTTTTGGTGCACAAGCGCTGATTTTTAGCACTCGTGCACTTTTTTATCTATACTTAGTCAAATTAATGCATGAGCGGTGATTTTGATCTCCAGTGTACTTTTCCCAGTTTCACCACTTAAAGTGCCATAATTAATGCATGAACGTGTGTTGCATTTATGAACTTTTAAATCACTTAAAACTAATTATTATTTAAACTAAACTTAGTTTAATCCATCTTTCTCTCATTCCTTCACTTCTCTACACATTGGGAACCCTCTAACCTATTGATAACTCATGTTTTAAAGAATCTCTCTCTCAAGCTTGAGCTAGGGTTTTTCATTTTTGTAGGTATGTTGTTTGTTTCGCCGCGTTTTCTTCTTTCCTTTCATTCTCAAAAGGAATTGCAACTTTCATTTCGATCTTGTCTAAGTGTTTATGTTTAAACTAGATTTCTTTGTGCATCATTTTCACTTCACCAAGTCTCTATGTGACGCCCTAGTTTTTCATTCTTTCCTTGCATGTTTTATTCTTCTTTCGTGCCCTAGGTTTCTAAAGATGAAACATATCTTCCTTCTTTTTGACTTCGCCCTCATTATGTCTTTTGTTTTTTGAATGTATCATTCACATAGCGATGAGATTTTCAATCCATGTATTCACCAATGTTAAGGTTTCATCACATTTGAAAGACCCACTCGAAATGTCTAAGTGGTGAAATTCACCACCATCACACCAAGTTCTTCCTCTCCAAATGCTAAAGCATTGTTTTTGTACGCTATTACAATTGAAATTTTTCACCAACTCCAATTCAAGTGTAGGAGCAGTGAAAATCATTGCCCCTACATGGGGTTGAATCACCAAAATTGCAAGAGCGCTTAAAAAGCCTGCCTATGCACTTCATGTTTTTCACTAAGTGTGAGACCAAGTGTTAGGGTGTTGATTTTCAGTGCCTTGACACATTTTGCTAAACTTCATGAAGGACATGTAAGGGCACAACGCCCTTACACCTGAAAAACATCTCTCTAAGTGTAGGAGCACTAATTTTCAACGCTCCTACACATTTGGAATTTTTTTCCTTAAACATTTCCAAACTACTTCATTTTCACTCTGGAACACGTTTCTCCACTCTTGCATTGTTTTTCGTGCCTAGTTTCTCTTTTCACGCTTGCTCAACATCATTTTCTCGCTTCATGCTTCCCAATGCTACTTTTTCAGCTAGATCCTATTCATTCACCATCCTTGAAGTTTCTTTCTAGATATCGTCAAGTGATCCTCAAGGTGACATCTTTGATCCAGTTGCTTCTAGATGATAGCCAAGAAGCCTCCACCATCTTCTAGAAAAGAGCACAAGATGAAATATAAGTATCAAGGTATTTTCCCACCTACTATAGTGATCTCCAAGGTAGACAAAATAAAGGATACCGAGGTCAATCATCAGGACCTTGAAGACTTCATGAAAAGGACTGAGAAAAATCCTCTTCAAGACTCCTTGAGAGCCATTATACACAAAAATCTACATCTGGTGTCCACATTCTTGAATTTTGCACACAATACAAAATTCATCCTCCATGTTGCATCCCATTACATCAGGGAAAGAAGAAGTGCGATAGACTCCTCTGGACAGGTGATAATGAGACTTGATCTCAAATTCTTTGATATTGTTTTCATAGTTCCACACATGGAACAATACACAAAGGTTTTTGTTCAGCAGACACAAGAATTTTATGACTCAAATCCCAATAAGGCTAAGAAATTGATTAATAGTCAGTGGTTGAAAGAATCTAGGCAATCTATCTCAAGATGGTCGAAAGGGCTTCCATGAAGTGACTTCAAAGAGGATGTCAAGGACATGATCACTCTCTTGAGCAAGGTCAAAGGCTTACCTGAATCATCTCATTTTCATGACTGGATGTATGAATATATTTGGATCATACATAGAAAGAAGGCTCATATTGATTGGGGAACTCAAATCAGTGACGAGATCCATGAGCAACTGATTAATGTGCCAACCAATTTGAAGTTCTATATGAATTATTATTTGGTTTATGCCGCAATTATGATGAGACAATTCCTAGGACTTTCTGTAAAAGGAAACTGACACTTTGTACCAATGTACAAGTATTTCTATCAATTGGAGCCGAAGGAGAGTCTTCACCATTTGAAAAGGGTCACATATGCCTTCTTCACACCTCTGCTATACATTTTTGATCTAACTCTCAACAAGAAGAGAGTGTCAGATGAGGCCTATAAAGTGGTAAGCAAGGTTGGGTGCATATTCTTACAATTTCCAACTTTCACTTACATGAGGGTAGGATGCTACCACTAGTACACAAACAACAATATATGACTAAATAAACTACTAAAAATTGCATATAAATGACTAACTTTAGTCACGTGACTATTAATAGTTTATTTGTAGTCATTTATAACACCAATAAATTAATGACTAAACAATTTTAGTCATTTATTTAGTCATTGATTTTAGTCATTAATTTGGTCATTGATTTGATCATTGATTTAGTCATTTATTTAATCGTGGTAGTGATTTATTTAGTCATATATTTAAGCATCGATCAATTTGGTAGTATATTTAGTGGTTAATTTAGTCATTGGTTGTTGTTAGTTGGTCATTTATTTAATCATGGTAGTCATTTATTTATTCATGGTAGTTATTTATTTATTCATGGTAATCATTTTATTTAGTCATTGTAGTCATTTATTTAGTCATTGTTTAGTCATTTATTTAGTCATTGTTTAGTCATTTATTTAGTCATTTATAAATTGAAATAATCATAAAGCTTCAACAAATTTGCTCAAAGGATTGAAAATAATTCACTGTATATAAAAAATGTTACAAAGAACTCTATATATAGAGTTTTGAATCCTCAAAGGATTGGAAATAATTCACTTTATATTCAAACTATATATAAAATAAGTTACAAAAAACTCTATATATAGAGTTTTGAAGACAAAATCTTTCATAGTATGCAAACTACTGATTTGTTATTCTTTTAAAACTGAAACAAACTAAAACTAAAACTAAAAATTCATTGGTGTGAATGCATGTCTTCAATGATGCCATTGTTGCACATGGGGTGGGCTGTAAATGCATCTAGAAGGCACTGGTTTTGCATTTTCTCCTTGCTTTGTACCTGTCCACAATCAAAATGACTTAGAGATTTCATCTAGAAATTTTGAGTTAGAGATTTCAAATGTGGTTCAAAATGACTTATCCCTTTCAAAGTGAATAATTTCACAAAGATAATCTTTCCAAGGAACAAACTTAACAAAAAAGTTTAAGATGTTTTATTTAAAAAAAATAAAAAATAAAAAATAAAATAAAATTCTCCCTTTATAAACTAATAATACCTACAATAGCATAAACTTAAAAACTAATAATAAATAATAAAATAACAAATAAATAAGCTTCAATTCAAAAGAATAAATATAAATTAAAAAGTAAAAATAAATTTTACCTCTTTCCCAAGATCAAGTGCCTCCTTAAATAAATGATCTTTTTGAAACAAGATACCAAGGAAGATGCAAATTGTTCAATCTAAAAATATTTTTAAATGACTTGCTAAACAATACTAAACACTTTCATGTTTACTCCCACAAACTATGGAATAATGCATTCAGTGAAAGGAGAAAAAAAGGAATTTTCCCCAAATCTGGTCAATTTTTAATGGGTTTCACTCAAAAAGATTAGCATTTGCAAGAACACTGTCTCCAAGTTTAATGCTAATTATGTCAACATAAACAAGTATGGCTGCATCCTCTTCATGCCAGTGACCATGTATTCTCCATTCATGGAGCTACAAAAAAATTACTAAACTCTAAATTTGAAAAATAAAATACCTAAGATAATTAATATATTCATACATAAAAAAATATCAATTTATCCCCCCAAATTTAACTGTCGGTCATGCAAATAGAGGGAAATACTAGTTATGCCAGAGGGAATGACTTGTAAAGGCATATCAATGTCTATCTTGTGGCCATGTAAATGCAAAATGATTAAATGAATCTCAGTCGTTTCTCCTTTAGACTCCTCCCTGGTATTGACCTTTCGTTTGTCCAATTTGGCGAGGTGCAGCCTACAAATAAGGTTTCCATGATGGTTTTTGGAGTATGTTCATTAAAATGAAAATTACGTCAATCCTAATAATGAGCACATTCAGATTAAAAAAATTCTGACATCCTTTACCCTACGTAGTTAAGTATATATCAACATATTTAATCTATATAATGTATTTTTTTATACAGTTGATGCTTTCCTTTAAAATGCTTGAATCTAGGAGGTCTAAACCCAAATATTTTTAGATCTATTATTCATTTATTATAAATAGATTGAAATAGTAGTTGTAGGGAGAGGGAGACTGATAGTTCAGTCGCCATGTCATGCTTCCATATTTTGCATACATTTCTACCAAGCATTTGAACCAAACATAATATCTGATGGAAATCCACCTTCTATTATTTGTGATGGATGTACATACCCTGCTCCAAAAATCTCATTTTATTGCAGCCGGGGAGGACGTTGGAAAATTTTGTGGCATTCAACTTTCACTTCTCCAATTCAATGAGCTGGAGCTTATGAATAAGGTTTCAACGAGGTTTTTAGAGTATATTTATTATAATGAAAATTACGGCCAAGATCCTAATAATGAGCACATTTAGGTTTTAACATTTCGACATCCTTCTCCCTACATAGTTAATAGTATAGGGTTGGACGCTGATGCAGGAGCATCCTTCATGATGCTTGGTTAAGAATAAAATAAGGATAGTAATCCATACAAGGAATGAAAATATGTTTAGGTGCTCACATGTGTTTCCATACAAGAATGTCATAGTTTGAATATTTGAATTATGTTATGTAATTACTCTTTGTGATAAGAGTAACAGGTGAAAGTTAGTTGTCTAAGTGGATTTTAGTGTTCTCAATCCTAGGATACATAGGAGGAAGGATTAGGATGATGAAAATATTGTGTAATCATGTTCCTAGATTTTATAGATCATGTCTAGTTAGCACAAACAACTATATCTATTCTTATGTGGAAGCTGAGAGAATATCTCAACAAATAAGGAGTCAAAATCCTATCTTAGTATGAAGATAAAGATAAGTTAGATGTATGTGCTTGAAAATAGGTACCATGGTATAGAGAGGTCGAATCATATAATAAAGATATAGTTTGCTGTGTGTAAAAAGGTTGGAGAGGATGGTGTGTGTGTAGAAAAAGATAAGAAAGGGTCGACATGGATCAACCTTGATTGTACTATGTCACAAAGATGAAGGAATAGAAAATCAAGCTTATGAATGTATAAATCTTTTGTTTCAATTAGTTCTTCAGGTATATATGGAAGAATTTTAAATGGTATGAGTTCATGTTTTAATAATAATGTTCATATTGTCATGATCTACTTTCAAACAACTTGTACTGTGTTGTTGTTCATTGCTTCCTTAAAATAGTGGTCCGAACCAGTCATCATAAATTTTTCATTTTAAATCCAAATGGCTCGAAATTTGGACCATAAGGGGAAAAAATCATTTTCCAGATGGGTTTTTAATGATTCCCTTTGTTGTGAGTATTTCATGAATTATGATGAATTTTCCCAGCTAGATTGTGAATGCATACAAATTGTTCAACAAAATGTGTGTCTGGTAATGTGATGATAACTCCCGTGTTTTGAAGAGTTAAGTCCCAAAATTTTGAGGGTATAATTTTGACACAATAATGCAGATAGGTTTTTAACAGTTTTTATATTGGACCTTTCTATCAATAGATATAGTAAAATCTCAGCCGGGTTGTTATTATGCTTGGTAAGATCCTCTTTTGCAAAGGGTAGGTGTAGTTGGTTAATTGTAATTTTTCTCTATTAGTTAAATGATGTGGTTGTTTGGAACCCCTCTGCATCATTTGGTATCATAGTGGGAATATAAATGATTTTGCAGTTTTCTATTTGGAGGTTAGAGTTGATTTTTGCTAAGAAACATTGTGTATAGATGTTTGAGTGAATGTGGATGAGTTATTTGATAAAGATTTGAGTTGTTGAAGTTGACAAGTTGCCTTCTTGAGTTGTGCGAAGTGATAATGACAGGTTGCTCCTTGAAAATGTGAAGAAAGTAGAAGAGAGGTAGTGGGAGAGAATTTCTTAAGATTATAAGCAATAATAGGAAAGAGAAAGAGATGAGAGAGAAAAAAAGAGCAAGAAGAGAGGAAAAGAGTGTGGATGGAGCAAGAAATAAGAAAATTGAGAGAAGACATGGAGCAGCTGGAAGCATTGTTGATGAAGCAAAGACAAGGCATAGGAATGGTGATAAGAAAGAAGGTTAAGTGGCCACTAAGGTCACTCATGCAAAGAGAAAAGAAAGTGCAGCTGAAAAATGGGATTAGAGAAGAGGAAAGAAAACTAGAGAGGATGAGTAAGAAGGCAAACAAGAAAGAGAGAAGAAATCAAAGATGAGATCAAGGAATCTTTTAGTGTTGAAGGAGAATGTGGAAAAACTAATTTTCAATTTATGTACATCAATCAAGAGCAGCTAGAGGCATAAATACATGCACTTGAGTGTACTTTGAGAGGTGAATATGTGAAGTATGGTGAAAAAAAAATAAAAACATAAAAGGGAAGATTGAGAAGGAAGAGGAGAATGAAGGAAAAACAGATGAAGAGGCTCAAAAGTCTCTTGTTTTTGAATCTAAGGCTTTGTGTATTTGTGAATGTGCAGGCATGATTGAAGAAGAAATCAAACTAATTGAAAGAGAGGCTCACTTGAGAGCTCAAATGAAAAAAAGAAGACTTGAAGACCTCATTTAAGAGGGTAAAGACAAGAAGAAGAAAATGAAGCTAAAAAGTGAAGATTCAAAGAAGAATGAAAGCATGAAGATGGCTCAAGTAAAGATGAATAACACAAAGGAAAGAGACCAAGTGAAGGAAAATGGAAGACAAAATATCACCATGTGGAACCCAGGTGGATATGAACAAGCTAATGACTTTGAAAACAAGGAAAGAAGACAAAGACCTAGTAATGAAGATGAAGACATGTACAAGCAGGCAAAGTGTGGGAACACTTTTTCTCCCATTGGGAATCTGATGCAGGAGCATCCTTCATGATGCTTGCTTAAGAATTAAACAAGGATAGTAATCCATACAAGGAATGAAAACATGTTTAGGTGTTCACATGTGTTTCCATACAAGAATGTCATAGTTTGAATATTTGAATTATGTTATGTAATTACTCTTTGTGATAAGAGTAAAAGGTGAAAGTTAGTTGTCTAGGTGGATTTTAGTGTTCTCATTCCTAGGATACGTAGGAGGAAGGATTAGGATGATGAAAATATTGTGTAATCATGTTCCTAGATTTTATAGATAATGTCTAGTTGGCACAAACAACTATATCTATTCTTATGTGGAAGTTGAGAGAATATCTCAACAAATAAGGAGTCAAAATCCTATCTTAGTATGAAGATAAAGATAAGTTAGATGGATGTGCTTGAAAATAGGTACCAAGGTATAGAGAGGTTGAATCATCTAATAAATATATAGTTTGATGTGTGTAAAAAGGTTGGAGAGGATGGTGTGTGTAGAAAAACATAAGAAAGGGCCAACATGGATCATTAACCTTGATTGTACTATGTCACAGAGATGAAGTAATAGAAGATCAAGCTTATGAATGTATGAATATTGTGTTTCAATTGGTTCTTCAGTAATATATGGGAGAATTTTAAATGGTATGAGTTCATGTTTTAATAATAATGTTCAGATTGTCATGATCTACTTCCAAACAACTTGTACTGTGTTGTTGTTCATTGCTTCCTTAGAATAGTAGTCCAAACCAGTCATCATAAATTTTTCATTTTAAATCCAAACGGCTCAAAATTTGGACCATAAGGGGAAAACATCATTTTCCATATGGGTTTTAAATGGTTTCCCTTCGTTGTGAGTATTTTGTGAATTATGATGAATTTTCCCAGCTGGACTATGAATGCATGCAAATTGTTTGACAAAATGTGTGTCTAATATATGGGAGAATTTTAAATGGTATGAGTTCATGTTTTAATAATAATGTTCAGATTGTCATGATCTACTTCCAAACAACTTGTACTGTGTTGTTCATTGCTTCCTTAAAACAGTGGTCAGAACCAGTCATCATAAATTTTGCATTTTAAATCCAAATGGCTCAAAATTTGGACCATAAGGGGAAAACATCATTTTCCATATGGGTTTTAAATGGTTTCCCTTTGTTGTGAGTATTTCATGAATTATGATTAATTTTCCCAGCTGGACTATGAATGCCTGCAAATTGTTTGACAAAATGTGTGTCTGGTAATGTGATGATAAATCCCGTGTTTTGAAGAGTTAAGTCCTAAAATTTTGAGGGTATAATTTTGACACAATTATGCAGATGGATTTTTAACAGTTTTTATATTGGACCTTTTCATCAAAAGATATAGTTAAATCTCAATCGGATTGTTATTATGCTGGGTAAGATCCTCTTTTGCAGAGGGTAGGTGTAGTTGGTTAATTGTAAATCATATCTATTAGTTAAATGATGTGGTTGTTTGGAATCCCTCTGCATCAGACGCCCATGAAAATACTTGTAAAGTTAAAAGAAAAAGAAAAAAATCAGTAAACGCTTACCTCTGTCCAACGCCGTCCTCGGGTATTCTAACTACAAAAGCCAAAAAAAATAAGTAGTATCCAACTCCCCCAGTCACACTTGTTTGCTAATAGTCACCTTTCACTTCTCCACTCGGTTAGATGTAGCATTAAATAAGGTTCAACTTCTTCATTTTAGAGTGTTGCACCCTGCAAATAAAGGTTTCAACGAGGGTTTTAGAGTATGTTTATTAAAATGAAAAAATTTCCACCCCAATTTGCCTGCCTGAATTTACCCACCCCAATTTTCCCCCGAAAAAAGATTTTAAAATGGAATTCAAATTAAATAAATTACAATGCATATTATTAAATATATCATAATAGAAATATTATATTTATTATTATATAGTATAATAATAATATATTATAAAATAAAATATAATATAATTGTTGTCAAACAAATTGCACCCGTACGCTGAAAAATAGAATTTTAGCAATCTGATGACACATTGGAACTAATTCCAGGCTGTGGGTATCCTATGGGGAATTAGACCTCCAGATTCTAGGCTGGTTCCTATAGATTTTTCTGATTAATATCTTGGTATAATGTTGGGAAAAGGGATAAAAAGATTTAAACTGGAAGCAGAACTATGAAGCTTTAAAAATGGTGATGCTTACACCTAAAAATAATGATTTAAAAGGCAGTTTGGTTCACAATTGCTTCTCAAAATATCTAAATTGCACATCAAAATCTGAACAGTTGAATTCATATAAATTTTTCATACAAAGGTTCATAAAACTATTTTTTTTTATTGGAAAAGAACAATGTTCTCACAATTTAAAAAAATAATCTTATTACAAATTCGATGCATGACCTACGAATTAACTTGAATGCATACATATATTTATGGTTGAGACATAAAGATAAAGGTTTCAATGCTGAAACACAAGATAATTCGATCAAAATCAATCACAACACTGATGCCTGAAAGCTTGAAGGAAAAACCTGACACTATTGAGAAGATAAAAGGAAAAACTCCATGCTAAAACCGAGGTAACCTATAAAACCTGCTATGTATTAATCTGGAAAAATCAATGCTGAGTTACAAACCATTCACTTTGCAGAGTGCAAAGGAGAAAAATAAGAACTCCCTGAAAAACAAATAAGTTTTTCAATATATACAAAAGCCTTTCCAAAAGGCATGTAAAAAGAACTCAAAGTTCAACTCCAAGAAATGGGTGAAAACTCCAAAGCCAATTCCAAGCAGAAGAAAATATCTCTGAAAAAAAGGCCCAAAACCATGCAAAAACAAGTCCAGTTAAGCGCAAACTCATTGCCAAGTCATAACTGATACATGCGGAGACTCTAACTGAACTGCAAATCCCCGAAAAGTGGGCCAAAGCATGCAATAGCTACCTCGTTTGTGTCTATCCGCCCATGCAAAATGAAACTCCATCTTTGCCTTATTCTATGCTTGCATTATTGGATTTGTTTAATTCAATGTTATTTGCCTAAAAATAGTAGTATTAATTAAATGATTTATAATTTTATCATTTAATTAATACTACTCTACATGGGTAAGCAAAAAAAATAACATTAAATGATTGAATTTAATCAATACAAACATAGTCTATGTATATCACAAAAATGCATGATAAATTACACTATTGACCTTAACATATCTTAACATATCTTGATCCAATAGCATTCTTATGACCAATATTTGTTTGGCCATTCAACATTTTCGGGCACTTTATTTTGAAGGTGATTAACTTATGATAAGGAAAAATAACATATGTCAAATTAGGGTAGATAACTCCAATCTAACCCTAAACAAGTCTCTATATCGCATTTGGCAATTTTGCTGAAGAAAACTAATGAAGAAAAATAGCGCCGCCAGTGATGGAGTTTGGGGTTTGTAGAATGTAAAGAAAACAGGCCTTATGGCTCCTTCGTAGCATGAAACTTCTATGGCATACAAGGTAAGATCATTTTAACTCTCTTCATGGCCTCCGTAACTCAGCTTTCCTCTGTGAATTGAAACATTTTCTGAACTTGAAGGCTGTGGGCTTTGCTTTCCTATAGCATCGCCATGCTGAGGGTTTGGAGATTCTAGTTTGAAGCTTTTGTGAAGACATTTGGCCGCGGCTTCCTAACCTCCATTAGGAAACAATGGTGAGTTATGCTTCCTTACTATTCTTTCATGCATTTATTTCTTGTTTGATATGCAAAACTGGGGCGTGATTTCCATTTTTCCCTCACATGTTGGTGCTTGGAATTCACGAAATAGAATGCAGATCGTTTTTCTCATTTTTTGAAACATTTCTCACTCTGAAGGCCGCGGGCTTTGAATGTTTTGGGGCGCTTTTCTCTTCTCTTGCCTTGGCCGCCATGGGTATACTCTGCTCTAAAACATTATAGATTATGGTGGGTCGGTAAGAAATGAAGTTCGGCCTTCTGTGCATTAGGCCGCCATGGAATCTTTTGGTATTTCTTGTTTGACTTTGTGAAGCCCCACGGAACTCTGTCAAATGTGCTTCCAATGTGCTTATGTAGATTATACTTCCTGTATGGCCATTATCAATTTAAGTCTGGAAAACACTCTGATAGATGTATATTCAGCAAAATCAAACTTGACAATAACAGATACTTTTGGGTAAGCATAACAGTTGCATATTATCTTAGATTCTCTTTCCTCTGCTCTAATATCAAAAATAAGCATGCCAATAATTCCTCCTTGAGATCTCGTAAATTTGTATCTATGCTGCCTTTATGTAACAATGCTACAGTCATACGAGCTATTTCTTATTCCAAATCCGTATCATTAGTGTGTAAACAATCCTGGTAAGGAACTAGTCTCTTTGTCATATTCAAAGCCATGCTTTCATTTTTTAGAGTTGTAGGTTATGTTCAATCTATCTTTCTTGTATTTCTTGCTATAAACCCATACAACATAATACATTGCCGGTGTCTTAAACTGCATATTTTAATCTTGCTGATGGCTACTTACAACATTCTTTAGATGATAACTGCAACCTAAATTCTTGAAGACTATACCTCTCATGCTTTGGTCTTTGAAAGATACAATCACGTGCTACTTTTGAAAAACTAAAATGACTAGTGTGAAAAAAAATGATGCCTTTGCTGCTGCTCACATCATGGTGACTGTCACTTTGTGGAAATTTAAGACTGTGGCCAAAAGCTGATACTAAATGTTGTTCAAATTCCTGTGACTGTCAATAAAAGATAACATAAATGTTGATCATTTAATCATTGCTGGTCTGTTTTAATTGCTATGCAATGAAACTCTATGCTGATCATTACTATATGCAGTTTGCATTAGAAATTGCTGTCTTTTCAGAACTACATCCCATTGAAACCATGTTACTATCTTTTATTGACACTTCAATAGCACTGTTTCAAGTAATTCTACAGCCCTTTGTCCCTCTTACAACGTTTTTTGTACTTAAAACCCTGGAAATGGAAAAGAGCATAATCTTGCTGAACCGGACATAGCTATAACCTCCTCATTATATGATTCCTGGCCATTAGATTCATGATTCTCTACTGCTCCTATGTTCACTAATCCTCCTGTAGACCGTTATACGCTTTTGAAACTGTGAAAACACTCTAATGCAAGAATACTCTATTCTTCTTCAATATAAAGAGGCTCAATACTTCATTTGGATATAACATGAAAATGTTAAGTAGAGCATAAACAAAAAATTAATGAAATGGCATGAATTCTTCACATTGTTTGATGCTTCATGATCTGAAAAGTAACAAAAATATGTTGTATGCTCGAAATGCTTTTCTTGAATGTCTTTGAAATAAGGTTGCTTATATTATATTCTTAGTTTCAACAACTCTTAATGATTGCTATGTATTTATAAACTCTCATATGTCACTTGAGAGTGTATTCTTTTGATATGCCGGGCTCAACCCTTGTGGGAGCCCGTTTTACTCCACATATTCGATAAGATGATCTCGTACATAATGCACCTGTTCCTGCACAGTGAACAAACATGTTAGCAAAATAAAAGAAGCTGAAAGCTTCCTCTTTCTTTATATTGTTTGAATTTTCGTAATCATTTAATAGATGCTTTTGGGTAAGCGTAACAGTTGTATATTATCTTAGATTCTCTTTCCTCTGCTCTAATATCAAAAATAAACATGCCAATAATTCCTCCTTGAGATCTCGTAAATTTGTATCTATGCTGCCTTTATGTAACAATGCTACAGTCATACGAGCTATTTCTTATTCCAAATCCTTATCATCAGTGTGTAAACAATCCTAGTAAGGAACTAGTCCCTTTGTCATATTTAAAGCTATGCTTTCATTTTTTAGAGTTGTAGGTTATGTTCACTCTATCTTTCTTGTATTTCTTGCTATAAACCCATACAACATAATACATTGGCGGTGTCTTAAACTGCATATTTTAATCTTGCTGATGCCTACTTACAACATTCTTTAGATGATAATTGCAACCTAAATTCTTGAAGACTATACCTCTCATGCTTTGGTCTTTGAAAGATACAATCACGTGCTGCTTTTGAAAAACTAAAATGACTAGTGTGAAAAAAAAATGATGCCTTTGCTGCTGCTCACATCATGGTGACTGTCACTTTGTGGAAATTTAAGACTGTGGCCAAAAGCTGATTCTATCTTTCTTGTATTTCTTGCTATAAGCCCATACAATATAATACATTGCCGGTGTCTTAAACTACATATTTTAATCTTGCTGATGGCTACTTACAACATTCTTTAGATGATAACTGCAACCTAAATTCTTGAAGACTATACCTCTCATGCTTTGGTCTTTGAAAGATACAATCACGTGCTACTTTTGAAAAACTAAAATGACTAGTGTGAAAAAAAAATGATGCCTTTGCTGCTGCTCACATCATGGTGACTGTCACTTTGTGGAAATTTAAGACTGTGGCCAAAAGTTGATACTAAATGCTGTTCAAATTCCTGTGACTGTCAATAAAAGATAACATAAATGTTGATCATTTAATCCTTGCTGGTCTGTTTTAATTGCTATGCAATGAAACTCTATGCTGATCATTACTATATGCAGTTTGCATTAGAAATTGCTGTCTTTTCAGAACTACACCCCATTGAAACCATGTTACTATCTTTTATTGACACTTCAATAGCACTGTTTCAAGTAATTCTACAACCCTTTGTCCCTCTTACAACTTTTTCTGTACTTAAAACCCTGGAAATGGAAAAGAGCATAATCTTGCTGAATCGGACATAGCTATAACCTCCTCATTATATGATTCCTGGCCATTATATTCCTGATTCTCTACTGCTCCTATGTTCACTAATCCTCCTGTAGACCGTTATATGCTTTTGAAACTGTGAAAACACTCTAATGCAAGAATACTATGTTCTTCTTCAATATAAAGAGGCTCAATACTTCATTTGGATATAACATGAAAATGTTAAGTAGAGCATAAACAAAAAATTAATGAAATGGCACGAATTCTTCACATTGTTTGATGCTTCATGATCTGAAAAGTAACAAAAATATGTTGTACGCTCGATATGCTTTTCTTGAATGTCTTTGAAATAAGGTTGCTTATATTATATTCTTAGTTTCAGCAACTCTTAATGATTGCTACGTATTTATAAACTCTCATATGTCACTTGAGAGTGTATTTTTTTGATATGCCGGGCTCAACCCTTGTGGGAGCCCGTTTTACTCCACATATCTGATAAGATGATCTCGTACATAATGCACCTGTTCTTGCATAGTGAACAAACATGTTAGCAAAATAAAAGAAGCTGAAAGCTTCCTCTTTCTTTATATTGTTTGAATTTTCGTAATCATTTAATAGATGCCTAATCGACTGTATCTTATATTTTTGTTAGTAGCACAGGCATATGATAGGATTTGATCCGCATTGCTCTAACAACACTTCCCTCAAACTTGTAGGTACGCGGAGCTGGAGCTAAAAATGGAAACGGAGCTAGAACCGCAACTGGCGTCATAACTTAAAACCTCAACTGTCAACGATTTGTCATTCCAGGCAATGACGAATCACTTTCTACCCTATGCTTTCTCTATTTTCAGATGTATAATTTGCTTTTACTCATGCATCTCCTTCTTGATTATAAAAAAACAAATAATGAGTTACTCCCACGACTTGTGTGGGATTCTGGTTTGCATATCATAAATAAAACAACAAACATTATGCAAAGTTGTGATGTAATTTTGAAGTGTTTTGCATAATATCATTGAAATATACATTGTCATGAAATAATGCACAATATGAGTACTTCAACATAAATTTTTAAACATCTTGTATACCTTTTAGTTTGAATTTGCAATTCAGCTCTACCTGTTTGAGCTGGTGGTGAAAATAGGTAACAAATTGGTGACCTCTGCGGAGTGTTTGCCTGCTAAACACCATACCAGTCATGTAGCTTATTCATTGGGCATGGAGTCAATTCTTGCTCTTAACCTCCTCTGAAAATCTCTATAACTCAACAATACACAAAATTGAAAGAAACTACTACAATTCTGTTTATGACAGAATCTGAAAACTCAGTGCAGTGACTGCACTTTATTGAAAATGAAACATGCTGAATGAAACTAAAGTGCAAGTAGCACTTATTGAAAACATACTGAACTGAAAATTTAATCTACTATGTACAATAGTAATTAAAACTGCTTAATAGCACTGTTTGAGATGGATCCCGTTAACAGGGATTGGCAACACTTCTCCATCCAACCTTGAGAGCTGGAAAGCGTTATGCTGTTTCTTTTCTGTTATAATGTATGGGCCATCCCACATGGCATCGAACTTAGAATGTTTGCTAGGCCTGCTCTTCAACTCATCCCATTTGAAAACCAAGTCACCTTCGTTGAAGACTCTTGCAACTGCTTTTCTGTCAAATGTCTTTTTCATCTAAGAATGATGAATTTGAAGTTTTCTGAAAGCTTCTTTCCTGGTTTCATCCAACTCTGTTAATTCAGCAAGCCTAACTTGCATTGGCTGCTCTTCGAGTAATTCCAATTCCTTAATGTAGTTGAGAGTTGGGAATTCTATTGAAATCGGCAGCTTGGCCTCTTTACCATAAACCAAAACATACGGTGAAAAAATTGTTGACCGCTTTGGTGTAACTCTTTCAGCCCAAAAGGCTAATTTAAGCTTGTCATGCCATGACCTCTGATTATCTTCGATTGTCTTCTTAATAATCTTAACCAGATTTTTGTTTGTAGATTCTGCTTGTCCATTACCCTGGGGGTAATAATTGGACGAAGTGTTCAAATAGATGTTATTCTTTACGGACCAATTTGAAACCTTTAAGCCAACAAAGGATAAAGCATTATCTGAAATAATGGACTCAAGTGTACCAAACCTAGAAACTATGTCTTGATAAAAATTTAAAACTGAAGTTTCATTTGAATCCTTTAGAGCAACTGCTTCTGTCTATTTTGTGAAGTAATATGTTGCTGTCAGGATCCACTTGTGCCCTACACTTGATGGTGGGTTAATAGGACCGATGAAATCAAGTCCCCACTTTCCAAATGGCTGCTCAACCTGAATCGGATTCAAGGGTAGTGCTGCTAACTTTTGTTTTCCTGCAAACAGTGAACATTTAGAACATTTTCTGACATAAGCATGAGCATCCTTGAAAAAGTCTGGCCAATAATATCCTGCTTTCATGATTTTTAAAGCTGTAGTGCGTGGTGCAAAGTGACCTCCAACAGGTCCATCATGGAATTCCTCCAGAATTCTCTCAATCTGATAAGGGCTTATGCATCTGAGAAATACTCCATTGAAGTCCTTTTTATACAAAACATCATTTATTACTGCATAAGGAATTGCTTGCAATCTATAATACCTTCGTTTAGATTTGTCCATACCTTCTGGGAAATCTCCAGTATGTAAGTAATGAATCATTTGATGAATCCAGTCAACTAGAATAGTTGAAACAACAGGTTCTCCTTCATTATTCAGAATTGTGATGGTCTCTTCATTGCTGTTTTGTTCATTTTCTGCAAGCTGTTTGCACAGTCCTTTACCTCGGACAAGCTTGGTAACCTTTATGCTGATATCGTACTCCATAACTTTGGTTATCCAGCCTGCACGCTTGTCATTTATGTCTTTATTTAACATAAATTCCTTGACTGTTGAGTGAGCTACCAGCAAATGTATTTTATTGTTAGACAGCATATGTCTAAACTTTTTGAGACTCCTTATTACAGCAAGTATGTGCTTTTCAACAAATGAATATCTTGTTTTGTAATCATGCAAAATTTGACTAAAGAATGCAATGGGCTATTTCAAGTCCTTGGTCATTTTGCTAACAAAGTATGGCAGAAATTGTATCAACACTATCAAACGCATATAATATGAAATCTTTATCAAAGTTTGGATTTATTAGTGTTGGGGCTGCTGCAAGTGCCTCTTTTATCTGCTCAAAACTGCTCTTACCTTCCTTCATCTAGCTGAATTGCATGTTTTTCTTCAGCATGGATGTGAGAGGTTGTAGCAATGCTACAATGTTAGAAATAAATCTTCTAACAAAGTTTATTCTTCCTAAAAAGCTCTGCAAACCTTTTTTGTGAAGAGGAATAGAAATACCGTCTTTTGAAACAATATAACCCAATAGCTTACCTTCGTGAACAGAAAAAATACTTTTCTTTGGATTCAAAGATATTCCATATTCTCTACATCTCTCGAAAATCTGTCTAAGATGACCAAAATGCTCATTTGCCTTTCGTGAAAAAATGGTGATATCATTTAAATAAACAAGAACAAATTTATCTATCAAACCTTGGAGAGCCATGTCCATTGCTCTCTGAAAGGTTGCTCCTACGTTTGACAGTCCAAATAGCATCTTCCTGTAAGCCATAGTACCCCACTTGGTGGTAAAGGCTGTTTTGTAATGGTCTTCTTCCTTAACCAATATTTGGTTATAACTTGAATACCCGTCAAGCAATGAGAATCTCTCTGACCCTGAAACAACCTGCAATATCTACTCCATTGAAGGCAGCAGATAGTGATCCTTAAGTGAAGCTCTATTTAGATCACGAAAATCAACACATAGTCTTATCTCTCAGTTCTTCTTTCTGACGGGCACTAGATTGGATACCCAAGAAGTGTGCTTGATTGGAAATATGATGCTTCCTTCAATTAGCTTGTTCAACTCTGTTTTCATCAAGTGTTCTAGTTTCGGATTCAGAGGCCTTTGCTTCTATCTGACTGGTCTTGCTTTGGGTTCTAGCTCAATTATATGCTGAGCTAACTCAGGGTTAAAATCCTTCAAATCACCATATTCCCAAGCGAAAATGTCATTGAATTCTTGACAAAGTAAGATAAAATCTTGTTGTTCCTCCTTCGTATAGACTTTTCCAAGCTTGAGAAGTTTATCCTTAAATATTTCTATTGGTTCATAATGTTCCTGCTTCACTGTGATGCCAGATTTATCTTTTCTAACTTGATCATCAATGTTGAAAATAGACTCAAGAGTCACCAAACCTTTTGGCAGTTTATTAGACTTTAATTGCAGGATTTGATCGCCATATTGCTGATCAAACTTGCGCTGGTTTCCAACAGAAAATTCTACCTCCTCCATCAGAAAATGACATATTTGTTCATCGTTGTCAAAAACCTGCCAGCTTACATTATTATCAGGTATTGAAGGTCTAACAACTACCTTCACATATTGTTGTACCTGCACATTCTGAACTTCAATTGGGATGTCAAATTGTGATACCATGGCAGCAAGCTTATCAGCATGCTTATTCTGATTTATGGGTACTGATTGCAAATTAAATGCATCAAACTCTTCAATCAAGTCCCAAACACGATGCTTATACAGTTTCAACAAATCATTTTTAGTTAAATTCAGATTTCTTACCTGATTTGCTATTAATTCAAAATCACCAAATACCTATGAACACTTAATCTTTCTTTTTCTGTCCCACTCTAAACCGTGTATTAACACCTCGTACTCAGCAACATTATTCGAACAACTGAAAGCAAATCTGAAAGCTGAATAATACCTATCATTTTTAGGTGATATGAGCACTGCTCCTCCACCAACACTAATTTTACTCCTAGAACCATCAAAATACAGCTTCCAAAGTTGATTAGTTTGCTGTTCTAACTCTTTTTCCTCCTTGACTAGATTTGGAATGGTCATATCGGGCTCCTGAATCATATAAATGCCCAAATCTACTTCGTCCATGAGACTGAACAGGTCAATCTCATGATTCTCGGCTGCCCACTCATCTAAATTTATATCTGGTATACCTTCTATAGGTATAGTGGGGTCAAGGGTCATGGACTGATCCTCTTGATCATGGAAAGCTAGATTTGTGTTTATAGGATTTGGCACATAGGGCTCGATATGGTTCTTGGCCAATGGTTTTGACTTTATGGTAACTCTGGTACTGTATCTAGTTCTAAAAAACATGTGAGACCAGTCTGATGACAAATAACCACCTAACTTTGCAGTGAAATCTCTAGACAAACAAACGGAAAAATAAGGTGGGAGATCACTAACGTAAATGTCCTGTGGTACTTGAAAATTTGGACAGGCATGCAATGTAAGAGGCAGGTTTCTTATAACTCCTACGGACTTAATAGTTGTTCCATCTAACTGTACTACCCCTTTTGACAATGGTTCATATCCAAGACCCAGCTTGTCAATAAGCTGTTTAGGCATGATTGAGTTGCTAGCTCCTGAATCTATCATGCAATTATGCACTATGCTATCTCTGATAATCAGACTAACATAAAAGGGTGGTGGTTTTACCTCTTGAGTTGACTGTCCCCTTTTGTTGTTTGAGCTATTCGTGAGAACTCTTGGTTGTTCTTTGGTTGTTTCGTCAAAAATAGAAATTTTGGCCAACGCCTCTTGCAGATCTTCTTTCTGCCCAGGTAAATGCAATGCATCCAACATAGTGATGCTAACTGTTGCTTTCTTCATGTGGTCAACAATATTAAAAGCAGGAGAGCAAACCTTATGCTGGGCTTTTGGAACAACTTCTTTTAGCACTGGATCTGGTTGAGTTCTCGTATCTTTAACTGGTTCACCTTGTTTCTGCTGGTCTTTAGCAATGTCAACTTGATTCCTTGGTAAAATGTGCGCATTTTGTGAGGAAGGAAGCTGTGACTGCTCTTTATCAGTTGCTGAAACCTGAACCTTTTGCTGAACAACTTGTTGTTTGACCTTATCTGTTTGTTGTTTATCACCTTCTGGCTGCTGTTTGTTAGGAACAACTTGCTGTCTCAGATTTGTTGCTCTCTTTTTGGACCTTGTGTTAGCTGCAATAGATGTATCAGACTGATTTTTACCTTGTAATTGATTAACACCACAAAATTCGTTGCCCTGCCAATTCATCATGGCAACATCCATGTCATTCTGTTGTGTTTGATCATTCTGATCATTGGCATCCTTTGCTATATTTTCTATTGTAGCGTATGTACTCTGTACTATAAGGGCTTGATTAATGATGCCATTCATGCAAGTAGCTTGATTGTGAGGCTGATTACATGGGTAACACCATACATAATCATGTGCCATATTGTTCTGGACTGGAACGAGCTCCTTTGATGAGCTAGCAACTTGCTGATTCTGGTTGTATGATGGCCTAGGATTGAAATTGCTACGCTGTCCTTGATTATCAGCTTGATAGGGAGGTCTGTTAGGCTAAAAAAGCACTTGGAAAGGCCTGTAATTATGGTTTTGTTACCTCTTGATACTAACTAAGTCATTGCTAACAGTCTGCAATAACTTTGCCATTTCCTGTTGATTACCCTTTAACTCTTGAAACTCAAACTGTGCTGGAAAAGCATTATTTTGGACAGCTGGCTGATAGCCTAAGGCTAGTTCGACAAGAATTGTGGCAATTGGTGGAAAATTAATTGGCATCAAGGGGTGGATATTTGGAAATATAGGCATAGGTGGCCTTGGTGCAATTTTACTAGCCTGTATAAGGTTGTTTTCTGCCCTAATAGCAATTTCATATGCTGATGGCAGCGTTAAACCCCCCATTGACTGGATCATTAAAGTTATGTCACTATTTAATGACCTAAGGTAATACAAAAATGCATGATCAGGAGTAGGTCTTACCGTTATCGGAATCCTATTCCAGGTTCGTTGAAACCTGAAGTTGAAATCCATCATTTGTTCTTGTGGCGCTCTCTTGATAGTCGTCATCTATTCAACTAGAGCTAGATGATCAGACTTTTTTGAAAATTGCTTGCTCAATTTTTCTCCTAGATCATCCCATGTGGCGATTGTATTAACTGGTAAGCCACGAAACCATTGAAGTGCTTTTCCTTTGAAAGATGCTGCTAGCAACCTCAAAGCAACGTTCTCTTGTGTAACATGGTGAAATCCACACAAAGAAGCCATATCTCTGATATGCTCGATTGGTGTTGTTTGATCTTCACCGGTGAAAAATAGTAAACTCTTTAATGCTGCAACAGGAATATCATCATACTGTGCTAGATTCAATGTGCTTCCCCTATTGAATGGTATGAATGCATGCGCTCTAGCCATCGGAGTTGTTGGTGTTCTTAAATTTGCAGCCTGCAAGACTTGTATAGGTGAGGTAGATTGCCTGTAACTTGGTGAAGCTGAATGCGGGCCTTGCTGCCTTGTGCTTGATCTGCCTCTCCTTGACGTGTAAACAATTGTTTCTCTTCTAAAACTTGGAGAAACTGATAGGTTCCTTAAAGGCCCTTCCGAGACTCTCTTTGCTATCCTTCCCCTCCTTTTTGGCGAAGTCAACTGAAGGTATTCAAACGGAGAAGAGCTTCTTCTCGTCTGGATATTTCTGATATGATTGCTACTGATCTTCTTTGATACTTGATCACGGAGTCGCCAGGTACTTTGAAATAACTGCTCTGAGAAGCTGATAACTTGCTGTACATACCAAAATAGTAGCTTGAAATAATGAAATTCTGTCCCACCAGGCGTGCCAAAAACTGTTGTCAAACAGATTGCACCCGTATGCTGAAATATAGAATTTTAGCAATCTGATGACACATTGGAACTAATTCCAGGTTGTGGGTATCCTATGAGGAATTATACCTCCATATTCTTGGTTGGTTCCTATGGATTTTTTTGATTAATATCTTGGTATAATGTTGGGAAAAGGGATAAAAAGATTTAAACTGGAAGCAGAACTATGAAGCTTTAAAAATGGTGATGCTTACACCTGAAAATAATGATCTAAAAGGCAGTTTGGTTCACAATTGCTTCTCATAATATCTAAATTGCACATCAAAATCTGAACAGTTGAATTCATATAAATTTTTCATACAAAGGTTCATAAAACTATTTTTTTTGATAGGAAAAGAACAGTGTTCTCACAATTTAAGAAAATAATCTTATTACAAACTCGATGCATGACCTACGAATTAACTTGAATGCGTACATATATTTATGGTTGAGACATAAAGATAAAGGTTTCAATGCTGAAACACAAGATAATTCGATCAAAATCAATCACAACACTGATGCCTGAAAGCTTGAAGGAAAAACCTGACACTATTGAGAAGATAAGAGGAAAAACTCCATGCTAAAACAGAGGTAACCTGTAAAACCTGCTATGTATTAATCTGGAAAAATCAATGCTGAGTTACAAACCATTCACTTTGCAGAGTGCAAAGGAGAAAAATAAGAACTCCCTGAAAAACAAATAAGTTTTTCAATATATACAAAAGCCTTTCCAAAAGGCATGTAAAAAGAGCTCAAAGTTCAACTCCAAGAAATGGGTGAAAAATCCAAAGCCAATTTCGAGCAGAAGAAAATATCTTTGAAAAGAAGGCCCAAAACCATGCAAAAACAAGTCCAGTTAAGCGAACTCATTGCCAAGTCATAACTGATACATGCGGAGACTCTAACTGAACTGCAAATCCCCGAAAAGTGTGCCAAAGCATGCAATAGCTACCTCATTTGTGTCTATCCGCCTATGCAAAATGAAACTCCATCTTTGCCTTATTCTATGCTTGCATTATTGGATTTGTTTAATTCAATGTTATTTTGCCTAAAAATAGTAGTATTAATTAAATGATTTATAATTTTATCAATTAATTAATACTACTCTACATGGGTGAGCAAAAAAAATAACATTAAATTGATTGAATTTAATCAATACAAACATAGTCTATGTATATCACAAAAATGCATGATAAATTACACTATTGACCTTAACATATCTTAACATATCTTGATCCAATAGCATTCTTATGACCAATATTTGTTTGGCCATTCAACATTTTCGGGCACTTTATTTTGAAGGTGATTAACTTATGATAAGGAAAAATAACATATGTCGAATTAGGGTAGATAACTCCAATCTAACCCTAAACAAGTCTCTATATCGCATTTGGCAATTTTGCTGAAGAAAAATCATGAAGAAAAACATCACCGCTAGTGATGGAGTTTGGGGTTTGCAGAATGTAAAGAAAACAGGCCTTATGGCTCCTTCATAGCATGAAACTTCTATGGCATACAAGGTAAGATCATTTTAACTCTCTTCATGGCCTCCGTAACTCAGCTTTCCTCTGTGAATCGAAACATTTTCTGAACTTGAAGGCCGCGGACTTTGCTTTCCTGTAGCATCGCCATGCTGAGGGTTTGGAGATTCTAGTTTGAAGCTTTTGTGAAGACATTTGGCCGTGGCTTCCTAACCTCCAACAGGCAACAATGGTGAGTTATGCTTCCTTACTATTCTTTCATGCCCAGGTCGCACCATTGTTGTTGAGAATATGCAAGGATCTCACATTTATTTCTTGTTTGATATGCAAAACTGGGGAGTGATTTCATTTTTTCCCTTTCACATGTTGGTGCTTGGAATTCACGAAATAGAATGCAGATTGTTTTTCTCATTTTTTGAAACAATTCTCACCCTGAAGGCCGCGGCTTTGAATGTTTTGGGGTGCTTTTCTCTTCTCCTGCCTTGGCCGCCATGGGTATACTCTGCTCTAAAACATTATAGATTATGGTGGGTTGGTAAGAAATGAAGTTAGACCTTCTGTGCATTAGGCCGCCATGGAATCTTTTGGTATTTCCTGTTTGACTTTGTGAAGCCCCACGAAACTCTGTCAAATGTGCTTCCAGTGTGCTTATGTAGATTATACTTCCTGTATGGCCATTATCAATTTAAGTCTGGAAAACACTATGATAGATGTATATTCAGCAAAATCAAACTTGACAATAACAGATACTTTTGGGTAAGCATAACAGTTGCATATTATCTTAGATTCTCTTTCCTCTGCTCTAATATCAAAAATAAACATGACAATAATTCCTCCTTGAGATCTCGTAAATTTTTATCTATGCTGCCTTTATGTAACAATGCTACAGTCATATGAGCTATTTCTTATTCCAAATCCGTATCATCAGTGTGTAAACAATCCTGGTAAGGAACTAGTCCCTTTGTCATATTTAAAGCTATGCTTTCATTTTTTAGAGCTGTAGGTTATGTTCACTATGTCTTTCTTGTATTTCTTGCTATAAACCCATACAACATAATATATTGCCGGTGTCTTAAACTGCATATTTTAATCTTGCTGATGGCTACTTACAACATTCTTTAGATGATAACTACAACCTGAATTCTTGAAGACTATACCTCTCATGCTTTGGTCTTTGAAAGATACAATCATGTGCTGCTTTTGAAAAACTAAAATGACTAGTGTGAAAAGAAAATGATGCCTTTGCTGCTGCTCACATCATGGTGACTGTCACTTTGTGGAAATTTAAGACTATGGCCAAAAGCTGATACTAAATGCTGTTCAGATTCCTGTGACTGTCAACAAAAGATAACATAAATGCTGATCATTTAATCCTTGCTGGTCTATTTTAATTGCTATGCAATGAAACTCTATACTGATCATTACTATATGTAGTTTGGATTAGAAATTGTTGTCTTTTCAAAACTACACCCCGTTGAAACCATGTTACTATCTTCTATTGACACTTCAATAGCACTGTTTCAAGTAATTCTACAGCCCTTTGTCCCTCTTACAACTTTTTCTGTACTTAAAACCCTGGAAATGGAAAAGAGCATAATCTTGCTAAACTGGATATAGTTGTAACCTCCTCATTATATGATTCCTGGCCATTATATTCATGATTCTCTGCTGCTCCTATGTTCACTTATCCTCCTGTAGACCGTTATATGCTTTTGAAACTGTGAAAACACTCTAATGCAAGAATAATATGTTCTTCTTCAATATAAAGAGGTTCAATACTTCATTTGGATATAACATGAAAATGTTAAGTAGAGCAGAAACAAAAAATTAATGAAATGGCATGAATTCTTCACACTGTTAAAAATATGTTGTACGCTCGAAATGCTTTTCTTGAATGTCTTTGAAATAAGGTTGCTTATATTATATTCTTAGTTTCAACAACTCTTAATGATTGCTACGTATTTATAAACTCTCATATGTCACTTGAGAGTGTATTCTTTTGATATACCGGGCTCAACCCTTGTGGGAGCCCGTTTTAATCCACATATCCGATAAGATGATCTCGTACATAATGCACCTGTTCCTACACAGTGAATAAAAATGTTAGCAAAATAAAAGAAGCTGAAAGCTTCCTCTTTCTTTATATTGTTTGAATTTTCGTAATCATTTAATAGATGCCTGATTGACTGTATCTTATATTTCTGTTAGTAGCACAAGCATATGATAGGATTTGATCCGCATTTCTCTAACAACGCTTCCCTCAAACTTGCAGGTATGCGGAGTTGGAGTTAAAAATGGAAACAGAGCTGGAATCGTAACTGGCGTCATAACTGAAAACCTCAACTGTCAACGATTCGTCATTCCAGGCAATGACGAATCACTTTCTACCCTATGCTTTCTCTATTTTCAGATGTATAATTTGCTTTTAGTCATGCATCTCCTTCTTGATTATAAAAAATCAAATAATGAGTTACTCCCACGGCTTGTGTGGGATTCTGGTTCACATATCATAAATAAAACAACAAACATTATGCAAAGTTGTGATGTAATTTTGAAGTGTTTTTGCATAATATCATTGAAATATACATTGCCATGAAATAATGCACAACATGAGTACTTCAACATAAATTTTTAAACATTTTGTATACCTTTTAGTCTGAATTTGCAATTCAGCTCTACCTGTTTGAGCTGGTGGCGAAAATAGGTAACAATAATATTATATTATATTATAATATTATATTATATTATAATATTATATTTTATTATAATATAATATTATATTATAATATTAAATATATTATATTGTATTGTAATAGTGAAATTGACCATAATTTATTTTTGATACATTTGACATGCTAACACAACAATAAAATCAAACTTGATTCGAATCGTAGTTAAAAACATTAATGATTCATTAACATAATGAGTAATAAAAGTTAAAGAATGTAAATGCTAATTTTTTTTATAAAATATGTGAAGGCCTTAAGACTACACTAAGAGACAATGCCTTCCACACAATAGGTATTTTTGGTGCACCAAGCAACCTAGGTGGCCAAATGGCCCGCTTAGGTAGGGGTCCCATGAGGAGGGCTTAAGCTCTATGGATTATGATCAAGTACGAACAAAAAAGAATACATGAGTAATAGTCATTTATTTAGTCATTTTTATTTGTCTGATGTTAGTCGTTTAGTTGTGATTTTAATCGATGACCAAATTAGTCACTTATGATGATCAAATTAGTCATTTATTTTTCAAATTCTACTAGTGTTAGTCACCTGACTAAAATTTTTAGTCACGTAGTCATTTATTTGCCAGATTCTACTAGTGTACACTAGGTTCCCTTACATGTTTCCCAGATATCCCTCAGACAAGTGGATACTCATAGAGGTATGCAAAAAACTAATTTTAGTTCACAAAGAACGAATGAGGATCCACAAACTGGGATTCAAGTTTCCACTGACGATTGGTAGATATACCATCAATAGTGTGCCAAAAGTCAAATCAGTCTATGCAAAAATGCAGGTCATGACAATAAGGACCTAAAAATCCAGATTTGATTTTTGATTTTCGGAATATGAATAAGAAGTTGAAAAAGGGTCACAACCACATGTATCTCTGTGAAGACATCTGGGTTGATTGTAGAGATGAAGAGGCTATCCACAAAATGGATTACTGCAGGCTAACTGTACATTGGATCAGGGATCTTGGTACAACTAGCCTACCAAAGGGTTTCAAAGACCCTAGCAACATCATGAATGCTGCCTTTGATGAAAATGAGATTTCTAGAAAACCCTTACCTACAGTACAAAGTTCTAAGAAGGAATGTCTCTCCATCAGGGAGAGGCTTGCTCCCATATTGGCTAACACTGTAGAGTGGTTACACAAACATGGTTTCTAGTTGAAATCCCTCAAGATAGAGTCAGAAGGAGAAATACCCAGAGCAAAAGTCAACGAAAAAAAGGAACTCCACACAAAAGATAAGTAGGTGGCTATTCCCTCTTCTTCCCAAAGAGGCCCTAGAAAATGTTCATTGTTGGCAAAAATACATGAGCAGTTCAAGAAGAAGAAGCCAAGAAATCTGAAACTTCTCACTCAAAAGGAAAAGGGCCCATTTTTGAAGACATAGATTCTAAAGAAGAAGAGAATCACATACCAAACTTTATGTGGGAATTGATAATCTTGTGAATTGATTATATTGGTGGTGATTAGTAGATGAGATCTGAAGGGCTTCAAATAAATTTATGTAAACTTTGTGTTACATTCTTTATTTGAATTTACGTTTATGTTTGGTTAACTATTGTTGAATGATCTACAAGACTTTGTGCTTGTAATTGTTCATGATGTTCATGGAATTTTTGTTTCTAGAAGACTTTGTGCTTCTAATATGACAAACAATACACCTCTCACAGATCCATTGGTGAAAAAGCTACATAACAACTTTACGCCTTTGTGAGCTTTCCTTTCCCATTTTAGTGTTATTATTATCATACCTGGTATCTCTATGCTTTGCTTTGACAAGATAGAGGTATTGGCATTATTGATTGTTTTTAGTTTAAAGTTATTTTGAATCAGAACTATCAATTGTGAAGCATTGAAAAAAATATTCTCTGAAAAAAGAGAGAAGCATGAATGTGACACCCCCCCCATCTCGTAGTTGTAGTGTACATTTTGTGAATATATAGTTAGTTTTACTTAGCTTATATTAGTAGTAAAAAGGGTGCCTCCCCTTTCTGAGAGGAGAGATTATATCTCACAATTGTGGTTGAAATTTAGGTTGTGTAATCTATTGAAAAGGTGATAACATTATTTTCACCCAACAAATATAATATTATAATATATTATAATAATATAATATAATATAGTATAATATTATATTATATTTTAATATAATACAATATATGATAATACATATAATACATTATTGTAACACAATATATTATATTACGATAATGTATTTTATATTATATATTATATATAATACAAACAAAACTCGCGCATAACATATGGGGGTCAGGTCTCACACCCGACCAGTTATTAAAAAAACCAACATTAGTGAAATGGATATCTGTTTCATGTTGCATAAAATCAAAAAATAAAAAACTTGACAGTTTATTTCTACATTCTGTATCTCCTTTCTACACATGGGCTTTCTATTAAGCAACTCATATATCCATTTGGGAGTGGTTTTTTTGCTCAAATCGACCAAATTTTAGAGGTATTTATAAATTTTTATGTTTTTCTTCAATTTTATATTAGTTTTGCATTGTTTTTTTGTGAATTTTAGTCAAAAATAATTTTTCAATATATTTTTTATTGCATTAAAATGATTGTTAATTTTTAAAATTTTGATCAATAAACATGCTTAAGAATGGTTGATCCCAACCTCACTCAAAATGACAACCCTATAAATCCTCCTGTGTTGCCATTGATGTTTCCAAAACCAAAACATTCCCACAATACATGAATCTATTCATATAAATTTAGATAAATACAAAAAAGTATGTCAAATTTATGATACATTCCCTGAGTTATCATATATGAAAAGCACTTTAGAAACAATCATTTCAAATTTTGAAACTTTGGTGAACCAACACAATAGGTTAGCATAGTGGCGAGAGTCCTAAAGACAACATTATGCCAATGGGTTATCATATGATGAAGTGAGGGCACTTGATATTGACAAATACCAATTAGCCCAATTATTCATCAATCCCAAAATAGGACAACCCATAAATGTGCAGAAGCCAAAATTTTCAATTAAATGGTGCACACATTGGTGGATAGTTTTTGATAAACCACCCAACAACAATCTTGATGTTCCTTAGTATTTTCTCTAAAAATTATATGTCAAGTTTGTCCTAGGGAGGCATGCCAATTAATTTGACATGCAAGATTTCTAGGGTGTGGGTAAAGGGATGCCACAAGATAGACCTAGAGCACACCGAGTCACCCAAGTTCTTCTTGCTCTGCCTATTGTTGCCCCGATTCCAGTACCTTACCTCGAGATTGCTTTAGATGCAAGGAGTCAAAACATTTTTTCCACACATGCATTGAGTGATCATTTGATCACATGGAGCCATCATGTTGAACAACCATATGGTGGTGCATCCCATCATGATGGTGATGCACCTAGTACATCAGTTCTTACCGATACACCCTCCTCTTCGACACATATTTGTGTGCCCCATTACTATATCATGTACAATAATATATGTTTGGGTCATCTTAGATAGTCTATTGAGGCTCCCAAACACATCTAACTATGAGGTCCATGATATGTCAGACGTAGGATTTGATAGAGCATGGAGTGGACCATTTCCAAGAGAGACATCGGGTTCCAGAGATGATGTGGGAGCACCAGTAAGGCTTAAAGCAATTTCATAGTGTGTTTTATCTAAATTCTTTCATACTATATAAGAGATATTTGAACTAATAAATGTTTATGTGTCAGAATCTTTAATAGTTGCTAACAAAGGACCATATTTCCCAAGTGCAGGAGGCTACATAATTGGCCATTTCATTTGGCCTAGGGACTCAATATAGGGTATCATTTAAATTATTATTTACATGTTAATTTTTGAACTCTATTATGTTTAAATATATGCACATAGATTGATAGTCTAATGTAATCTTCTCTTTTTATGCAACAACCTGGTACTTTTACAACCATGTTGACTGAACCTGGCCCATTGGAAGAAGCTGCATAATAGGTATATGTTTTTTTTTTTTTTTTTCTATTCTCAACATTATGATTATATGTGCATGTGTATTTAAACTGTGTTACATTCTTGTCATTTTTTATATAGGAAACCATCTTAGCTGCTTCATCCATCATGAGCCCATCTAACTTAGAAGCATCACAATAGGTATGTGTTTATTTTATATTGCAAATATTTACATTTAGATAGGAGTAGATACATGTTTAATAAATATGATCATTTTTCAACAACTATATATTAATTCATATCGGGCTTCAGCCGACGCTTGCACGGTCAGCGGAGGAGGCTTAAGTCTCGGGTTTGCTCCCCGAGGTCTTGGGTTCGACTTCGAGGGCCGGATTCAACCGATGCACTGGTCTAGCAGGAGGATGGGTGCATCTCGAGGGGGATTAGTCTTGCCTCAGCTTGCCTCAGGTACCCAAGATATGGGCTGCTGGGTGCTGGGTTGGGCCGCGGGGATACCCCCTAGAAAGTAAAAAAGTAAAAAATAAAAATTCATATCATTTTTATTTTACCTACTATATTCCTCTGCTCGATTCAACAATGTGATGAGTGTGGGACTGTTTCTTTATATGAGGGCTCCTAATCTTCCTAAGGGACAATCCTATGCAGAACATCTTGTAGAAAAGAGATCAAGACTTGAAGTAAACAAGAATTGCATTTTATTTATAATATAGTTCAATATAGTGATTTTGATGTTAAATTGATAATTTATAAATTATAAAAAATAAGTTTCTATTTACTAGCCTATCTTGTCAACCATTCATATAATTAATCTGATTTTTGGTTTGAATTGTTATTGTGTAGGAAACTTCAGAGCCACTAAGTTCTTCGAGAAGGCTCGATTTTGATGGTCCAGTACAGGATTAGGATTTGATATAGATTGATATGTATTTAGGGTTTGATAGATCTTGAGATGGCATATATGCAACAATTTATAAATAATATTTTGAGTAGGCATATATGAAAAATTTGTATATGTACAAACACAACTATTCTACATTTTGATATATAAGAATTGATATTCGATCTAATTTGTTTTGCATGTGCATGTTTTTCTACTTAGGTCCCTCCCACTCCCTCTCTTCCTCTCTCTCTTTCTTAGGTCTCTCCCACTCTCTTTCTCTCTCTCTGGTCCCTCCCACTCCCACTCTCTCTGTCTCTTAGGCCTCTCCCATTCCCCCCTCTCTTTCTTAGGTCCCTCCTACTCCCTCTCCTTCTCTCATATCTCTCCCACTCCCTCTCTCTTTATCTCTCTCAGGTCTCCCATTCTCTATCTCAGGTCCCTCCCACTCGGTCCTCTCTCCCAATCTCTCTTAGGCCACTCTCACTCCCCCCTCTCTCTCTCAGGTCTTTTCCACTTCCTCTCTCCCTCTCTCTCCCTCTCTCTTAGGTATCTCCCACTCTCTCTCTGGTCCCTCCCACTCCCTCTCTCTCAGGTCTCTCCCACTCCCTCTCTCCATCTCTCTCAGGTCTCTCTCACTCTCTCTCTCTTAGGTACCTCCCACTCCCTCTCTCCATCTCTCTCTTAGGCCTCTCCCACTCCCCCTCTGCCTCTGGTCTCTCCCACTCCATCTCTTCCTCTCTCTCTATCTCTATTAGGTCTCTCCCATTCTCTCTCTCAGGTCCCTCCCACTCCCTCTTTGTCTCTCAGGCCTCTCCCACTCCCCCTCTCTCTCTCATACCTCCCATTCCCTCTCTCTCTCTCTAAGGTCTATCTCTCTCTCAAGTCTCTCCTACTCTCTCTCTCAAATCTCTCTCTTTGTCTATCCCTCCCAAGCCCCTATATAATATATTTATTATATTATTATTATTATTATTAAGGTATATATTATATATTATTATTATTATTAAGGGATATATTATATATTATATAGTATATATAAATTATATCATATATCAATATGTATGCATAGGGGAAGATTTAAATCACATGCAATAAGTAATATATATCCGTTTATAATAGATATCTGTTCATAATGGATATCCATTATGAACGAATATTCGTTTATGTTTGATTTTTATAAACCAAATAATACATAAAACAAATATTATGTATTATTAATATATGATAAATGTACTATATATAGTATATTTAATAAATATACTATATATTATATATTATATACTATATATTATATATTTTATATTATATAGTATATAACTAATATATTATATATCTTATACTCTCTCCCTCTCTTTATCTCAGGTCTCTCTCTCTCAAGTCTCTCTATCTCCCTCCCTTTCTCTCCCTCTGTCCCCCTCCCCCCCTCTCTCTCTCTTGGGTCTCTCATTCCCTCTATCCCTCCCACCCTACCTAGACAACTCTCTCTTAGTCCCTCTCTTTCACTCTCCATCTCCCTCTCAAGTATTTATCTCTTTCTCCCTCCCTCCAACCCTCCATATTTTCACTCTCTCTCTTAAGTCTCTCCCTCTCAGGTCTCTCCCAATCCCTCTCTCTCTCTCTTAGGTCTCTCTCCCTCCCTCTCTGTCACTCTCCATATCCCTCTCAAGACTTTATCTCTTTATCCCTCTCTCTCCCTCCCTCCCTCTCTCCATCCCTCTCTCAAGTCTCTCTCTCTCACTCTCCATCTCTCTCTCTCCCTCACACACACACACACTCCATCTCCCTCTCTCTCTCTTTCTCTTTCTCCCTCTCAAGTATTTCTCATCTCTCTTAGGTATCTCCCATTCCCTCTCTCCCTCTCTCTCTCTCAAGTCTCTCCCAATCCCTCTCTCCCTCTCAATTCTCTCTCCCACTCCATCTCTCCCTCTCTCTCTTTCTCAGGTCTTTCCCACTCCCTCTCTCTCTCCCTCCCTCTCTCTCTTAGGCCTCTCATTCCCTCTATCCCTCTCACCCTACCAAGAAAACCCTCTCTCAGTCTCTCTCCCTCTCTCCCTCTCAAGTATCTCTCTCTCCCCCCCCTGTATACTTCCCACCCTAAACCCTAAACTCTCTCAATCCCTCTCTCTCCTTCTTAGGTCTCTCCCTCCCTCCCACCCCATCCCCCATCTCTCTCTTAAGTATATCTCTTGGGAACCCTACCTAGATAACTTTCTCTCTCTCTCTCTCTCTCTCTCTCTCTCTCTCTCCATTCCCTCTTAGGTCTCTCTCACTCTCCATTTCCCTCTCAAGTATTTCTAATTCTCTATGTCTCACTCTCAAGTATCTCTCTCTCCCTCTCTCCCAGGTCTCTCTCTCTCTCTCTCTCTCTCTCTCTCCATTTGCCTCTTAGATCTCTCTCTCTCTGGTTTCTCCCACTCTCTCTCTCTCTCTCTCTCTTAGGTCTCTCCCTCCCCCTATCTCTCACACCCATCTCTCTATCTAACTATATATATTATAATGTAGTATATAATATATACTATGTATTAAATATATTAGATACTATATATATTAATATATTACATAATATTGATATAATATATAATATTTAATATATTATATATAAAATATATGTAGTATATACTATATAATATAATAATTTATAATATATAAAATAATATAATAATATAATATATAATATATAATATATAATACATAATATATAATACATAATACATAATATATAATATATAATATATAATATATTAGTATATTAGTATATTAGTGTATATTCATATATTAAATATTATGTATTATAAATAATACAAATAATGGATATCCATTTTTTTTGACAAAATCTGTAGGCTTGAGATTTGGTTCGGGATAACCAAACCTAAAAGTCAACTCAAAAAATGTGTTTACAAAATTTCCTTAGTTTTTCGAAGTTCGCCTTTGTGGCTAACGACTTTTTTTAATCCAAATTTGATGAAATGAAAAGGGTTTATAGAAAAAGTTCTCATCTTTCCACCAATATAAGATATGCCTTATTTTGAATTTAATAAATAATTATTATTGATTTTCTACATACATTATGACTAAAGTCCTGATTGATAGGTTGATTGAAAAAATTCTAGATAACTTTCAAACAATTTCACATTTTTCAAATCTAAAAGATGTGTCACATTCTATGCTTCACATACTATAGGATAAAAGAAAATGAATTTCATAAATTTTTTCCCAAGTTATGGTGGTCAGACAAACACATTTTAAGAATTTTGAAATGTTCTAATAAAAAAATAATAACTAATTATTTACATGCAAAAATATTACAATTTTTTTTTAGCACATCCAGGCATGTGTCCTCTACATATATTGAAAGTTTCAAATAAAAAAAACTCTTGCACTTAGGGTGGTCAGACATACACCTACTTTTTATCTTTTTTCTTGAAAATTTAGTACCATTGCATTGAAATTTCAAATTTTTGCAAAATATATTTAATTTTTTCCAAAAAAGGACTAGTAGCTTAGAAACTACATTCAATTTGCTAAAAGTTTTGTTTTTACATATTTTTCAAATTATCTTAATAACCTATTCAAATTTTTATGTCAAGTTGCCTAACTCTATTTTTCTAAAATTTCATTGCCACTTAGGGGCCTAGTTTGGACCCCCATGATCCTGCACTGAACATTTTGATGTATCTTAAGGTTTGTACTAGACCAAAAATTTCCCAAGCAGGGGGAGTTCTTTCCAAATATATTTCCAATCCTAGTAGAGTTCATTGGGATGCAATTAAAAGAGTCTTCATATATTTGTGTGATACCTTAGAGTAATCCTTATGTTACCATAGTAATATGACAGAAGACAAGATTTCCCTTGATATTCATGGTTATGTGGATTCATACTGTGCATGTGATGTTGATAGAAAAAATCCACCAATGTTTATGTGTTTAATTTGTTTAGTGGTGCAATCAGTTGGATGAGCAAGTGAGACGCTATGGTTGCTTTGCCCACTATTGAAGCCGAGTATATGACAAAGTTACTCATGCTTGTAAAGAAGCCATTTGGCTTAAGAGATTGTGTTCAAATTTTGAAATAAAATAAGATGGAGTGACAATTTATTGTGTTAGTCAGAGTGTGTTATTTCTAGCTAAGAACCCAACATTTCATGCTAGGACCAAGCACATTGATGCATAATATCATTTTGTTAGAGATATGGTCGAAGATTGCAGGGTGAAGCTAGTTAAGATAGAGAATTTTGAATGTTGTCGATTCTTTAACTAAGCCTACGAGAACATAGATTTTTAGATGGCATTGAGAGACTATGGGCCTTTCAGCCCCTAGCAATTAAGAATAATGTTTATACACCCTCTCATTGCTCTTGCAAGGTGTTCGACAAGTAGGAGATTTGTTTGGAAAAACGGGTCGCAACCTTGTAATTACATAAGGTACTATTGATACAATAGTGTCAGGGGGCACAAGGGGGTTCCCCCCTCATGAGGGGTCCGAGGGTCATGTGCCTCGATGGGGTCTTAGGAATAGTGCCACCGAAAGCTAAATTTTATTTATATTTTATTATTGTAAATATGACGGTCAATATTTTATTAGCTTGACTTGCCCTAGAAGACAACCTTTTTTAATGAGGGATGTATTATAATTGTGTGGTGTGATGTATTATGAGAGTCTGATATCAATCATGTTACCTCTAGATCTCTGGTTGGTGATACTCTTGTGAGAAGCTTTCTCTGCAAGTATATTTTAATCTTTGTGATTTCTAAATAATATATTGGGCGGCTTTTAGAGTGTGGATTTTTTCTCCTGAAAGGGTTTTCCCCACATAAATCATTGTGTTGTGGTATGCATGATATTTATGTTTAAGTTTATGTAACTGTTGAAAAGATATGTAAATTTTTTCATTATCCTCCTCTCAAGATTAGTGTAGGAAATTGTTCCACTACCTTAGCTTCCTTACACACATATGAAGCCTCCCATAAAGAAACACCTTCAAAACTTGTACACATAAAAAATAAAAAATGGTTGGGGTTGTTTTAGGGGCTTGCCTTAGTCAAAATCATGCCTAGGTGTTCCCACCTCCATGAACAACCAGGTAAATAGATAAAAAAAGGTAATAGACAAGATAAAGATAGTAGACGAGCTAGAATAACAATATTCTGTAAAAAAGATAGTAATGCAATAAAGAGAATACAATCAATCTCCTTTGGAAAATGAGAATATCGAAAGGAATAGCATGCAACCTCCAAGCTTGTACAAGACATGCTAAGAGAGCCAAAGTGTTGGTGTACAGAGAATACAAGCAAGAGAGCTTGATAGATTGAGAGAATGAGAGCTAGAAAGTGACAGATCAAATAGAGTGACTAAAATAGCAAAAATAAAGGCTTGAAATGGGCATAGGCATGAAAAGGGGAATTTTCAATATGTTTGCAAGTTGTAGAGGTGATACAATTCGTGGGTAGGAAGGAATTGTAACATCCTAATAGCTATGTGGGCAAGAATCTTTTTAGGACATTTGCACGACATGTAGACATTTAGAATGCTTAGCTTTTGGATTCAACTATGTGTATTTTTGTGTCAATGTTTTAGATCACAATCAGTGATGCTTAGATTTTATCCTCTTCCTGATGATGGATGATGGATTGTGATCCAAACCATTGACACAAAAATACACACAGTTGAATCCAAAAGATAAGCATTCTAACTTCAATGGACTATGGAAAACTCATACCAACTATGTAGACATTTCTACATTGCAGTCGTTCACGACAAAATTTACTTAAGTGAACGAAAAATGAAAGGGTTAGGGTCAACATTAATGTTAGGTAAAGGGTAAATTACATTATTGAATTTAATTGGGCTAAATGAGAGGTTATGTAATGTGAAATTGCATTGGATGCAATTTTCGACATTACAACTTTGAGGAAAATTTTATAACATTTCTCTCCCTATAATTTAGTTGCATAACTCACCAAAAATAATTAGTTAGATAATTATAGATGTAACACCATCAATATCATAGTAAATTTATTTTACTTTTAATTTTATCTATAGTTTTATTCCATAAATATTAGATCTTATAGAAATAATTTGCTAATAAAGTAATACAATTAGAACTGTATGTGTGCATTTTCATTTTACAAGGAGCTAATGCAGGTTCATATACTAAATCTTCTATCTTGTAACTTTTAAAATTAACCCATTCATATAAACTCTTATTTTAGAATTTTTGTTATCTTCTTTGATATGAATTTAATAAGTATCATATTAATACATAGAACATGATTAATAAATGATATCCATAATGAATGCTATGAAGTCACCTATTTCTAAAACTCAAAAATAGATCTCAAGATAATCATGCATTCCAAACTAGATATGAGTATCCTCTTTTCCTCTACAATTAAATGAAGATCAATACACAATTACCTTTAAAAGATATCATTTCATATAGTAAGTCAAACATAACTTTGGGAAAATCTTAGAATCCAATAATGATATAATGTAAATTATCTTATTACTATCAATAGAGTGCTTGTAACACCTAATCTAGTCAAAATATATTTTAACATATATCACCTTGTTATTGAATCATAGACAATTAATTATATGTCATACCATTCTAAGGATATATTTTCTATAAATATTTTATAAAAATATGTACAAAGTTATTGAGTTGATCATGCCCATAAAAAAGTGCAACAAAAAAGAGGTAAATAAAAGGTTACACTAAAATATAATTCTTGTTGTACTTCCATAAAATAAAAGTAAAAAAATAAAAGGTCATTTCTCTCCATGTAAAACTTTGGCATGTCCCTATGTCTTAGCCTAAGAGAACCAATTAAGTTTTATATCATTTAAAATATTATTTTATTTTAATTTATACAAAGATAATTTTTCCAAATTTTATGATGTGAAAATAATCTTTAAATCTATGGGTAATGGACTCACAATGTACTTAAAATAAACACATGTAAGAAATCATAGTCAATTTTAAATAGACATATAGTAAAAATATTTTCTCAAAATAAACACAAAATCAAATGGAAATTAGTTTGCATGATACTATCTTGATTATGAAGACATCTTCCTCATATAAGAAGATGCTAACTAAATAGAAGATTGAATTTTACATTGCTAAAGCTATTATGGATAAGAAAATGACGATGATGATGCTGGGCGGGAGCCAACGGGTAGAATTTTTTTTGAATGGCGACGGTGTGCAGGTTCTAGGCTTGACTTTTGTGCAGCCACAGGTTGTTGGGGAAGGTTGAGTGGCTTGCGAAGGCCCTTCTCCTTCTTTGCTGGGCGTTCAAACTCCTCCATGTGCGGAACAAGGGTTTCCTCTGTGTGACATGTTTCCTCCTTTGGTGGACAGTGAGGTGCGGGTTGGTGTGGGGGAGGACCCTCCCTCTCCTCTTGTTGCTTCCTTTGCTAGATTTGTGTGTGATTGCAAACAAAATCCTTTTCTGATGATGCTCATGCCCAGATTCCTCTTGCTTCGGCTAGGGTTCGACCTTTGCCTTGTGCCAGGGCCTCCCCTATGGTGGTCTTTGGGCCTAATGTTGTTGAGAATGAGGACTTCTATGTGTTGGAAAATGTGCCTCAACTTGCTGGCTTGAACCTCTGTTAAGGACTTGATGAATTTTCTTTCAGATCATACCTTTACCTCGTTACCGCTAGAGAGCGATTTGGAAGTGGCGTGGTTGCATGGTGCTACCGCCTTACCGCAGGTCCCTTTTGACTGAGGAGTGGTTATGTGATGTTACCGCTATACCATAGATTCCTTCATTTTCCTTGGCAGTAATGCGGTGAAATTTGGCTTTCTGGCGAATGGGCGTTTACCTCCTTACCACAAGGCTCTTATGGTTGACTGGCAGTTGCCCGGTGTTACCACCATACTATGGAGGTATACCGACTATGGCACGATAGTACGGTGACACCACCATACCACGTATGCTTGCCAGACTTGGAGAGGTAGCGCAGTGGCACCACCATACCCCGAGGGTCTTACAACCCTGACATGGTAGCACAGTGACACTGCCATACCGTGAGTTCCTATGAACCTTGGCGCGGTAGCACGGTATACCACCTTACCTCGGGGGTATGATGGATGGCTAGTGGTAGCACGGTAGAAGGAGCTCAGGGTACAGTTGGTTGGTCTAATTCGATAGTCAAAGCAGTGGATGAATGGCGTGTTGACACATGACACAATCTCATTCATTGATTTTACATCGCTATTGTAAATCAATGATTATTGGACAAAATTTTTACTCTTTGACAACAATATATTTGCATTAAATGTATCATCCGATTTGGGGTTGATAGAGTCCAGATTTGGTAATTCTCTATAACTCTATTTAACGTTAGGGTGGCCTAATGCGTGTTGCAAGGATATTTGATCAAAGATGGAGAAAGCTTGTTGGTGAAGCATGTAATTAAATACACCCTAATAGTTGTTGGTTGAAAAGAGGAAAAAAAGGAAGGCATAGATACAAAGGTGATGGATGGTGTGCAAATTTATTTTATGCTAAAGAAGCATTGTAATGGTGAATGTGTCAAAATAAAGTCTGTGAGGATATCGACTAAGGGATGTTGTGAGCTAACTTCTGAGAGTGAATTTTGTAACTCTGTATGTAATTGTTTATTGTAATACACAGCGACTTTACTTGGTGTGATAGGTTTTTTCTCTCGTAAGGGTTTTCCCACTTATATCTGGTGTTATCTATGTGTGTGTGTTTTAATTTTGTCTTTCTTGTTATACTATGAATGTGCATCTCAAATGCAAGAAAATTGTTAAATGAAGGTTTTTTTTTGCACTTCTCTTATGAGAATCTTGCATTAGGAAAGTGTATTCCATAACTGTTGCTTTTCCTTTCACTATGTTCATTAGGGTGTGGTCTGTAGGTTTAATGGCTTGTGGCCCTCCCTTCCTAATCTCCATGAGTGGGTTTTCATTTCTTGGAAGCCTATTGTTTCTGGATAGATTGACCTATATCCCAGTGTTAGAGGTTTATTCTTTGCAACCTTTTCTTCCTTTGTGGATCATGATAGGGTGTTGGACAGGGTGTGGATGTGGGGTGTTCATTCGCTATTCGTCCGACCTTGGTCTCGCTCTTTCAATCCTCTTACGAAGCCTCTGAATATTAGATTAGTTTGGGTTCATCTACCAAATCTCCCTCTCTAGTATTGGGAGGATTCTTGTTTTGAGGCCATTGGCAATGCCATTGGTAGATTTTTGAAGGTGGATTCTACATCTTAGGATCTTGGGCATATTACAATGGCTCATATTTTAATCGATTTTGAAATTTTCAAACCCCTCCATGGTGATGTGGTCTTGATGGTGGGGGACCGACCTTGGAAGCAACTCTTGGACTACGAGGGGCTCCCTTTTCGTTACAGGTTTTGTTTCTTAGTTGTTCACCTGGCCTCCGGTTGTCCTCTTGCTCATCGCAAGAGTGCTACTACTTGGTGGAAGAATGCTCTCTCAAACCATCTCATGGTTGGCTATCCATATTTGGATGGTTCCTTTGAGGAGGGCGACCCTCCCTTGACTATTTTCCATTGGAGTCAGAGCCTTTCCATGCTCCTCTTCCAAATATCCCTTATGCGGAACCTTTGTTGCCTCGATCTACTGTCATTGTTCTATTGGAACCTGTCTGTCCCTTATTGAACATTACTATTGATCCTTTGATTACTCTTGTTTGCTCTTCTTTGTTGTCGGTTCCCTTGCTACGTGGTGGCTCCTCGCCCAGTTTGGCTATTGTGGATCCGCTCCCCTCGCCTCGTTCGGTGGATTTCAATTCTGAGTCTTCCTGGTTAGTTGTGTTGAGGAAGAAGGGACTCCCCAAATCCATTGCTTTTGCACAACCTTGGGTTCAAGGAGTCAAATTAGTTCCCTCTGGTTCTAGGGTTGTCTAATCCTTGTTTGTTGTTTTACAACCATTGTTCAACTATTTTTGTTTATTTTCTTCTAGTTCATGCTCTTTGAACTAGCTTCTTTTCGACCCTTTGAGCTCTTTGTGTAAAGGGTACAACACCTTATAAATGTTGCTTATCTTATCAAAAACATTGCTAAAGATATTCTCAAGTTTATTTGAGATCTCATGATGTATAGAATGATATTTCTAGGACTTCATCAACTTTTTAATAATTGAACTTATGGTAGTGAGTTGTGAAAATTACTCTTCTAAGAAAGTAAAAACTAAATTTGATTGTAAAATTATGACTTAATTTAAAGATTAGAATAAAATCATTTATACTATTGACCATGGATAGTGCTTATACAATTGTTTCATGGATGATTATTTTGTTCTTAGTAATATGATTTTGACTTTTATGAAAGGTAGTTATCTAAAAAATGTTAGACATTACTATATTTTTAAAGATAATTGAGTTGTTATTAATAGGCTCCAAATCAATTGGATGTAACACATCTGTAACCATTCCATTATCAACAACATTTTCAAACCAAAAAAATAATTATATGAAGGATATTACCTCCACCAAATTTCATTCCAAACAATAATAACTTTATTCCAGCATTACTTTGTAAGTAAACAATAACTTACTTTAATTGTTTTCTATATTTGAATTATAATCCTCTTTGTGATAGAGTGCATAGATCACTAGCACAAGTGATATATATACTTGTCTATAATGCAGACAAATTATATATCTCAGTAGTAAATTCAGTTTACACTAGATTATATATCAATGAGAAAACATATTTTATTGTGTATCACTCATCCTTCATTGAGGTTCTTATATTGATGTCTTCAATGCAATTAAAACACGCAAGAGACTTTAAATTTAAACTGTCATACCAATCTAAACTGACCATTTACATTCTGCTCTTAGATGGAGAACTTGAATACTAATAAGCACGTAAAAATAACAATAAAAACATTTTCATGATTCACGTACAAAAACAACTTTCAGTCAAATAGAAATAGAAATAGTAATAGTGCATTTTGTCTAGCCCCTAACTGCTTATCCCCCTTTGCATCAATTCGATTGAGCTTGGGAAAAGCTACTCAAACTCTAAAACCAACCTAATCTAAAGATTCCAATTCTACTGCTTTCTTCCTCTTCATCATATGAATGAATTCAATCTGTGCAACTTTGCCCAGAGAGCAAGTGGTAGAAATCCTATTAAATTTTTTTAACAATGTTTAATGAGAGAAAATTCTATGGGGAATCAATTCTATAATTTCAGAATTTCGTTCAAATCATTGCCCCCAACTTCACAAAAAAACTAGTTTGAAAGATCAATTAATGTCTTTGGTTTATTTACACTCAAACACTGATCTACTTGCCAACATAGTTATACTATGTGACAACTCTACAGCATAACTCCAGAAAACATAAAAAAGTACAACCACAAACAATGATCTAATTAATAGCCAAAACAGTTATGGCATGAAACGTTTAAACTACAACTCAGAAAATACCAAGAATATGTCGAACTATAGTTGTGGGTTTAGACAACAGAATTAAAAATAACACTGAAATTGGCCATTAAAAATCTCAGAAAAAAAAAGAGTTGTTCTAGAAGATAACATAAAGGAATGAAAAAATTGTATATTCCAAATTTTGATTGTTATATAAAGAATAAGTACAGTCCAAGTTCATTGTCTTTCTATATAATGTATTGTTTTTTCTCTTTTTCACTTTCATGTCCTATCATTATTAGGAGATGGACACAGAAGTGGGAAAGAAAAAAAATAATGCATGATGTAGAAAGATAATTACATGAGTGAAGGGAGATATAAAACAAGTCACATCCTTTAGAAGTGGGATACCATTTGGGAAATTTTTTGTATGGTCTATATGTCATACAAGTCTTAAAGATAGTTATATGTATTTTGTCATATTCTAATCAAATTTGAAATTGTATTTTTTTAATTTATTTTAATCTATTAATTATTGTTGTATTTTTCTAAGTTGAGTATATTGATTGTGATTTTATAAGGTAGATAAATCATAATAATACTATAGTTTCTAAGATAGACTTTGATAGCAAATTGTAATGCTACTTTTTCCTAAGTATAGAATTGGATAAATTAATATATCAAAGTTAATTTTATATGGCAACTGATTTATTAGTGTTATTATTTAATTTTAAATATTATAAGATCTATAATAAAATGTTTATTTATTAATGACAACTAAATTAAGACTTAATCACATTAAGTGTGACATCATTAATATATAAGTTGGCATCTAATAATATGAATATGATTTAAAAAAAAAACTTCTTGAGAGAATTGAATTGAATCAACTCCATCTCATTTATATTGAAACATCTTTTAAAAAATTTGACAATACTTATCTAAATCATAATACCTAGAAAGGTCACTCTCACCTTCACCCTAGGAAGATTTCAATAGTCTTGAACCTCCTAGCTATGGAACACTTCAGAGAACCTATGTAAGAACATAGTGTGTTCTTACACACCATGCAAATGCATCAAAGCCCTGAACAGGATAATCCTAAGTATACTCAGTACCCCGATTCAGACATATACTTTGTGTGCCCCTTCTCTACTGCCCATAGCCCACCAAACCACCTCCTTCTTCCTTGAGTAGTCTTTATGTCCTTTCTAAGTCTCCCCAAAATGCTTTAAATAAGCCTTAAGGGTTGGTTTTTAAACCATCACACCCTTTCACAAAGGTTGTCTTTAATTATTATTTAATAGAACATAATTATTCCAATCTTTTAAAAGAGTAAATTCATAGATATTATTCATTAATCTCCATTTTAACCAGAGGATCAAATTATATTATATTATATTTTATTTTATCTCTTTTTATGTTTTCATAACTTTATTTTCACTTTAAGGAAAAAGTTTCATAACAAGAAATTTTCCAAACCAGCTTTCCAAAGTTGAACTCTCGAGAACCATGTAACAATATGTAATTAAATGTCCTCCAAGGAAACCCCTTTACATAAGAATTATATATTTTTATAAAATTGAATACATTTTACAACACCTTAAAAGTATTAAATGTATATACAACAACCCCTAAGAGAGTATTGCACAATATAAATGTGTGAAATCTTATTTTAACATAGACCATAACATCACAAATATAAAATAATTATATATGCAAGTAGTAAACACCTTCCCAACATTCTCCCACTTGTATTTATTGCATAGGGAAAAAACATGTAAAGTACCACTCATAGACAAAATCACTACAAAGGGAATACATTCATTTAATCATTCATCATCATTTCCGCTTCTCTGTGCTTACAAGCTCCACCAAAGAAACTAAAACATATAGAAATACACATCAATGCACTTTGATAACACGTGAAAAGTAGGGTTCTCTACCAAAATGGTGACACTTTAACATTACACTAAATCTTGCTTCTATCTTGGTATCGAAACATGCTCCCTAAAGCTAGATATTCTACTTATAGGTATGAGTAGATACCATATATTATATCTTTGAAAGTGTAGTCAAAAGAGAAACCACATCCAACCCAATGAACCCTAAAATAGTGTAACCAAATTACCTTAAGTAAACTGTTTCCCATCCACATCTCTTGTTGAATACTTGTATATCAACTACCCTACTCAAGATTCATCCTCCAAGGTGGAAAATAAAACACAAGCATGCCTCCAAAATACCTAAATACCCTCTACCCCATAGTCCAATATTCCTTGTCCAATATGGCCACATATGTCACCTTAGGACTCCCACTACTTGGGAAATGTTTGATTTAGTACAAACCATAGTAGAAAAATATCTAATACAATCACATAAAGAACACAGGTCATATACTATCTCACTTGGTGTAAAAAAAAATACAAACAATAGAACTATTACAAAACTAAAAAAAGTGCTCCAACTCTATACTACATATCTTCTTAATTCAAATTCCCGCCCTAAGAAGTTCCCTTCACATCTAAGATTCAACCCTAATGTTAAGCATAATAACTACAAATCAAAGAATCTAAAAGATGTAATATTGCCAAAAAAGAGAAGATATCCCTAACATCTACTTACACATCTAAAGTATCATCTCACATATTCTAAAAATTTCATGCTCTTCTCAAACACATCCTTAAATTGACTCCATAACTCAAGACCCGTTGAAGGAAAAATAAAAAATAGTTGCATATGAAAACTAGGTGGGGTATACTTATTAGGTTATATTTTCTATTGAGTGGGCCTCCTTAAGAGTGGGGTATGGTATTTTTACTCTTGCTATAGTTCTCTAGTGCACTTTTAATCTCTTCAAACAAGTGTGTCATCATGCACATTTTGAATTCACATCCAAACCTAGGTATAGGCTCATTGATATTCCTACTAAAACCACACTAAATTTTTTATCCCATTTCAACACTTGATCTCTTATACCCAAGAAATACCTAGCCTCAAATCAATCCATGTAGTAATACTAGGTACACCAATAATCTCACACCTAATGAAACTTCAAACTGTACCACCACAATTCAAAAGTATCACTCTCCAAAGAAAATGATCATTACACTCTATGATTTAATCTTCATGCTAGAAGATGTTAGAGTAAAAGGTATTTCCTAATTATTTATTTATTTAATTATTAGGTTAATTTTCCTCTAATTACTTAAGCTTACTCAGGTCATGTTTTCTTTATGTCTCATGTCATAAGATGAGGACACATGTCTTGATATTTTTTTTATCCTCAACTAGAGTTTCTAGGTTAATTATATTTTTATAAAGATTATCTATTGTATAATCATTAGAAGATGCACATTAATATGATTTATGCTTTTTTGGATCAATAAATCTTGGCCTCCATAGATTTTCTATTCTCTATTCTCTAACAAGTGTTTGATTCCAAGTGATCTTTGGGAGTTGTGGAGTTGATTTTTTCCCAACTTCAACATGGTATCAGAGCTTTAGAATTGTAATACCCTCCCCTCTTCTTGAGAGATTTTGTGCCTTGAGCTATCATTTAGTGCATCCTAGAGAAAATCAATGTTTTCCATTGGATTCAAAGCTATTGGGAAAGTCAGTTTTGCATTTTGTTTGGTCTAATTTGGACTCTAGAGATCAGATCTACAAGGATTTGAAGTGGTTGTTTTTTTTCTAAATTTGGAGGGTAGCTACATTTTTGGTACGTTTTGAGCCAAAATAGATGTTGCCATCACCCTCAAAAGGCCCAAAAGCCTTAAGTTCACCTATCAAATCACCAAAATTTGTGTTAGGAGCTTTTGAAGCAAATTTATTTTTCCAGGGAAGTCGTACGACCTCCCTAACACGTAGATCGAGGTAAATTTTCCAAAAAAATATTATTAAATTTTTTCTAACTTTTTTTTCAAAAAAAAATGGGTGTTTTAAAAACCCTGTCGTAGGTTTTTTACAATTCATTTTTTTTTCTTGGGACAGGGGGTATTGCAGGGTACTTGCCACCCCTATGGGTGGTAGGCCCCTTGGGTCTTGTCCCTTGCGTGGGCTACCATGGGGTATCACCCTGCCAATGGTGGAAATGACCCCTTGGGCCCCGAGTAGGCTGACGCCCATTACATTATTTTTAATATATATTTTTAAAGTTTTTTTATATGCATATATTTCCTAAAAGAAAAATAATATGGCTTTTATGTATATATATTTTAAAAATTATAGTTTTTTGCTGTTTTTTCTTTAAAACTAAAAGATGCAATTTTTTTTGTAATTTTTTTTTTTTGCAAAATAAATCTTGCTATCTACTTGGAGTTCTTTTTCCAACACTGTAAAATTGGTGGACCTCTACATTTGGAGGTAGTTTTTTTTCTAAATTTGGCGAAGGAGTCTTTTTTTTCCTAGCTTAGCCCCTCTTCATTGGGCTTTTCATTTTTGCACCTCATCTTCCAAAGGCCATATCTCAGCCATATGGTGGTCTTTTCTAGTGCAAGTTTTTTGAAATGGTGTAGAAATTGGTGATCTTTGTAGTGGTGTAGGTGGTTTCTAGTTTTTTCTAGAATTTTGTTTTCTTAGTGTTGTTGATGTTTAGTTCTTGTTTTGGAGATTTTGAAGGGCCATATCTTCTACATCCAAACTCCTTTTTGGGTGTCATTTTTTTGAAAATGCGTATTTTTTCATGTACTTCATCATGGTGCTACTGGTTTCCTCTTTTTCTATGAAAAAATGTACTTTTAGCATGTAGTCCTTTTTTGGACACTATGGGCTTCCATTGTATACACTTTTTATTATGTAAAAACATTGAAATAAAGTGTCTCAACATTGTGATGTATACTTTTTGGGATCTTACATATCACATTGTGCCTTATTTTACTCACACTATGATATAAAGTGTCATGGGGGGGTTTGATGTTTTTCCTTTGTTTTCATCTTAACTTTGTCAAGTGAGTGTCTCTTCCATGATAGAAGCCTCATGTGTGTTTGCCTTTTGTTTGCACCCTTTGTATTTTTTGATACTTTCATATTTGCATGTTCAAATTTTCTGGATTCTTCTTCATGTACTTATTTCTGACATTTAGTTTCAATGTACTTGGCATGGCTTCCTTGTTAGCATTATGGGGGTTTCTATTGTTGGTGCTAATGCTTCCCTGGGTTCGTGTTGGAGTGAGCTATATATAAAATATTTTTTTCTATGTACTTTCAGATATAATATACATCAATGGTTGGTTACATGCATATTGATGAGATGGAGCACTTACAATATGGACACTTGCATTCCTATTTATAGAGGAGACCTTATATTTTTACTTGATCAATGTTCTTCAAACTTTTGGTACTTGTGTCATTTGTATCTTTGTGTTCTATATGTTTGCCTTTGTTTTCCATTTGATTCGAGTTGTGTCTTTGGGGGAACTCATGCTAATTCTTGTCTTTTTTATCTTGATCATCATCTGTTTCAGTGAAGGTTCTCCTTTCAGCACTCTAGCTGTCATTCTTCGACAGTGTTTGTAGTTTCTTCATGCTTCAATGTTGTTCTTCATGTTCATCCTATGTACCTATCTTTTGGGACAGTTCTTGGTTGGAGGCTTCTTTGTCCTTTACTCTTGTTTGGAGGCTTCTTCAGTCCTTCACTTTTATGTCTCTCTTTTGGAGAGGAGTTTTCTCCCACTGGATTTTTCTCCTTTTTCTTCGGTTTTGAGAGATTTTTTGTTTGTACATGGGTACTGCACCAAGCCTTGTTTTTCAAAACCCATCATGCATTCATCTTCAAAGGTTTGAGTTTCTCCCTAAGTTTCACTTAAAGGGGGTGTTATAGTAAAATTTATTTCCTAATTATTTATTTATTTAATTATTAGGTTCCTTTTCCTCTAATTACTTAAGATTACTCAGGTCCCATTTTCTTTATGTCTCATGTCATAGGATGAGGACACATGTCATGATCTTTTTTTATCCTCACTTAGGGTTTCTAGGCTAATTATCATATTATAAAGATTATCTATTGTATAATCATTAGAAGATACACATTGATATGACTCATGATTTTTTGGATCAATAGCTCTTGGCCCCTATAGCTTTGCTATTCTCTCTTTTGTGATGGTTATTTGATTATAGGTGATACTTGAGAGTTGGGGAGTTGATTTTTTCCCAACTTCAAAATCAATATCTTAAAAAATAGGCATGATATTGGTTCAAAAATTTCTAGCATGTTTATTTAGCTATTTTATAGCTTTGGGAAAAAAATTGGACCCATTCGAGCTCAAATGTAAACTTACTATAAATAGTAATATTTTGTAATTACAAGATTGAGACACATTTTTCCTAACAAATATTTGGTTCTTGGACGATTTCGTTGTTCTAGGATTTGTGGATGTTTTGGATATGTTAAGAGATTCATATTTGCATGTATGATTTTACAATTTTTATGGTTAATAAATTTTTTGGTGATCTAGGAGGATTCACCAAACAAGGTACCCATAGTATTGATAAGACCATTCTCATAACTTGTGACTATTATGCTACTAGTTCTTAGGTTTATAGTTGGTGCAAGAGCACCTAGATCCTGACCCTAACATGATAGGGCAAAGGACCTTAAAGGTTCACCAAGGGATTTGAAGACAAGTTCACCAAGTATTTTTTAAAGGTTTTCATGTTTTATGCAACGAGGAAGTTGCAAAATATGTCAAATTAAGTTGCTTTGTACTCAAAAATCTTGTATGTCATGTGACAAGAGGAGGTAGATAGGTAGTAGATGGCTTTAAGCCATGTCTTTTATACAAATAAGGTCTCATTAGACCACTTTCAATAAGTTGGGTAAGCATGGGATCAAAAAGATCAAACATAACAAGTATGAAGTGAAATTGATTAACTAATATTATGTAAAATGCTTAACCTTGACCTCCAAATGGTCATTAGTGGTTCATATTTCTGTTAGGGAGTAGTTGGTCGGTTGTAGAAGGTAGTTGGATATTAGAATCAATATATATTCATTGTAATCTCGAAGGAAGGCTGCTGTTCATTTTTGATAATAAGAAAAATACACTTTGGCAAGTGCTGATCACCATTTTTTCCAGTTGTTTTCTGAATTTTTACTTCTTGTTCCAAGCTCGTACAGGTTCAAGATGCCTTGAGGCATTGAATGATTGTCTATTCAAGTATTTACCTTCTTATATGTTTGTCTTGGGGGCTTAACTCTTGTGCTTGTGTGACTGGGATCAGCAACTGCAGGGTACCCTGTTTCCTGTGTTTGGAGTTTTGAGGACAGCACCATGAACATCTAACCAATCCACCTACTGCTCTAGACCTGTGACTCGGTGGATTGGTCTGTACTATGCTTAGTTGAGTATGTAAACACCTTGGGAGAGAGGGAATGAAGGAGCCTTGCCAGGGTGGAATTAGTGAGAGAGAAGGGACTGTGAGAGTTTCTTGAATCAGGTTTGGTATATTTATGCTTGAATCTGTTTTAATTTGACAACAAAAACAGTCTCAGTGTGGGGGGAATATCTTCCTAACGCACCGTTGGATTTTGATGAGCTTTGGATATGTTTTGATAAACCTAATTACGCCACTCTTCACCGGAGCGATTGAGGATTTGTGTTCGGATTCAAAAGTTATGAGTCTCTGTATGCGGGTCTGTCCAGAATGGCAGAATTGAAATCCATGTGTTAGAGATTGTTTAGTTATTTATTATTTGGTTGTTCAATGATAGTGATTGAGTAAGTGTAGGCCTATGAAGGAAGTTGAATTTTTCTGAGCACTTGAATGGTGTGAAGTGAATGCAGCTAAACAGTGTAATATGCAGATGTGCAGAAAGACATTGAAAGATTTGTAAATGGAAGTGAATGGGTTGTCGGTGCCTCTGCATCAATAGTACACCAAATAATTTCTTAGATGCTCATGGGAACACAAAGACCATCTCACACTCTCCATTAAGTGCCACACATGCTCCAACAATGGTGTAAAGAACTCTAAACAATGATAAACACTTTTATGGTAACCATACTTCAAATAAACAACCTATTGTTTCTATAATAGATTTACTATGGTCTATTACACCTTCAATCCAATCTACAAAGTATAATTCACAATACTTCTTATTGCATCATTTTGAGCAGTATTCTACATTATCAATGAAACAACAAAGGTGACACCCATAGATCATGTGCTATTCCAAGTCACATATGCCATCTCATTAGGGACACACAGACAATAAATTTATATTTACTATCCCTAGGGAGTAATAATTCAAACATTAAAATGGTTTCAGTTCCATAGGACATAGTTCAAATTCCTAGCAATTTATGGTCTCCATAGGATGAGTTAACATAATATATATATACATATATATGTATATATTTGTGACATAGTTTAGAAATAAATAGGTAGATAGTTTATTTCTATTTGGTTCTTAGTATTTTCAATTATTTGTCTCATGATGCTATGCATACACCTTCAACATCTAAATCCTCGTCTAGAGAGTTTTCCATCATGAATCAACCTTGGGCCCTAAGTTTGTCGGATGATAGAAATTTTCTTTACATATATTACATATCCTATCAAATATGATTGGAGTACTTGAGACTATACATATAACCCTAGGATCCATCAAAGTAATTTTTAACCCATTTTAAGATGGCTAAACCAATAAAATAAAAGATACACATGATGATCAAGAATGAAATTTAAGAAACACTCATGCAATAACATAATCTCTTATTCACACTATTTGTAAAGATCCTCAATGAATGGTGTCATCGACCTTATCATCAAGCAAAGATTTTGGTAGTTGAGTTCCCCCTAGGTTTAAGTGAACCCAAAATGTTCTAGAGTTTGAGAGTAAGTTTATTGCAAATTTTGTTAATAACTAGTTGGATTAGTTAAGTTCATACTTTTACATAATGAGTTATTTGATGAAGAGAATATCAAAATTATCCTCAATTTTTGACTTGTTAAGAAGTGGTGGGAAAACCATACATTTTTAGAGGAAGAACAAAGTGGAGAGAGCTTTAAACCAACTTGGAACATTTATTTTAGTCCTTTAAGGATGAGTATTATCTTGAAAATATTTATGTTGATTGCTAAATGTAGTGGTCATATATACAGGAAGGACATGAATAATTAGTTCAAGCCTTTAATTATTCCTTCCATAAGCTCTATGCTAGGTTAGGCTCATTTTATTTCTAACACATAATACTCAAGTTTTAAAGTATAATTTGACAAACATCTAATCTATATTGAAGTTGATCAACATAAAAATTATGGGAGAGGATTATCTTTGTGCCACAGTCATTGAGGAGTTCAAGTAGAAATTTAAGTAGGAAGAAACCAACTTTCTAAATAAAGAACTCCCTTCAAATAATATATTATCATCTAAGAATAATAAGTGGTACAACATGCACGAGAATTGTAATCATTCCAACATTGAGTGCAATGCTTAGAAGGGTCTACTCACAAGGGTAGAAGTAGAGGATTTTGATGTCAAGACCTTCAATGAAATAGTTTAAACTAATCCCAATGTTGTAGTCAATGACACACAAGAAAAAAACCTCTTAGCTAAGGAAGATAAAGTAGAGTGACTATTTCAATCAAAAATGTGGGTGAAATGGTAGTCATTAGATTTCACGGTCAATGGTGGTAGCATGAACAATCTATTATGTTTTAAAATTATTAGGACATATAATTTTCCAACCATGCTTCATTCACATTCCACGGATTGGGATGACCTATTTCATGTAACACCTAAGGTATATGCATCATTCTCTAATTTTACTTTTCATATTTTAAGCATCATTTTCAAGAGGAGTATTCAATGTTTAATTCTAATGATCTATAAAATACTCCTTGGGCATACTTAATGCATAGTCATTAGTGTATGTATAGATCCTCAGATTATAGTTGTGATAGTGGTGAACTAAAGCTACTGGATTTCTAAAGTGAATTCATCCTCACCACCTATTACACTAACTCCAATTTTTTTTTTTCTATATAACTATTTATATTCAATATCTTGCACCTCACCTATAACTAAAGACCAATTTTTTTGCAAAGACATCATATTCAAGAAAACATGCTTACACATAACTATTCTATGCCTATATAGATAGTTGTAAAAATGTGTTCGGTTCCACACCAAGCCAAATTTTTCATCAAGAAGTAACTATAATAAGTCAAGGTTCTACATTTTATTTTTAGACTTAATACAATTAGGAATATTATTTCACAAGGAGGGGTGATTGATCCAAGATAATTCATGAAACAAGATACCCATAGTAACAATGTGACCACTATCATGGTATAAGAAAACTACGGGGCTACTTAGATTTGTGGTATACTAGATAATTGATTATGGGATCACAAAGACCATCTCACACTCTCTAGAAAATGTTGCACATGCTCTAGTAATAGTGCATATAACTTTACACAGAGACAAATTATTTTGTGGTAATCATACTTCATTGAGAAATTATTATTTTTACAATGGATTTATTTGGATTGAGTACACCATGCAAACTACAAATTTGTATTCATTAATTTTCTTACCACATCATCTTGAGCATCATTTTGCAAACTTTTAGACAGTTAACACAACAAGCAAGGTGGAACCCATGAGGCTTTCATTATGTCAAGTCACCCACTAGCTCATTAGGGACATGGCAACAATCAATTCAATTCCATAACCACTGCGATATGAGGAATCAAACAAGGAAACTATTCCACTTCCATAGGAGATGGTTCAAATTTCTAGTAGTGCCTAGTCTCCATGTCATGAATTGATGTAATCTATATATAAATATTATTTGTAACATAGTTTAAAGATTAATCATTGTATTTTATATAGGTAGCACATAGAAGGATAACAGTCATACACCTTTCACCTTTCTCAAGGGTATACCATGTATAGAATGAATAGTTGAATAAAATATATTTTATGTTTGAATTTTATATACTTTTCTTTGCCTTTACAAATCTTATTCTTATAAATATTTTTCATACACCCACAGATTCCTTTATATCTCTATATTGAGATTTTTCCAACAAGATTTAACATTAGGCATCAAATCATGTGGTTTTCAAATATGTGGAAAATTTATTTTTGTAGTGTAACTCCAAGGGTTGTCTAGATGAAGATGGTTTCAATTTTACATGTATGCTTCAATCTTTTTTAATTTTTCAAGTTATACATCTAAAATCTATGGTTTTACAAATATGTGGAAGATTGTATATTGGAATCTAATTATTGAAGGTTGTTTAGATGAAGATAGTTTTATATTTTCATGTATGCTTTCAACCATGATTAGAGGTTTTTTAATTAGTCTTTTCTCATTGAATTTTGGTTGTCTTGAAGTTGCATATTTTTTCATATTATATGTGAGGGTGTTATTGATCATATGTTTGTGTCATAGGGAAATTCACATGGTGCCTTAATTATGTTTTTACCAATAGAAGTTTCAATCTATATGTCTTTGTTGCAATACTTTAAGATCTACACATTTTTCAATTTACTTAGGATTTAGAAGGGTTATTGGTGACACTTTCTATAATTTTTTTTGGATGTTGTGGGTGTCATGTACCTACACATTGCATGGAGAACTTGAGAATGGATTTTTAGAGTATGTAAGTGTTGTTTGTTTGTTCTAGGGAGATCATAATGATAAGGGTGGAGGTGAGTTGATAATTATATTTAACATCTCAATTATTTGTTGTAGACTATTTGGATGCCATGAAGTTGTATATTTTGGTTTTTTGGTCTTTGGGTGGCATGAGCATTGACATGTTGAGTACTAGATAGGTAGAGAGATGAATGATTGAGAAATTATTTTGTTGGTAGTGACGATAGTCTACTGGTTTGATAGATGGTCTTTTGGTATTGAGAATTATTATTGACATAGTGATTGTAGATTACACATTGAGATTTTGACATTATATGGCTGCTTTTGAGAAATTGTGTTAGTTAAAGATATGATCTTCTAGTGTGAAGATTAAATCATAGAGTATAATGATCATTCTTCCTTGGAGTGTGATACTCTTGAATTGTGGTGGTGTATTTTTTAGCTACTCCCTAAGTTCATCTTAAGGGGGGGGGGGGTGTTAGAGTAATCATGTATTAGCTAATAATTAATTAATATAATTTATTCTCATACACTTAAGCTAAACTTATGAGTGATTTAGTATGTTAGCTAGAGTGCAATTATTAGATCATTATGTCTCATTGCATGCGATGTTGACACTTTCCATGATCTAATCCCTTTATCATTTAGGGTTTCTCCTATTTAGCACTCAATCCTCATTGTATTATCATGCCTTTTGAAGCTTTTGAGGACTTATTTTCCTTGAAGATTCTTGAGGTTCATTTTGTATCTTTTTCTTGTTGAGGAATATTGCATATCTTTGTTTTCAGATATCTTGCATGGAAGGTGTATTTGTTCATTGTTTGATCCTTTGGATAATGTTTTTCACAATTCTAACAATTGAGGTTTTCATTTTTGAAAATTTTAAAGTTAATTTTGAGGCTTTTAGAGGCCTTTTTGGGCCTAAAAGTGTTTGTAACTAGAAAAGAGAGTTATAGATTGATAGATGACTTCACAAGATTTCCAATATTTCATCGATCAGACTCCCATAACAAAATTTATGGCCTCTAGTGTAAGGAAGATAAGGTAGAAGAACAAACTCCTCCACTAATCTTAAGAGGAGAAAACTATAAAACTTTACAAATCTTTTAGTTACAAAAACTCAAACATAATAATATAAATATCATGCATACCACAACACATTGATTTATGCGGGGAAAACCCTTTCAAGAGAAAATCCCCACACTCCAAAAGCCGCCCAATATATTATTCAGAAATCAAAAAAATTACAATATACTTGCAGAGCAAGCTTCTCATAGGAGTATCACCACCAAAGATCAAGAGACAACACAACTTCTATCAGACTCTCAAAATACATCACCGTCTACCATCATAGTACAATTCCCTCATAAAATATGGTTACAATTTAGGGCAAGAAAGATCAACAAAATATCCACCATTAGATCTCAAACATAATAATGAATGGTCTAGATTTACAATATATCATTATTTAATGTATGTCAGTCATTTTAGGAGTTTCCTAAAAAAGTTAACATACTCACATTTTTCTCTTTGCTACCATTATATACACCTATTGGTGTAAATAGGATATATATAATAACTATATGTACATCCTATCAACAATAAACTGTATATAATTACAAGGTTGAGACACATTTTCCTAGAAAATCTCCCACTTTTCAAATACCTTGCAAGAGTAACATGAGGGTGTAAACATCATCTCTTTAATTGTTAGGGGTTGAAAGGACCATAGTCTCTAAACACCATCTAAACTTCTCTATGCTCATAGGCTTAGTTAAAGAATCAACAACATTCATCAAAGTCTCTACCTTAACCAACTTCACCCTACCATCTTTGACCATATATCTAACAAAATGATAGTGCACATCAATGTGCTTGGTCCTGGCATGAAATGTTAGGTTCTTGGCTAGATATATCACACTTTGACTGTCACAATGAATTGTCACCACACCTTGTTTTATTCCAATATCTAAACATAGTCTCTTAAGACAAATGACTTCTTTACAACCATGAGTAGCTACCATATACCCTATTTTAGTAGTGGACAAAGAAACCACAACTTGTTGCTTACTCATCTAGCTAATTGCACCACCAAATAAAGTAAACACATAAGAATTGGTCAATTTTTTTCTATCAACATCACCTACCCAGTCTAAATCCACATTACCATGAATATCAAGGGAAATCTCATCTTCAGTAATATTATTATGATAACATAAGGAATAATCTAAGGTGCCCTACAAATATATGAAGACTCTTTTAATTGCATCCCAGTGAACTCTACCAAGATTAGACATATATTTGGAAAGAAATCCCACTGCTTGGGAAATGTCTAGTCTAGTACAAACCATAGCATACATAAATCTTCCAACTACACTCTAGTAAGGCACTCTACTCATGTCTTCCATCTTTGATGGAGATGTTGGACAATCTAACATAGATAAATTTGTTCCAACTGAAACATGAACACACAATGATCTACAGTCCTGCATATCAAACCTTTGTAAAATTGAGTTGGCACACTTACTTTGGACAAGACATAGCTTTTTGTTCACTCTATCTCTTTTAATTTCTATCCCAAGAATGTGTTTATCTGCACCAAGATCTTTCATTTCAAATTTAGAAACACGTTGAGATTTTAGTTCTAAAATCATACCTTTCCCTCTACCAATAAATAGCATATCATCAACATATAATGCGATAAAAAAGAAACAATCACCATTAGTTTTATAATAAACATAATGATATGATTTAAAACGCTCAAATCCCAAAATCAACAAATATGTATCAAATTTCTAATACCACATCCTAGGACTCTATTTTAAGCCATACAAAGATTTCTTCAATTTTCAAACCAACTTAATTTTACCTTTCACCACGTAGTGCTTTGGTTGTGTCATATAAATATCCTCCTCCAAATCACCATGAAGGAAAACAATTTTCACATCCATTTTCTCAACCTCTAATTCATAAGCAACAACAATAGAAAGAAAAAATCTAATGGATGTTATTTTTGCAACAGGAGAAAATATCTCACCATAATCAATACCCTCAACTCGAGAGTAACCTTTTGCAATCAACCTTTCTTTATACTTCTCAATACCTCCATATGAACCAATATTTTTCTTGAACACCATTTACAACCAACATACTTTCATCCTTCAGGAAATGGTACAAGATCCCATGTATCATTCTTTATCAAAGATACTATTTATTCATCCATAGAAATATTCTAGGATTCTACATCATTCATACCTAGTGTCTCTTCTATAGATTTGGGTTCATCCATGTTAGTATTCAAAGAAAAAATACATCTCCAATCATCAGGTGAATACCTTTTAGGTGGTTATCTATGCCTTGTGGAACTACAAACAAGATGAGTTGGAGGTTATTCCTCCTCTTCTGAAGATTCAGAGCTAGATGAGCTCTCCTCAACTTCTTGTCTACCCTTGGGCCTCGATTCAAATTTCTCAAGTGTAGAAGGAAATTGAATCACATCTTCCTGTTTAATTTTTTAATAAAAGAAGGCTTATGTAATGCCCCTCCGTTTTTCTCTCTGGACTGGATAGTGTGTCCTTTTTATGCGTTGATTTATGTTTTTGGATATTCAGATACTATATTATGTGTGTGTTATTTGATCGCTATTTATAGAGTGACAAATGATTTGTGTGATGTGATGTGGTTTATCTAATATTTTATTTTACATGCTTTAATCGGTGTAATGATGTTAGTGGATATAGCATGTGATTACATATGAGATTATTTTAAGTATTGTGGAAGATTCGGTTGTAATGATTGTATTGGTGAAGGGGACGGGTTTGCATCACTCGCTTGCGAGCGCCCTGCGATTCTGTGATTTCCTCTTCATGGTGTGTATTTTATGTTGTTTATATTATATGATGTTGGTTCCTATGTTTTCAGGTTTGGAGGTATATGACATCAACTCCACCTGAGTTCACAGGTTTGAACGTGTCGATCCAACGGTTAAGTTGAACGGGAGATAGTAGCTAGATAACTTGTGTAAAGTCTACACCCTATCCATAGTGTTTCGTCAGTCGTGTGTGTCAAGTCATTGATTGCCATGTTTTAATGTTATTTAATTGTGAAGGGATTCTTGATTTGGAAATAAATATTTAGAATTATTGCATTAAGTTATGTTGATAGCTATTTAATTAAAATTATACATCGTTGATAGAAGTTATTCTTTAAATTAATTAATTAAATTAAATTTAATCCATGGGGTTGAATTTAATTATTAAATGATTAAATTAATTAATTAAATAATTAAATTAATTAATTAAATGTGATGTTAAGAAAATTAAATGAAAAGAAAAGAATTTAATTCATTTTGGAATTTTATTTCAATTAAGTGGGAATTAAATTAGAATTTGGAAATAAATTTGTATTTGAAAATATTAAATTAAATAGAAATTAATTTTGGTTATTACAAGATATTTTAATTTTGCCAGCATGTTAGAGTTAAACTAAATGAAAGAGTTTGTTGAAAATTCATTCACGGAGAGAATTTTGGAGAGAGGAAAGCTTCTTCATGAGTGTGTGAGGATATTTTTGGAAAATACACAGAGGTTTGGTTTTGGGGGAAATTTTTGGCTGTAGGATTGCATTAGAATTATTTTGGTAAATTTTGCTATGATTGTTGGTTACTTTCTTGGTTGGAATCACTGGAATTGCTGGATAAAAGCTGTGGAAGCTTTGGAGGAGGCTCTGCATCAAATTTTCTATTACCTGAAGCTTCTTGACTCAGGTTTTCTTTTGTGATATTGTATTGCTCTTTATTTACATTTAAAATTGTAGTGATTAAAGAATGGTTTGTTGAATCTATTTAGGAAAAGAATTTGTTATTAGAAGAAAGAAAAAGAAAATAAAAATTTAAGAGCTTATGTTGTTCCTGTGAAGTTTTCTTTTAAGGGAAATTATGAAATCTCTATTGGATTTAGTTTATTTGAGGAAATTATTAATTTCGTTATTAAATCAAACTTATGGGTAGAACAACACTTAGATTTGTTTTAGAAAATTTAATTCACTGTAGAAAAATGAATTTATTTTAAAAACTTTTGTAGAAATTGCGGTGGAAAAACCTAGAGGATGTGGTTACTGAAAGCTTCTGGAAAGAAATTTAAATCTTCATGTAGTTACCTTGTTCTCTTCTTTGTGTATGTAATTGAGAAAGTTAGTTGTAAGATTTAATTTTAAACCCTATGTAAATTTGGGATGTTTTCTGAAAAATTGCATAATTTCACCTGTAGGTGAATGTTTTCACAAAATTTCCCCAATTTATTTATTATGTTAAATTCATTTTTATATATATATATATAATATATATATACAACTATTTTTTTTTTAAATACTGTTTTGAATTTATTATCGCCGCCGTACGACCGACAAATTTATGTGGAAAAAGGTTGTGAATTCATATAAAAAAAAGAGAAGAAGTGAATATTTCATTCACTGTTTGTTTTGTTGCATGTATTTTGGTGGGGTGCAATGCAACCCCCACTGCCCCCTTATCAAGGAGGGTGCGGCTATCTCAAGGACAACATCCTCCACTAAGTGGAGCAAGCGCTACCTTGAGGTAGCGCAACCCCCTTTGGGAGACCGCAGGCAATGTAAAGTGGGGCAGGGGTTTGGCTGTGGCCGACCCCTCCCCAAGCATACAATTCTTTCTTTTTATTATATTTATCGGCACCCAAATCAATGGCGTCCGCCAGAACACAAGGAATAAAAGGGATTTATAATGGTTAAATGAAATATATATGATACATATATATTGTATATATATATAATATATATATATATATATATATAGTATATATATGTCATATTTTTAATATATTAAATTTTGGGATTAAAATAATTTGGATTATTATGTAACAAATGTTAGTATATATTTAATATATATATTTAAAGAGATATATATAATTAAATATATAAAAGTATATGTGATGTTGTATTGTAGGAATAATTATATTTGAATGGTTATTTAATTAATGAGAATAATTGGGTCATACGTTAAAGTTGGAAAGAGTAAACTATAAGATGAAATGGACGTTGTGTACAATTGGAAAATTGGAAGAAATATAGGATTTGGTTAGAAAATTGAAAAGATTTACTGGCATGGATTTATGTTGTTTTAAAAGTAAATTAAGGAATTGATTATATGGAATAGAAAATTATTATTTTAATTTATTTATTTTCTATTAGAGCAATTAAATTATTTTGAGTGGAATATGAAAGGGATATGGATTTAGAATATCTAAAAATAGTAATTTCTTCATGATTTCCTTAAATGTTTTATTTTCTCTGTATTTCGTAAAGGGATGTAAGTTTAAATTATTTAAGACTTCCTTTAATGGAAATGGAAAAAGGGTTATATGATTATTTGAGTTAACCCAGTTATCGTGCCTTTGACTTTGTCAATGTTACCTTTTGATTGAGGATGGATTTAGGAAATCCAAGTATTAGATTTAATTAATGAATTGAATGCTCTTTGTAACTCCTTCATCAAGTTGTGTTTTGGGAAATGGGTTAAGTGTTAGTCCAAAATTGTAAGTCTTCCAGAGGATCTTAGAGGAGGAGGGTTGTCGATTTATTATGTCAACCAGTTGTATTTCCCTTGGGTAGTGCATGGTGTCTTTTCAGTAATTTACCCGGTTTCCATGAATAGGGATGTTTTGTGCCTCCTTTGGAAGGAGTGAACTATGTGTTTTGTTGCCTCCAATTGTTGGAGTGAGTTTCATTATTTATTTCCTCCTAGAGATGGAGTGGTTATGATGCCTAGGTTTTATGCACTTGTGATTCCCTTGGTGACTAGTTTTGTTTGTGTGTTGTCAAATAGAAGAGTGGCTTCCATTAGGGGCTAGAGCCTGAAAGAGGTAAGACTGGGTAACCTTTGGAAGTATTTTAATCAAGTGATAACTAAATTTTTTCTAAAAATTTGGGGAGTACTTCACACTAAAAATATAAGTTCTAGCCTTACTCATAGTCGCAAGTTCCTGTTTAGGCTTGGAGTGAGTGTGAAGGCTTGGAATGACATGGTCATCTATCTTGTCCATACGAGAGGTATTTGATTCCGCAGTAGTAAGTATGAGGGTTGAGGGTCGGTAGAGGTCAACAAGAATACTAGAGCCTATGAAGATCTGCTGAGGGTAACTCATTATGAGTTGTGTGATGACACTCTTTCTAGGACAACAGTTGGTATTTGTTTTATGTGTATGGTTCGCTAAACATACTTGATCTATTTTATGTTTGAAAGCAATGTGACCTATGCCAGTGATGTGAGAGTTGTACTTGTGTTGTTCTGGTGTTTGGTTGTGTCAGTATGAGTCAACCTTTGGTTAGTGGTTGTAGTGTTTGTCCATGTTATGTTGTTACTATCTCCTAGCATGGGGGGTGGGCCTACGGGTACCACTTTGTTGGGAGGAACATGCACCATACATCGTTGGGTCCCCCTTTATCTTCAATACTTGGTGGAGAGACATCTAGTTGGACAACTCACAGATCTTGTTGTAATTCTAGTATTGTATTATTTCAATTTGTAATAAGTTATTTTGTCCCTCTTGTTTATACGAGGTAGTTTTATGTAATTGTAACACATTTTGTACTATTGTCTCATTCTGGGAATGAGAGATGTAACCAATTGTTAAAGTTAATTAAATTATATCATGGATGTTTATCACATTATTTATGTTGTATATATGCTTATTTCATAAGGTAATTTAATGTAATGGTTTTATTGATGTATGTAGTATGGGTTTAAGTAATCTCGGTTGCGTAACCTTAGGGGATGTTTTCAATTGTAGACGAACATGTATGTTAATTCACTTTAATAAAAAAAATAGTACGTTTTTATTGTGAATTGTAACTTCCTCTAGGGTTGCGTGGTGGGGCATTACAACTTAGCTACTCTAAAAATAGCACTTCTACTATGTGATACCTTATGTGCAATAGGATCCAAAAGCTTGTATTATTTCACACCATAATTGTATTCGATGAAGATACATTTCACAGACTTTTTCGCAAACTTTGTTCGCTTCTCCTTTGGCACACATGCATATGCCTCACAACCAAAAAATCTAAGATGTCTTAATGAAGGATTGTGAACTGACCATGCCTCTATAGGTGTCTTATCAATAAGAGCTGATGTAAGAGACCTATTAATTAGGTAATAGGCAGTGGAAACAATTTCAACACAAAACCTTTGTTCTAGACCAACACCACTCAACATACTCCTAGCTTTCTCCATTAGTATCCTATTCATTCTTTCAACAAATCCATTATGTTGTGGAGAATATATAATTATATTCTACCTATGAATACCATAATATTTATAGAATTTATCAAAATCATTAGAGGAAAATTAACCACCATTATCAATCCTCAAATTTTTTATTTTCTTTCCAGTCTGCAACTCAACCATTGCTTGAAATTATTTAAATTGACTAATTTTTTTAGATTTACTCTTTAAAAATGATACATATGTCCTACTATAATCATCAATAAATGAAACAAAATATGTGGATTTACCAATCAAAGGAACATCTATAGGATCAAACACATTTGAATGAATAAGATCCAATACATCGCAAGATTTATGAGAGCTTGAGTAAAACTGAACACAATTTTTCTTTCCATAAATGCAAGGCTCACAAAAATCAAATTCAAGATTACAATCAAACAAAACTTCAACGAGGTTTTAATTTTTCAAGATCCTTAGAATATTTTCTCTAATGTGGCCCAAGTCTTTGGTCCCATAACATAGTTTTCTTTGCAAGTAACTTTGTTTTAGAAGAAAGAACACCCTTGGGTACCCAAAATCCATGACCATCTACTAAAGGTGAAACCATCACTTCTTCCACAGACTTGCTTTTCACATAAGTACTATTGCACTCAACAGTGCATGCATCCAACTTATACAATGCACCATATCTGCCACCTCTAGAAATAACCATAACACCTCTAACCATCTTGCATCTTGTATAAAAAAATACTACCTGGACATGTGCACCTATTATTTTTCTCACGAATAACAAATTTCATGCTAATCCAAAGATATGCAACACACCATTAATCCTTTTTTTTTATACCACCAAGAAACCTAATTTTAACTTTACCACGACCAACAATGTTTAAATGAGAATCATCAAACAAGTACACCTTACCTCCATCAAGTGCTTCATATTCAAAAACCCAATCTCTATTAAAGGTCATATGGAAGGATGCACCTGAGTTAATTAACCATGCATCATTACTTGCAGAAGTTTCCAAAGCTACAATGAATGTGTCACCATCTTCCTTCTTAAAATTAGAATCAAAATCAAATTTATTCTTTTTCTTCTTTTGTTCTTCTTTGCATTCCTTATGAACATGTCCAAGCTTACCGTAGTTCCAACAAATAACTTTGAACTTTCCAGGGGATTTAGATCTCCCCTTGGACTTGGATTTGTCACACTTCTCATTCTTCTTGCCTTTTTCCTTAGATCTTCTATGAAAATTTAGGGCCTACTTGGTAGTGATGTATACCTTCCTCCGCATCTCTTTAGAAAGAAAAGAACCCACCACATATTCAGTCTTCAATATAACATAACTACTCCCAATAGCCATAACAAGAGAATCCCATGAATCAAGCAAAGAACAAAGCAAGATCTTATATTTCTCCTCCTCATCCATTTTGACACCAACTGATGATAATTGAGCCAAAAACACATTGAACGCTTCTATGTGGTTTGTGATTTGTCCACCCTCTTCCATTTTCAAGGAATAGAACTTCTTCCTCAAGAAAATATTGTTCACTAAAACTTTGGCTTGATAGATCTCACCAAGCTTCTTCCATAGTTTATGTGTAGATGTCTCTTCATGGACATTAATTAAAATAGAGTCTGGTGAGCACAATCTAATTAGACCCTTGGCCTTATGGTGCATAACATCATATTGAGCAGCTTGAGTAGGATCTATAGGCCTTGAAACATTCTCATCAATAACATCCCACATATCTTGATCTATCAACATATCCTCCATTTTTAGCTTCTACATCTCAAAATTATTTCTAGAAAATTTCTCCACCTCTATTCTCCATGATGAACTTTTCATCTAAAAATTCCTACAACAAGATCACAAAGTTTCTTTTGTTCAAGCTCCCACTCAAATCTGGATTAGTTCAAAAACCCAACAACCCACAACTGAAACCAAAGGTGATCAAGCTTTGATACCAATTTTAAAGAAGCTAAGGAAGAGGAACAACTTCCTACACTAATCTTGACCACAAAAAAATGCAAAAACTTTATAGATCTTTAATAGTTACAAAAACTTAAACATAAATGATACAAATATCATGCATACCACAACACAGTGATTTATGTGGGGAAAACCCTTTCAGGAGAAAAATAACACACTCCAAAATCCGCCCAATATATTATTCAAAAATCACAAAGATTATAATATACTTGCATAGAAAGCTTCTCATAGGAGTATCACAACTAGAGATCAAGAGACAACACGATTGCTATCAGAATCTTAAAATATATCACTCTCTACCATTGTAGTACAACACCTCATAAAATAGGGTTACAATATAGGGCAAGAAAGGCCAACAAAGTATCCACTATTAGATCTCAAACCTAATAATGAACAATCTAGATTTACAATATATCATTATTTAATGCATGCCATTCATTTTAGGAGTTTCCTAAAAAAGTTAACACTCACATTTTTCTCTTTGGTACCATTGTATACACCTATCGGTGTAACTAGGAAATATATATAAAATTATATATAAATCCTATCAACAATAAACCGTATATAATTGTAAGGTTGAGACACATTTTCCCAACATCTAGAAGTTGGGTCTCTCGAGTTGACAAATGTGAAAACATTTTGGACACAAAATATTTATAGTAAGAGAGAGTTACACATGTTGGTGTGTGTTTTGATACATCATAGGGAATATTTTATTGGAGATAATTTGGGCACCACTTTTTGTGTGGTTTTAGCTCATGGTTTTGTAAATACTGTTTGACAATTTCATGCATTGTATCTCCAATATATTAGGTGCTTGAGATGGAGGTTGAGTGTGAGAATCTTATAGATGTTGAGTTTCCTCTAGATCTCTAGTTGGTGATTATTGGTGTGAATAGTTGTTTTACCAATCTAGTTGTCTAATAGGTCCTATTTACATGTTTAGTCCACTTAGGTCCTAGGTATTTTTCTAGAGGTCTTAGTTGTCTAGATAAGATCTTATCATATCTTATCTAGTTGTCTCTTATTTAATGTGTTTGTCTTAGGTTATTTAATAATGTTGAGGTAGTTGTCTCATTGTACAAGATTAAGACACATGTCAAGATCTTGTCTAATTCTCTCACATTCTTACCTATATAAGCAAGGAATCATATTACATCTTATTCAATTGATTCCAATCCAATATCATTGCAATCTTGAGTACTACATATTGGCCATAATCTTGCATCCATTATTGTAAATTCATGTTATTTCTTTTCCCTCTTTTAGAAGTTTGTTTTTGGTTTTTGCAAGTGATCTTGGAGGCTTGAGTAATTGAGTGACTCTAACATGGTATTAGAGCTTCAAATTTGTAAAACTCCTCAGATCCAAGGGTGATTTAGGCTTGAAGTTTTGAGGGGTGCACATTAGAGAAAAATGAGCCTCACGGTTGAGTCCAAAAAGACCAAAAACCCCTATTTTCATATAAAACACTTGATATTTGGGTGAAATTTTTTTTGGGCCATTTTTTGAGGGTTAGAGCAAGGGTTGCAAAAAAATCCATAATGTTTTGTATAGTATGTACATCGTAAAGATACATATAGTTTCATACGGTCTGTACCACCTGTAGGTGTTGAAAAAAAGGGAATCAACATATTTGATGGTATATTTTGTACCCTATGTATGCCTTGCATCATCTACTGCATCACATCGATCTTTATTTGGTACGGTTTGTAAGTTTTTAATATTTAAAAATTATTATTAAAATCACAGGTTAAAATTTGAATTTTGTGCCTAGTTAGTTTTTATTGTTTAGATTCTTGGTTCCCATTGAGTCTTTTAGGAGGTGGTCCTCTGGGGAGCTCTTAGGGATCCCAACCTGCTGGGGGGCATGCGCAGGGCCACCACTCCACCACCGGGGGCCATTGCTAGCTACGACATATTTTTTTTTATAAAATATAAGACAACGGTCATATTGGAAACTTGTGGCTAGTGCTTAGGTGCTAATTCCCCCCCCCAAGCCCTAAAAGGGAATTTTTTTTCAAAACACCATAACCTTTTGCCAAGGTATCAAAATTTTGTAAATGATATATCAACAAAAATATGGTTCCAAACACTTCATAGTGGTGGAAGCCATTTTTGATATTTTTCCTCAAGCCATTTTTATTGCTAGTCGAAGTTACATTTTCCATTTTGGACCATTGAGCTCATTACTTTTTGCTAGATTATCCAATTTTCATGAATTTTGTGGTGTTGGAAAGGTATTGAGGAGCTCTACAGTTATATCCATGCACTTTTTATAGATTCAACCTATGGTATTTACTCAAATTTGTGAAAATTTTCATTTTGGTTGATTACTTGGACATATTGACACCCGAAGAAATTTTGTCCTTTGGGGAAGGCTTCATTTTCAGTCTAGATCATATTGTAAAAGTGTACTTTCAGTTTAAGGATATCACTATGAGATATTGTTGTAATTTTCCATCTTTGATCCATCTTGGCATTGTAAACTCTAGAAAATAATTCTACCATTGTAATCACACTATAAATAAAGTGCCAAATCATATTATTTGGGGGATTCTTGATTGAATGATTTGGAAGGGGGATCTCTTGGTATATTATTTTGATCTATTTTTCTTGTGCTCTTCTTTTTTCCATGGATAATTCTAATGTTCATTTTCTAACATCATATAACTATTCAACTTGGAATCAACATGCATGAAGTGATCTAATGAATGAAGGTCACTATCTAGATGTTGAAAATAAGGTACTTGAACCTAGAGATGATGAAAAAAAGATAAAATGGATGATTCAACATACTAACTCTCTTGGATGATTTTATAATCTAGTTTCTCAAGATTTATTGTTTCAAATTAAATCATGTCATAATTTTGATGAGGCTTGGGAAAAATGAAACTTTGTAAGGTACTACAAATAAAGTAAAGGCTATCAAATTGATAATGAACCGATGAGCCTTGATCCTAATAACTTTGATAACATCTAGGACTACATAACTAAGGTTAATGATCTAAGGGAGCAATGTAAAGCATGTAGAATTGATAAAAATGAAATTTATTTGGTCTATAATACATTGAACAAAATTGGTCTTGATTATGCTACTTTTGTTTGTAGATTTCATACTCATAGGTTGACTATGGGGTTTACATATAGTACACCTTAATTTGCAATTTTTTCTGAGATGTTAATACATGAGTAAAAAAATATTCTATGGATGGGTCTCATAAAGTCATGTAAATATTAGGCATTGTTGATTAGTCAGGTGAAAGAATTAGAATATTTTGATAAGAAACCAAAGAAATCAAAGCATAATCCATATTCAAATCAACCAAAGAATAAATCCTCTTCCACAATGAAATCATCTAAGAAGGAGAATCCTACTTATTCACATTGCAAGAAGCTTGGGCATGACGAACATTTTTGTTATAAGAAGGATATTGATGAATTGAAACATCTCTTCAAAAATAATCATTTTTATTTTCCTTCTAAAATGTCCAAGTCAACTTCTTTAAAATAGTTCAATAAGGAAAAATTTCATGCTAGTTTGGTTACTACATCAAGAAGAAACAAACACTCTTTTCTCCTTTTTAGGTCTTGGATCATGGAGATGGCTTCTAGATTCAAGAGCATCTCATCATATGGCATCTTCATAGTATTGGAAAAGAGGAAAATAAGAAGGAAAAGGAGAAACTTGATTTTGATTCTAAGTTTGAGAAGGAAGATGGTGATGCATTAATTATAGCTTTGGCCACTTGTGCAAGTAATGATTCATAGTTAATTGACTCAAATGCATCTTTTGATATGATCTCTAATAGATATTGGTTTTTTGAATATGAAGGATTTTATGGACGTAAGGTGTACTTGGGTGATGATTCTTATTTAAATATTTTTGGTTGTGGTAAAGTTAGAATGAAGTTTCCCTATGATAGAATAAAAAGGATTAATTATGTGCTGCATATCTTTGGATTAACATGAATTTTTATTATTGGTGATAAACTAATGGATGCGAGTGTGAAAAGTCTTTTTTGATACATGATGTAAGATGGTTAGAGGTGTTATGGTGATTTCTAGAGGCATAAAATTTGGAACATTGTATAATCTTGGGCCATACACTATTTAATGCAATATTACTTCTATTGAAATCATGTTTATGGATACTTCTCTAGAAAAGGTGAGGTTCTCATCTTTATTGGATGGTCATGGCTTCTAGGTACTCAATGGTGCTCTTTCTTTTGAATCAAATTACTTGTAGAGAAGACAATGTTATGGCACCAAATATTTGGCCACATTGGAGAAAATGGTCTTAGGACCTTAAGAAATAAAAATCTTGTTGAAGGTTTGACTGATTGTAATCTTGATTTTGATTTTCATGAGCATTGTATTTATGGTAAAAAAATATGTTTAGTTTTACTTGAGTTATCATAAATCTTGTGATGTATTAGATATTATTAACTATGATGTTTTTGGTCCTATAGATATTTTTTCTATTGAAAATCCACGTATTATGTTTCATTTATTGATGATTATAACAGTAGGGATGTGATTTTATAAAGAGTAGATCTAAAGTTTTAGTTGATTTAAATAATTTAAAGAAATAGTTGAGTTGTAGACTGGATTAGCAAATAAAATGTTTAAGGACTAATAATGGTGGTGAATTTTTCTCTAATTATTTTGATAGATTATGTAAATATTGTGGTATTCAAATACAAAATACAACTTAGTATTCTACACAACATAATGGAGTTGCAGAAAAAATGAACATGGTACTAATGGATAAGGCTAGGAGTATTCTTAGTGGTGATGGTCTAGAACAAAGGTTTTGGATTGAAGTTGTTTCCACAATTTTATACTTGATTAACATGTCTCCTACATTAAATCTTGTTGATAAAATTCCTATGGAGGCATGCTTAGGACATAATTGTTCACTGAGACATCTTAGAGTTTTTGGTTGTGAGGAATATACATATATTCCAAAGAAGAAGTGAAAAAAGTTGGAGAAAAAGGTTGCGAAATGTATCTTAATTAGATACAATTATAGTGTGAACAGATACAAGATTTTGGATTCTGATGCACAAAAAGTAATATATAATAGAAATGTGACTTTTAGAGAAACTAAGCTTTCTTATGTTATATTGCAGCTAGAACAAAGTGAACATAAATATGTGATTAAACTTCCTTCTATTCTTGAGAAATTTGAATTGATCCCCCTAGATAAGAAAGAAGATGAGGAGAAGTCATTTAGTTTTGAATCTTCAAAAGAAGAGGAAAACCTCCAACTCAGCTTGTTTAAAGGTCTACAAAGCATGGACAACCACTTGAAATGTATTCACCTAATGACTAGAGATGTATTTTTGCTTTAAATACTAACATGGATGCACCTAGATCTATAGAAGAGGAATTAGTTATGAATGATATAAAATCTTAGAAAATTTCTATGAATGAATAAATGACATCTTTGAAAAAGAATGATACATGAGATCTAGTACCATTATCTGAAGGAAAAAAACCTATTGGTTGCAAATGAGTGTTTAAGAAAAGTATTGGATCAAATGGAGATATTAAGAAGTATAGAACACATTTGGTTGCAAAAGTTACTCTCAGGTTAAGGGTGTTGATTATGGTGAGATATTTTTTATTGTTATAAAAATGATATCCATTATATTACTGCTTTATATTTCTATTTCTTAAGATCTAGAGGTTGATAAAATGGATGTGAAAATGGCCTTCCTTCATAGTGATTTGGAGGAGGATATTTACATGACATAGCTAGAGCACTATGTGGTCAAAGGTAAAAGTAATTTGGTTTGTAAATTGAAGAAATATTTGTATGACCTCAAACAAAGTCCTAGTATTTGGTACCATATGTGTTGAGTTTTGGATTTGAGTATTCTAAAAAATATCACTTTGTTTACTATAAAGCTGGTGGTGATCGTTTCCATATTACTATGTTATATGTTGATGATATGTTATTTATTGGTAAAGGGAATGAATTCTTTCAAAACTAAAGTCTCAAATTTTAGTTAAATTTTAAATAAAATATCTTGGTGTAGCTAAACACATTCTTGGTATGAAAATAAAAACAGATAGAGTGAATAGAAAAATATGACTTGGCCAGAGTATGTCAATTCAATTTTATAGAGGTTTGACATGCATGATTGTAGAAAATTTTGTGTTACTCATAGTTGGAACAAAGATATTTTCTTCATATTATCCAACATCCCCATTGGATATAAAAGAAATGAATAGAGTGTCTAACCATAGTGCAATTGGAAGTTTGATGTATGTTATGGTTTTCACTAGACTAGACATTGCCCAAGCAGTGGGAGTTATTTCCAGATATATGTCTAATCCTAGTAGAATTCATTGAGATGAAGTTAAAAAGTTTTCAAATATTTTTGGGGTACCTCAAAGTATTCCTTGTGTTATCACAATAATTTTATAGGAGAAATATATTACCTTGATATTGTAAAGTGCAAAATTCTTTAATTCCAAGAATCGACAATACTTTTAAATAAATTCATTTATATTCAAAATGAAGTCGACACTTCATTCATTAGACTTCATAAAATCCAATTGATTTCAAAACAATGACTTAAAGTCGATAAATAGATTCATAATATTTCCAGTTAGATTCATACACGTGTCATCTTACATGACATTGATAATAGTACTAAAGAAGTTGTAATATAAGTTTACATTTCGAGACTTAGGCATTTTGTCACCTTAAGCTCTTCAATACATAATTTAAGAAATAATTAATACATATATGAAGAAAACATCCTTTGATCTTCAATCCACAACTTATCTTCAAACGTGAAAATGAGAACAAGAATTAGGCGCTTTTTCTACCCAACCTCGAAGCTTACGCTTTCTTGGAATTCTTTAGTCATTCAAAGAATACCCAACCCTGCATGAATCGCTTAGCAAAAAGTAGTCGATAAGCAAGATGGAATCTGGTGCGTGCCTAGTATTACTAGTAATACCACAAGCATTTTCATTTTTCTAATTCATTTAAGAAACAAGCAAGTTCGATACTAGGATATGGTAGAGAGTAATTCATTCCATCTATTTCAATGGTCCTTAAGGTACTTGGCCAAGTAAAATGTCATGCACGACAAATAAAGTAGTTTTGGAAAATCAAACTACACTCTCTAATAACCCATATTTGGCACCCGTCTCAAAAGGTATATTTCCAAACACATGTCATGCGCATTCAATTATCAAGCATGCATGGATCCATTCAAAATAAAATAATCTTTCACAAACACATGAACTGCACTTAATCTTTCAAGCACACATGGTATTTAATGCAATAATTTCACAGATTTAAATCTTAAACAATCATTAAGTTTATTTAAAATAAAAATAATAAAATAAATTTAAAAGAAGGTGTATCTCAAGTATGTAATCTAAGAACATATTTAAACAAGAATTAAATGAGCACACATTCTTTCGGTTCATTTACTCAAGAAATTCAATCACAATTCAATATAATCCTCTTCTAATTCGTTTAATCTTCAAGTAATTATATTTAAAATTTTGTTTCCTTTTCTTTTCTATTTTTTTCATTTTTCTCTATATCTTATCTTTTCAAATACATACCTCATATATACTTTTGTTTTGTAGGCAATTTTAGGATCATTTCTAAGATTCATTAATTTTTTCTCACTTTTACTTTTCAAGTACCTCAAATAAACAAAATTATTTAAACTTATCCTTTTAAAATTTTATTTAAAACAAGAACATTTAGTTGTTTTAATTTTGTAATAATTCAACTATCCTTTATGTTCTTTTTGTTTGAAATTTTTATCTCCCTGACAGTTTTTATTTTTCTGAAACTTCTCTAAATCTGGAAATTTATGATTTCTATGTGAATCTTTAATAGATACTGAAATAAAACTTAATCATACTGATTTCTGTTTGAATCTTTTAAATTTACTAAAACAAAATTCTCCATCAAGGAAATATATAGTCTCTTTATATTTTTATGTTTCAATATTGTTCATTATCTTCATGTAAACTATAGTCTGGTGTTTAAAACAACAATATGTTTTTAAAAGAAACATGTAAGAATAATAGAAATGAAATAAATCAGACATTAATTGATTGTGAATCTAGGTAAATATTGTTTTCATTGAATCTACTTGAAAAATTTATGTTGTTCTATGTCCTCTAAATTTGCCAATGATTATTTGTTTCCTCTGTCATTTTTCTGCTACTCCTTCTTTCTCTCTGCCCTCTATCTACTTCCCTCTTCTCCTTATTTTATTTTTGTTCTGAATTCTCTCTTCTCTTCTCCTTTCCATTCTTGCGCATGTACCACATGCATCAAGACTCTCTTTTTAATTTATTTTTGTGTTGGATCACCCTTCCTCTGGTCTCCTGCTGCACCTCTCCTCCTTCCCTTTCTACATGCCTTTCTTCCTCACTTCCTTCCTGATCTGTATTGCCTCCTACTGCTGGCCACGCCTTGATTCTATCTTCTCCCACACACTATCTTCTCCTCACACTTGCTGCACACCTTACCTCCCATAACTCCTTCCTCATAAATCACCCTGCTTCTCTTCCTCTATCTGCACTCTATTCTCTCCTCCTTCTTGCGAGTGTTAGAGATTGATAAATCTGTTCTCCTCTTTCCTTTAGCTACACATGGGAGATGTACAAAGCATGATTTGATTCAAATAAAACTCTCTCTCCTGGATGTGAGTGTGATGTTAAGGAGAATGAGAGTAATCAAACCAAATTAAATAAAATCTCTCCCTTCTACATGTGCCTTCACAAAGAGCAATATGCAGCATACAAAAGTCAATCCAAATCTCTCTCCTGCTAGCCACACATGTGGTAAGTAGCTTTTTTCTTAATAAGAAATCCACAAATTAGTTCTTATCCCTTATTCCAAGTCTCCTAGCCACGCCCTGTGTACCCTTGTTCCATGCATATGTGGGGATGCTTTAATAAGTTTACAAATCAAAAATCAGTCATTCTCCCTTCCCACATGTGTATTGGAGTAGCAGCCTCCAGATCCAAAATAAAATACCCCTCTCTTACTTAGCACATGCATGAATAATATCAATTCCATAAAGATCAACATTTGCATGCCTTTTCCCAAAAACGGATTTCTCTCCTTCCCTCTCATGCAAATGGTGAAGTTCCATAATATCAAATCCACCATTTCAGATTGATCTCCAGTTCAAATTTGTCCATGATTCCCAGTTTCATTTTCTGATTGCATTCACATTAATTGAAAGATATTTTCTTAAATTTGCAACTGCTATTTAAATTCCATTCCAATTTTGACTGCTAATGTATTGTTGTTCTCTCATTATTTTTAAATAACTATTTTAATATTTATCTATTTAAACTTATGTTTCCTCTCTCATTTATTAAATGAGAAAATAACAAATAAATCAACACACTATTTTACATTTTTGAAATTACAAGTTTATTCCAATAAATTTAGAATTAAAACATTATTACTTTTGAATAATAATAAAATATTTTCACAAGGAATTCCATTTGTTTAAATAAAATCAATTTCTTCACAAAAATATCAAATCATCATTTAAAGCAAACATATTCTTTCACATATATTTTGAGAGATCAATTAAACTTAATTTAAAATTTGCAAGCATAATCATCACAAAAAGTGCATTAAAATAATAACTAAGTGCATGTGTGAGATTCCATCATCATCATAAATGTCTAATGGCTAAAACGACTCTACCTGATCAATGTTCTTGCCTTTACTCACGTTCACCTATTCCTGCATTCACTTGCACTCAATTTCTCATCAACAATGAAAATCCCCAAATTTCATAATAATGAATTCAAAATCATTTCATTTGCATTTAAATTTCAATTCCAATTTCAATTTATATAATCATCTAATATAAGCACTGAAATTCTCATGATTAATAATTTGCAATAAAATAATTGATAAAATCAATACGTGACAAATATTCATGGTTATGCGGATTCAAACTTGGTAGGTGATGTTGATAACAAATGATCCAGTAGTGCTTATGTGTTTACTTTATTTGGTGTTGCAATTAGTTGGATGAGTAAGCAATAGGTTATGGTTTATTTGTCCATTACTGAAGTTTAGTATATGGTATCTACTCATGCTTTGTAAAGAAGTCATTTGGCTTATAATAATATTTAGATATTAGAATAAAGAAAGGTGCAATGATATTTTATTGTAATAGTTAGAGTGCAATATGCTTAGATAAAAACCTAATATTTCATTCCAAGACCAAGAAAATGTTTAAAGAACAAGACAACTAAGAGGAGGGGGGCTGAATTAGTTGTACCAAATTAAAACATCAAAACCTTCAACATCAATTAGATCCACATGCATTCATTAAACCCTTAATCTATTATAATGTTTAAACATGAAAATAAGATAAAATAAACTGAAATAACCAACACCATACACAACAGAACACTAGATTTACGTGGAAAACCCAATGAGGGAAAAACCATGGTGAGGATTAGCTCACAATATAAGTAATTGAAAAATCGATACAAAGAGGCTCACTAGTAGAATATGACACATTGTCCAAAAAGGCTCACATCCTAGGCTCACAGTCAAAATAGAAAGAAGAAATAAGATAGAATGTTGCACAAAGAAAATTATATCAATGCAACAAAGATTCCACCACAACAACTCCACCAACACTAGAAATCTTCAAAAGATCAAGATATCTCAACTCACCGCATTCAACAATCTTGCATTATAGATCACACTATAATTTTCACCTCTACACTTAATTTCACATCAAAACACTTAAATATATTCCACACTTCATCTCACATCAATTCACCTTACATTTATACCATCCACAACTTGAAAAACATCTTCAAGTCAGCTACACCCTTCTTGCACTTCACAAATTCAAATTAGGTTGGCACTAAACATTCCCACGGTGGATAGGAATGAAAAGCGGACCAAAAAAAAAATTAATTGGGACCCAAATCAACTCTCACATGCCATGCTATGCCTTCATTAATTCTTAAAAATCTTAGAATGTAGTGTAAACACTAGGTTGGTCATTACCCATGCAAACACCATTAAACTTTGAATTAAACACTTTCTAAAATCCAAAGACAGCTTACAAACCACATACAATGCTTCATCATGATCTAGAATATTCATCTAGCCTTATGAAATCCATGAAAATTCTTCACAACAAATCACACCATCAAACTGTACTCACCCAATACACTCTAACTACACTACCAATCACTATAACTTTACAATCCAAATTCTAAAGTACCAAACCAAAAAATTTCTTGACACACACAAGAGATCAACCTCATAACCATACCTTTAGAATCATAAGACCTAAAGAAAAATTGTAGAGAAATGTGAAGCAAAAACATTTCTCCAAGACACCTCTATAAACAACACTGCAAAACCAGTTCACACACTGGTCAACATAACTTCCTATGACCTTCGATCCAGAAGAAAAAATTATGGATATAAAATCCCAACACCTCTAACCATCATATCCAAACCACACAAGTAGATCTTCAACCTAGAAGAAATGCGAAGCAAAATAAGAACACGTTTTGCAAACCAAAACACCTCTACAATGCCCAATTTTCCTTATTTTATCAATTTTCTCAATATCCTTGAAATTTTAACTATAAGTAGAAGCTTTCAAAAGAAACACTAGAGGTTAACATAAAAAAAATTAATTGATGACAACATGATGCAACTAATCAAAGAAAAAATCTCTTCTCAACTACTGCATAACTATCATCAATGACAACACAGGCTTGTTGACATCAATGACAACACCTTCATACTTGCAACAACACAATGATGTATAGTATTATTTTGTCAAAGATATGGTTGAGGATGGTAGGGTGAAACTAGTTAAGATAGATAATTTGATGAATGTTGAAAATTCTCTAATATGCGTGTGAGCACAAAGAAGTTTAGATGGTGTTCAGATTCTATAGGCCTCTCAAGCCCTAATAATCAAATCATGGAGTTGATATTGCCCTTTCTTTTACAAGGTGTTTGAAAAGTGAGAATATTAGGAAAAATGTGTCTCAATCTTATAAATACAAAAGGTTACTATTTAAAGTAAGTTTACATTTGAGCATGGATGGATCCAAAATTTTCCCCAAAGCTACAAAATATTTAAATAAATATGTTGTTAAAGTTTCAACCCAAGATCATACCTAGTTTTCAAGATATTAAATTTTCCATATTTGAAAGTTTCAAGGTCAATTTTGAGGAACTTTGATGATTTTTTCGGGCCATAAAGTGGTCATAACTAGAAAAATAGGTTATAGCTTGATTGAGAATTTCATGAGATTTCCAATGGTTCGAATGGTTCATCAACCAGACTCCCAAATCAAAAGTAATGGCCTTTGGAATTTGGGTCTCTCGAATTGGGAAATGTGAAAATGTGTTGGAAAAATCAAAGAGTTGTAAGAGGGAGTTACGCATATTGGTGTGTATTTTGACACATCATATGGCATCTTTGATTGGAGATAAGTTGAGTGCCACTTATGGGTGGTTTCAGCTCATGGGTTTTTAAAAATTGTCTGGAAATTTTATGTATTGTATCTCCTATATATTAGGTGCTTGAGATGGAGGTTGAGTGCGATATTCTTATATATGTTGAGTTGCCTTTGGATATCTAGTTGGTGACACTCCTAAGAGAGATTTCTTTGCAAGTATATTGTAATCTTGTTAATTTCTGAATAATATATTGGGTGACTTTGGGAGTGTGTGGTTTTTCTCTTGAAAGGGTTTTCCCTAAATAAATAATTATATTATGGTATGAATGAAGATTATGTTTATTTTTGTTTAGTTTGTTTATGTGTTGTAAAGATCTATTTTTTTTTTACATAATCCTCCTCTCAATATTAGTGTAATAAGTTGTTCCTGTACCTTATCTTTCTTATAATATTCACATTTTGAATGAAAAAATATCACAAATCTACAACCTACAAATCTAAACACCATGAATCTACAACATGCAATTAAATACATACAAAAGGACCAAGGGGTTATCTATGACCTTCAAGGAACCAAATAATCTACTCCAAAACCTCCACCAAGAATACATATCTAGAAGCTATAGGGAAATTTCATTGCATGAACAACTCTTAATCTAATGCACATAACTAGAGTAACTAAGCTATCCAAGAGATTATAGGTCATCATATGACCAATTCCAAAATCTTTATAGGACAAAATATCCAATGGGTTGTTATAGGAAATTTCAAATCACCAAATAACCAACTCCACAACCTCTAAGTAATGAAGGAATCTGTAAAGCCCCGCCACACAACCCTAGAGGGAGTTTCAATTCACTATAAAAGTGTACTAATTTTTTTTTTTAAAATGAATTAAACATACATGTTCACCTATAATTGACAACCTTCCCTAAGGCTACGTAACCGAGATTACTTAATTCCCATTAACATACAACATCTAAATTATATTGCATTAAACAACTCCAGTAATGACATACATTCAACATAAGTAAATGCAAGATAAGAATAGATTAACCATCACATAATTCCATTACATAAACCATTACAAGATTACAATCCTCATTCTTGGAATGAGTCAAAATACATAAGTATAATAATTACAAGCTCCACCTCATATCAACAAGAGGGGTAAATACAACTGATAACAAGAAGAATTACAACCATACAAGAAGAGAATAACAATATCCGCGAGCTGTCCAACTGGATGTCTCGCCTCCATGAACTGAAGAACAAAGGGGGACCCAATGGTTTTGGTGCATGTTCCACCCAACCAAGTGGTACCTGAAGGCCCACCCCCCATGCTAGGAGATAGTAAAAATGCAACATGGACAAGAAATCTACTACCTCTAACCAAAGGCTGACTAACTGAACAAACTGACTCAACCATACAAATACACAATATAAATCTAACACTAACATGGTTACATTGCTTCCAAACATAACAAGATCAAGTGTGCTAAAGAAACCATACACACAACGTATACTTAAGGTTATCCTAGATAGAGTGTCATTGCAAGGTGCGTCATGAGATCTCCTCTAGGCATCCTTCATAGGCTCCGGTAATCTTGGTGACCTCAGCCGAATCTCAGCCCTCACACTCACTCAAGCGGAATCAACTACCTTTCGTATGGACAAGCTAGTTGACCTTGCCATTCTAGGCCTTCTCACTCACCCAAAGTCTAAACAAGCCCTTGTGTCTGCGAGTGAGGTTAATTTAACTTGGTTAATGTGAATGCATCCTAGTCATCTATGTACTTTACTTTAATTATCAGTTATTAAAAATACTTTCGAAGGTTACCCGGTTTACCTCTTTGGGCTCTGGCCCCTAACAAAGGCCACTCCTCTAATGGATAACACACTACTCAAAACTAGAATCCAAGGGTAACTCAAGTGTTTTAGAACTGAACAACTCAATCTCTCCTAATCTAGGAGATGACAATAAAGAATCCCACTCCAACACTTGGAGGAAAACAACTCATATAACTCTACCCAAGGAAAACGAACATTAACTAACATGGGAATGACCCACATTCACTGGAAGACTTCTCAATGCATAACACAAATACCCGTGCCCCAAAGCATTTGCAAAAAGGGAAATTAATATAATATTGCATTGATAAGGAAAATCACTATGTTCGAATATATTAAATCCACATTTCTACTTATTGCTTCTCGCAGAAAATAATTATTATCTTTCTAAATCTTCACTAAAACACAATAATTTCATCATTAAAACAAATGCTTTTCGCAACAATATCCAATCATGTTCAATAAGAAATTTTTCGTTAAATTTGTTGTCTTATAACATACATGTGTTAATATGTCTAAACTGATCATCATATACATATATATATACTCTTAAATATATATATAAAATAATATTCTATCAATGATTAAATATACTTACGTAACTTAAATATATACTTTATATTAAAGGTCATGCTTGCATCTTATACAAATAAGGAAAAAGAAACTCTGTTTAAAAAAAATATTACCAGTCTGAGCATTAATTAATTCTAGAAAAATCTATCACAATTAATCCTAAAAATATAAATACCTACAAATATATATATAAATACATATATTAACTATATAATATTTATACATATATTTTTATATAGCATTTATATAAATATATTAATATAAAATCTAAAACTCATGACCCATTTCCTGAGCTACCTCGGACGATGAACGGACACACAGGCATCCGAATTTAAATCTAAAATTTACAATAATAAAATAAACTAAAAAAAAATAATAAATAACAAAAAAAAAAAAAAAATGAATGGAAGTGGGGCCGGATTTCCCCAAACCATAGTCGCATGGTACTGTGGGGTGCCGGTGGTACCATGTACCGGCCAGACGCACCCATAGGGTTAGGTGGGGGCCGACGCTGTCATGTGACAGGGCGTCCCCCCAAAGGGTGGGTGCGTTGTCCCATGACAGCGCCCCTCCCACATATATCAGTGGGTTTGACCCTTTTAATTTAATTTTTATTTAATTTTATTTTTCTTATAAATTTTTTAACTTTATTTCTTTATTAGTAATTTTTTGTAAATTTTTTTTTTTTTTAACCCAGAACCCAAAAAACGAAAAAATGGAAAAACCACCTTTACACAGATGCGTTTTTCGAGACGCAAATTTTCAACTTGCAATTTTTAACAGTTGTTTGATTTGATATTTAAAGATCTATATTTTATATATGCATTATACAATCTAAATCATATATAAATATATATTTATATATTTACCAGAATCTAAAACTGGTCAAATTGAAAAATATTTAAAACAAAAACAAGAAACAAGAAATTTAATTAATTTTCCCAGATTTTCATTCCAAAATTCAAAAGTTGTAATATTAGTTTCCCACAATCTATTCTTTTAGATTTTTGAAAAATTTAAACAAAGAATTATGTACAAAACTAAATTTTGTTTGATTTTCAATGTAATTTTTCTACATGGTTTGAATTTGAAATACAGATCTGATTGTTTTCAAAAATAGAATTTCCACAATTAATCCTAAATGTTTGAGAACATTATAAATTGAATTTAAACAATGGATCTACGGGTTTTGTTTACTAAATAATCTCCTACAATAAGTTTATCAAATTTCCACACCCATTAAATTAAAAATTGAAATAAACATCAAGTATAAAACCTGGAATATGAAGCTACAAAAGATGATGAAATTTCTTTGATAGAAGCCTCCTCCAAGCTTTTCCTCAAAAGTGCAACCAATTCCAATTCCAAAATCCAAAATTTGTTTCAAACCCTACTTGTGCAATTTCTTCAAAAATTCCCAAATTCCTTTGAAAATACCAATCCTTCCAAAAAACTTCTCTCCCCCAAAAAATTGAAACATGCATTCACATTAAAACTAAAATATCTCTTCTAACCCTAATTCCCTTTTGCATGCAAAGTAGAGAATTAGATATTTCTTTTCTTTTCTCAATTTCGAAAACACAACATTGAATTAAAATACAATTTTCATTTCTTTTCAATTTCTCATGATTTAATTAATTTAATTTAATCTAATAAACTTAATTAATTAATTTTAATTATTTAATAACTAAATTTAACCCTTTTGAGATTAAAATTTAATTATTTAAATAAATTAAAATTTAATTGAATTAAATTTCATTATAAACTTTTAAACAACATCAAAGCATAATTTTAATTTAATATTAAATAATTACTATTCTATACAATGCAATTATTCTAAACATTAAACAAATAATAATGCATCTAATAAAATCATATAACGTTAAATCAAGTAAACATGACTCACAAAACAAGACTGACGACACACTAAGGCTAGGGCGTAGACCTGACACATGTTACCTAGTTACTATCTCCCTTTCAACTTAACCGTCGGATCGACATGCTCAAACCTGTGAAACCAGGTGGAGTTGATGTTATGTACCTGCAACCTAAAACCAAGTAAACAACATAATATAGTATATCCAGTATATAATACACACTGTGAAGAAGAAATCACGGGTTCGCAAGGCGCTCGCAAGCGAGTGATGCGAAACCGTCCTCTTCACCAATCCACTCATCAAAGATTGACATTACATCATAATCAATAATTACATAATTATAATATCTCATGCTAACTCTACTAACATCAATAATCCATAATGCATGTGAAACAACAGTCAGATAATGCACATCACACAATAATCAATGTCGCTCAATAGTAGCGATCAAAACACAAACAACAAGGCGTGTCTAGTATAATAGTAGCTGCATCCCAAACATAGCATAAAGCAAAACACACAAGAAGCAAAACAGAGGGGTATTACATTTTGTTATAGGAGATTTCAAATCACCAAATAACCAACTCCACAACCTCTAAGTAATGAAGGAATCACCCAAACTACCAAATAAGCACCCCAAGCCACTACATGACCTAATCCATAGTGTCAAGATGAACTACGAAGAAAATAATAGCATGATCAATAATCTTACCATGATCAAGAAGATCCTCCATTATGAGATTACATAGATAAAAGTGTGTTTCATTAATTATATCTATTCCCATTTTAGAAGTGCTCACCATAACCATTCTTTAAAAAAGATCAATTATAAACAAAAAAGATAAATACCACAAGGAATATGTCCCCTCCTTCAACCCTAAACTAAAATATGCTACTAAACATAAGAAAATATGCATCATTGGTGCCAAAAGCATAGATAAAATCTAATATCAAATGAAGGTAATCTAAATAGTTTCTTACATTAACCTTAGTATGAAACAATTCTCATCATTAACCATATGAGGAAAAATGTAACAATAGTATCCATAATCTATAAATTACAAAATAATTTCAATTTATAATTCATGCATAACAAGAATGAAAGAAAGACCACTTCAACATTGATATTTCTTGGAAAAACCCTTTTTGGAAAGTACATAAACCAACATATTTCCAACAAAAAATAGTTTCAATACAATGTCAATCTTTGATCCTTAAGTCTTAACTTAGAAAGCTTGTATGCTTTCCAAATGAAATGATTTTCTTATATTACTCTTATAATTATTCTTTTTTTTAGAAAAAAGTGTTTGAAGCATTTTTCTACTATTTTCAAGAGCAAGTGTTTAGATTATCCTAGGAATTTTCTTTAAAATAGGAAATGAAGTTCACTAAGCTAAAGCAAGAGAGTTGAAATGAAAATGTGTTATTTTTATTAAATGAGAGAATTTTAGAAAATTAAAATCAAAACAAAAAACAAGGAGAGATGAACTTGGAGTTAGTTATTGGACTTCTCTGGTCAAGATGCTTGTGTGACATGTCATCCATGCAATATTTTCCATTATACTCACCAAAAAACTCATTATCCTTTGATTTCTCACCCAATTGCACACAACAATATATAGGGATGATAGAAAAGCAAATGAAACTATTTTAAACTAAGATTTAATGAAATAAAATGATAATAAGGAATATAAATTAGAGTATAAAAGCCCATTTTGTGAAAATATTTGAGTAATGATTTGCAAGAAAAAAATGGAGAATATTTTGTTGTGCTAGCGTCGCTGGTCACATGAATGTTTTTTACCTGACACACTGTAGTTTATAGGGGGCTACCCGATTCCTACAGTCTAAAAAAATGGAGAATTTTTTGGGATTTCTATGAAGATTGCCATGAATGGTCAAGCACCTACTTTGGGTTTTCAGCCTCCATGAATAATCGATTTGTAGGAAAAAATTAAAAAAATGTGTACTCCTATCTTAAGTTTGTCTAAGAAACAAAAATTAATGGTAATATAATGAAATGCAACTCAAGTGGTACAAAAAAATGTGTAAATGAGTGACAATAATGAGGAAATGAGATATCAAGGTACCAACACAAGCAACAAAAGGATTCCTCAATGACTAAAGAAACAACAATGAAATGCAAGAGAAAGATATAAAAATCTATGTCACCTCACAAGCTTGAGGAAGCTAATGAAGACGAGAATATTGTATGAAGTTGTTGAACCTTCCAAGATTGCTTGTAGAAAGTTGTAGAGTGCTCAAATGAAACCACAATGTTGGATAATGCTAGTAAGAAAATATAAATTTTAGTAAGATTGTAAACTTGATAGCTTAAGAGATTCAATGAGATAGATTTTAAAAAATGGAAGAAAGGAGGGATATATGAGAGCTAGATAGCTATTCAAATTAGAGCTAGAGTGGTTACTATCAACCTAGGCAAGTAGCATATGGTGAAATGCTCCAAATAGCTATTGAATGACAAAAAAATGTAGGATGTTAGTTTGTTGCATAGATGATTGAACATCATGCCAAAATATGAACATTTTTAGCTCTAGAAAAGGCCAAACACCAAGAAATCACTAAGTTAATCTACATGTAACATTAATTTTGACAAAAGGAGCCACAAGTGGCAAGACCTTAGCCCCATGGGTGGGAAAAGGGTAAGGCAAGGGATAAAACAAAACTAAAAAATGTTAGGATAAATAGACACCAAAGTGAGTCTAAAATGTAATGCAAAATGGCAAGGGCATATATTTTTGACTTCACAAATATTAACACTCTCAACACAAGGAAGAAACCACACAAGATGTGATGATCTTCTTTAGTAGTGAGAAACCATTATTTACATTCCCATGAAACTAATACAAAAATAAATGAGAGCCACATGTCCCATTCCATGCTCCTCAAGATATCCTTAACAAGAAAACCAAGCCATGCTCTACTCATAATGATCAACTCTAATACAATCAAGTGATTGGTGAATAAATCTATCCCACATATCTTATTTATATTATTGAGAGGAAGGAATATTAATAGAAGCTTCTTGCCAGCATGCAATTACTAGAAGGTTCCCAAGCCACATTTCCAAAGTTGGGCCCTCAAGAACCAAGTGACAACATGTGATTACACATTCTCCAAGGCAACCCCTTTGCACTCTCCAAACCTATTTCCAAAATTTCCTCGCAACATGTGAGCCCAAAAATTAAATGTCTTTAATAAAACCTATAAAATATAAAATACATTCACTAATGATCCCAATTGACCATGTGATCGCTAAACCATGACCAGGGATAACTTTAAGAAACCCCCCCCTCGACACAAGTGTAAAATCCTGGCGAAACCTTGTATACTTCTCGATGAAAAATATTAAATTTATTAGCGATTTTTTTCATTTTTCTAGAAAAAAAAACAATCCCCCTTGGCGAATATTTTATAATCCCTGGAAGTCTATGGAAAATCGTGGCGAATTGCAATGTTTTAAAATCGAATAAAATATTTTTCATTGGCGAATAAACCTATTTTTCAAACCAGAATTTTTTTCCATTGGCGATTAAAACCTTTTTTCAAAGCAAAAAGTATATTTTCATTGGCGAATTAAAATGAATCTAAAAATAAAATAAAAATTCAGTGGCGAAATAAAAATCATATGGGTCGTTCGATGGATGACTGTAGTTGCATTCCGGAAGTAAATCTATCAAGCAGTAGACTTGCGATTTGAAACCTCCAGAATATCACTAGAACCGTTAGATTTCTAGAAATCAATGGTTGAGATTTTATTACCATACAAATGGTTATAAAGTTCTGTTTCTCAGTGATTGGGTGACCTCGACGGGATGCACAACTTTCAGAGTGACAACTCATTTAATGAATTGTACGATGCCATTAAGGGATGTCTTCTCAAACACCAACTGGATAGATCTTAAATAAGGTATTAAGGAGTTTGGAGAAATAGATGTAGTAGCATATTGTAAAGTTAAGTGAGCCTACATACGAGGAAAGGTGGCAACATTTTGAACTCCATACTCAGAGTTTCCTCAAAATGGTACTTCCAGTCAATATTAGGGTATGGGAAGATGAAATTGTGGCCTTCATGCAGCCCAATTTGAATTGGCCTAAAGAAGAGCAACTTGACATCATTTCCTAGCTACGTTCAGTGGCATGGAAAGAGAAAACCAGCTATGCTGAGTACAACAGGGTGATTTCTGTTTTAGAAGAAGAAGAAGAATGCGCTGAATTTCATAATTTTGTTATGGAAATGCAGTTGGAACTGTACAGAGTTCCGGAACCTCCAGGAGTTTAACAACGTTACAAAATACACGAATCCTTTAGTGAATTGTGAATTTGTGACACATAATGATAAGGGGGCGTAGTTTCAACTTTTGAGCGCTTTTTGAATGTTGATTGTACAGGGTGTGGGGTGACAGGTCTGTGAAACCACATTATTGGCATTAGAGAGATAAAATAATATATTTCTAAATCTTTGTATTTATCAATGCTTCCTTTTAATTATGAATGAATTGTGTTTCTTCATGATAATTGTTCAATGTTTATCTGTTAGTGTTAGGTCAAATTCAGAATGCTTATTTTTTCATCTTTGAGACTTTGTGTTCAGATTAATTCATCGCTCATTCACTCTTTTCAATGCCTCGAGTCTCAATGTTGTACATTTCATTTCATTTAAATTCTCAATCTTTTTGAAGAAACTGTGGTTGGCAGTGGCAGTGGCGGCAATTAATGCCATATGTGATATGAACATTCAAAGCAATTTCTTGGACAACTCATAGCTTTAATGAAACAAGATTTGTAATGATTTCATATCGTTTGAATGAGTGATTTTGATAGCTTGTTAGCTTGAGGTAGAGTTTAAGTTGGCACGTAGCAAGATGTCAATCAAATTAGAAATTTTAATTATACAGGCTGGTAGTGGCACTGGTGGCCCATAAATAGGGATAGTGATTCATTGATTAGTAGATAGTGCCATAAGGGTTTTTATTTTCTAGGGTTAATAAGGATTCACGAAGAAGATGATGCAGTATTGGGGATATTGTAAATTCTCCTACCTACAATTATGTAGTTATAGAGTAATTAGTAAAAGATGAATTTCCTTCAAGTTCAGAATGGGTGGAATTAGAAAGAAGTTGATTTGGTTAACCTGAATTTTTAGATGGGTTTTGAACCAGGATGAGGAGCTCTGATGGAGATAAGTGCTATCCAAATGCATAGAGGCTGCAGGTAAAAGTTGGGAGTATATTTGTTTCTCCTTCTGTATTGTAACAACTCCCATTTCCCCAGCATGGTTGGCTAGGCAAGCTCCATGCATTTATTTTCAAAGAGACATTTGTTTCTCATCTTCTGTATGACTCTGGTTCTCAAAGGGGATAAGTACATTTTGTATCTTCACAGCTCCCATTTCCCTAGGAGTGATTGGAACCCCCTTTGCCTAGCATGGTTGGCAAATCCACCAGCAGAAGCTTGGAATCATGAATTTATTTTTAGAGCCAAATTTTTTTTTAGAGGCAGATGTGTATTAGGTTTTCAGCAACAAAGCTTGGAAATTGGAATCAATTTGTAATCCATTGTAACGAGCAACAACTTGGAATAAATTATTAAATTTTGTCTTTGTAAAGTACTAAAGTGACACACTGACATATGTTATTTATACAAAACAGGAGCTACAATTCTACTCCTCTGTAAAAAGATATGTAATAATGTGACACTGAAATTCAATTGCAATAAAATAAATGGTTGTGTTGTGCTATTCTTGAATCTTCGTTATTCATTTACGTTTAAGAGTAAATAGTTGTTTTCTGAGTTCGGAACTTCAGTGTCACTATCTATTAATAATTTAATATGTTCAAATCAGTTTTTTTTTTTATTTTGAGAAATTAAGTAATTTACTCTATGCAATATGCACTTGGGAATTCATGGTTATATCGGGCCATCGGGGGAATGCAATCATTCATTCCACCGATGTTTATGTGTTACAACGATATGCTTACTTTTGTTGATTCTATCGGTATATCGGGGACTGAGAGCGGTCAACACACCTTATGAGTTATGAGTCTTCGCCTTCGGGCCATTGGCGGGGCTGTGATGGGGGTTCCACCGATAAAGCATTGTTAGGCCGATGCCTATGGTATTGACTTTAAAACACATGTGTGATGTGTCATGTTAATTTTTTTAAGTTAATATCATAAATTAGTAAATTACTAAAGTTTCAAGTTCAGTCGTTGGATGAACATTTGATGTATGGTTGTAGTTACATTCCGTAATGAAATGAACAGAGCGATGGGCTTCCCAACTTAAACCTCCGGAATTACCCTATATCCGTTAGATTCAGAAAGATCAACGGTTAAGATTATGACAATAACAAACAATCAATATGAAAATTTTATGACGGTTTGACTTTGGTCATTTAAATGCCTATCAAAAAAATTGTTTAATTTACGAATTTTAATATAAAATATTTTATAAATGGATTATCTTGAAAAATTAGAAAACAATGATAATTATTAGTGATAAATATAAAAATCTACTGTTATAATTAACAATTAACAAAAGTTTCTAAAATCGTATTAAAAATAAATCTTGTTAAATATATTCTAAAAATTAAAAAATAATTATGTTTTATTTTGAAAAGATTCTAAATTAATATATATTTTTATAATAATATTATAAATCATATATATTAATATAAAAAATGATAGCTATTATAAAAAAGTCAAAAGTTTCTAAATGCATATTAAAAATATTAAAAAAAGTTATATTCTATTTTCTTTTTATAATAAAAATTTTAAAATTATATATATTATAAATTAAAATACTATATAATAATTTTTTACGGTTTAATAAAAATATAGCAAGTCAAACTATACGGTCTAATAAATTTTATAGCTATAATATACGGTCTAAAATTGAAAAAAAAGTCAAATATGTAATAGACCATCAAATTCCGTAATGACATGCACAAAGCTATGGGCTTCCCAACTTAAACCTCCAAAATTACCCTATATCCGTTAGATTCAGAAAGATCAACGGTTAAGATTATGACAATAGCAAACAATCAATATGAAAATTTTATGATGGTTTGACTTTGGTGATTTAAATGCCTATCAAAAAAATTGTTTAATTTACGAATTTTTATATAAAATCTTTTATAAATGGATTATCTTGAAAAATTAGAAAACAATGATAATTATTAGTGATAAATATAAAAATCTATTGTTATAATTAACAATTAACAAAAGTTTCTAAAATCGTATTAAAAATAAATCTTGTTAAATATATTCTAAAAATTAAAAATAATTATGTTTTATTTTGAAAAGATTCTAAATTAATATATATTTTTATAATAATATTATAAATCATAAATATTAATATAAAAAGTGATAGCTATTATAAAAAAGTCAAAAGTTTCTAAATTCATATTAAAAATATTCAAAAAAGTTATATTCTATTTTCTTTTTATAATAATTTTTTTTAAATTATATATATTATAAATTAAAATACTATATAATAATTTTTTACGGTTTAATAAAAATATAGCAAGTCAAACTATATGGTCTAATAAATTTAATAGCTATAATATACGGTCTAAAATTGAAAAAAGGTCAAATATGTAATAGACCATCAAATTCCGCAATGACATGCACAAAGCTATGGGCTTCCCAACTTAAACCTCCGGAATCACCCTATAACCGTTAGATTTAAAAAGATCAACGGTGAAGAATTTGCAACTTGTAGACCTAAGACGTGTCATTCACTTTAATGTTCCAATTTCGAGAAACAAAGCATTTAAAGCACTTTGTACTACTAAGTGTCAACTGTCAAGTGATTAATGTTTATTTTAAAAGTTAATATCATTAACTACTCAAGTTTCAACCGTTGGATGAACATTTGATGTATGGTTGTAGTTGCATCTCGTAATGACATGCACAGAGTGATGGGCTTCCCAACTTAAACCTTCAGAATCACCCTATAACCGTTAGATTTAAAAAGATCAATGGTGAAGAATTTGCAACTTGTAGTCTTGTAGACCTAACTCCTAAGACGTGCCATTCACTTTTACATTCCAAATTCCAATTACGAGAAAAAAAACATTTAAAGCACTTTGCACTTTGAAATTGTTCTGATTTTTAAAGTCTTCAATCTTCAGATTGCTCATTGCAGTGCACCACCCTATTTTGGATTCCACAGTTCCACTTCCAACAACGCCATTCTAGTTTTCAAGTGTCGGGACTCATAATCTGGGTAAGTGAAAGAATTCCTGCGGCTACATTTCAACTTTCATCATTTGACATTTCTTAAAATCTTATTTTGTCAAAGTTTGAAGTTTGGTTTTGGACTTTAGAGACTCAAGAATTCATTAAAATTAAGGAGGACTAATAGGTATTACTTATTAGGGAATTCAAATTACACAACTTCACATTTGTACAAGCATGTCTACCACCAGTACCACTACAACAATGTCAGATAAAAAAATGCATTATGCAGAATTGCTTAAAACCCCAGGTTTCACCGATGGCTGCCATGATATTTATGATCCTGAAATCTATGGTAGGCGTACCTCAGAACTTAGATTTTCATCTTAGAATAAGGCTACAAAGCGAACAAAAGTTGATAGTATCAGTGCACCGTGGGTAATTGGATTAGGGCGCATGATGTTACATGAAGTTTTCCCTTGCCCATAATTTATCATGGTCTGTGTCGAAAATTATGATGATAAGAAAAGAGCAATTGTTAATAAAGATAACCAAGAAGAATTGTTATCCATTAATGCAGAAGAACTTGGAAAAGTGTTGGGGTTTACAATCGAAGAATCTGGAAACCACCACATTGACCTAGAAAAGCTTGCTAGTGATTATGAAGCCGTGGAAGAAAGGCTGAAAAATGATTTCTTAAATCAAATAGTTAAGGATAGAAACAAATTGAAAGGTGGTCATAAGCCTCCTTATAATTTGGATTTTTTTAAACCATGGGTTCAGGATACTATTTCCATGCTTGCATTTTTCCTTGGTCTGGATAGCAATTTGGAAGTGGGTGCAAGCCTCCTTGAAATGGTATATAATATCCATTGTACTAAAGAACATGTCAAATATAATTATACATAGCACATTGTAGAATCCATGCATAAACAATTTTTAATGATTAAAGAAGGTTCCATGAAGACATTTAGGTTCACAACTTACTTGTGCTATCTTTTTCTATTCAAATTTAGAGGAATGTTTCAAACCAACAAGCTTCAGATTCAACCCTATAGTAATGCAGAGGAAAAAAAATGGCTCTAGTATATGAATGGACCAATGAGATAAGGATGCATGATTCTCGAAGGAACTACAGTCATTTTGTAGACTACTTTTTGGCTCCATTGCATCAAGTAATTACAAATAATCCAATGCCTAGATTGCCTATGTCATGTAGAAATTACTTGCAACTAGGAAAAGAAATACAATTGGCTGATTGGTACTTAATGGAAGAATATACTGTGCTAAGATTTTATGGATCGGGAGTACAACCATACAAACTTCCAATACATGTGACATAAAGGGTTTTTGCATTGGAATATGTAAGGCAGGTGCAGAGTGCTAATGAACTACACTTTCTCAGTCAGCAAAAGAATACCTTGTTTCCTTCTTTACCTTTTTCATGTGGAGGGTTCACATTCGAGAGAAAAGCATTTAGCGTGGCACATAATCTTTTGAATTTTTTTGACTTTGATCCTATCTGTCACTGGCAGTATGATCCATGTGACATCATTAAATCAATGATTGTGGCCAATAGGAATGCTGCAAATAGAATTCAACATCAAAGTAAACCCTTGCTTGAAAACTTGAGAAACAAGGATTCTTGGGATGAGGTCAAAATAGCAATGGAGAAAAGTGCAGTTGAGAATGGTATTTCTTTTGAACAATTGTCAGCAGAAATTATGGCATTGCACCAAAAGACAATCAGGACATACAAAATTTTTTATGTAAAAAGTGATAAACCATCTAGTAGAGTAAAAATTCCAGGTTCTCTAGAGATGAAACTTATAGATAAAAAATGGTCATGATAAAAAATTACTGCCTTTTGGTCTATGAGGAAGGACCTAGGTGATCCAAGAGCTCTTGAAGAGTATGATAATAGCGAAGAAGATGAAGAATTTAGCAAATTGTGGAATATAGAGCATGGGCATCTTGATGGACGTGATGAACCTCATGATGATATTGATATGGAAGAAGAAGAACAAAGCCATGCCAGTTACAAACCTGGTTTAAGTGGGGCCACAAAAGCAGAATATGCTTCAACATATACTTCAGGAGCAACCATACTTGAAAAAATTGGTTATGAAGGTGGTCCTTTGGGGTCCAAAGGACAAGGCCCTTTGACGGTAACAAATGTTGAGCATAGAAAACCAGTTGATAAATCTAGCCTTGGGCTTTGAGGTGAAAAGCTAGACCAAGGGCATACAAGTGAAGCTCAATTTGTTAGAGATTCTAATTCTCATCCTCATGGTCAGATACAATCACAACTAGGATATGCCCTTAGTGGATAGCTTAGTGCAACTGGGAGTGCCATTGGTGGAAATGGTATGGGTAGTAGTACTAGTAGTGGTCAACATGTGCAACAACGACAAATTACACACAATACTAAGAGGAAAACAAAAAAAGATACCACAAAAACACCAGGTGATCAAGGCAATCAAAAGAGGCAAAGGATTTTGAGAGGTCAAAGTCACACCATCAATGGATCCACCAGTACCACAAAGGAGTTATTTCCAGAAACTCCCACAAATCAAGTTAGTGTGGGTGAGACATCATTAGCAATTGCAAGTACTCCTATTCCTTCACCATTCAAGCATTCCATTGTTCTTGCCTCCCTAGGTTATGATTTCATTGAAGAGTTTAAAAAGAAATCAGACTTGAATAAAAAAGAAAAGAAGCAACTAATGGAGAGTGCGTCTGATGTAACTTCAGAGACTGCAACAACCATGGTATTACCCACATTTGACACAAATAAATAAATCATGGAGTACGCAATTGTTGTTCCCACAGTTCAAAACAAACCAACAAATCAGATGGATTGATCTGAATACCAGGTAACCAATTTTCAATTGGATTTTTTTGGCCTAAAAAATACTGACAAAATTAATGTATCAAAGAAGAACAATGAATTGGTGTACACATCATTGCTAAAGCAAGATAGAGAGAATAAAAGGTTGCAGACCCAAATAGAAAAGTTACAGGCAGACCTAGCAAGTGAGAAAGCAAAGAGGAAAGCAACATATAACAAGAGCAATGAATTAGAAAAAAGAATAATAAAATCTGCCTCTTAAGCAGCAAGCAATGAGGATAAATCAAATGAGAGAGAAGTGAATGACCTGAAGCGAAGGCTAGATGAGAGCAACAAGAAATATGATGAGGAAAAATCCACTTCAAAAAAGTTAAGACTAAACATTGCGAATGGAAATGCATAGTGGGAACAAAAATTAGAGAAACAGAGAAAAACAAATGAAAGATTGGAGACAGAGCTGATGGAAGCAAAAGAAGAAATTAAGTCTTCTCAAAATAGGTTATCTGCATTTTGTAGAGATATAGTGAGGCATATGAAACAAAATATTTGGGATGAAATAATGCAGAGGTTTGATCATTTGTGTGACATGTTTCAATTGATTTATGCTACCAGACAACATTATAAGAAGCTCAACAAATATTTAGTGGACAACAAAAAGGTGCTGGAATTAGAGAAATCTGCAAATGAAGTTCTACAAATAGTCTACAAAGCCAGTGACAATGATCTGAAATCAAAAGGGATTACTAATCGGATTGAAACCTCAATGAAGTTGTCATCTATCATTGAAAAGTGTTCGAGAATTTCTGGAACAAAGGAATATTTGCATTTGGTTGCAGACAAGATGAAGGTGGTGGATGAAAAGGTAAGGAACTTCACAGAGCTTGGTTTTCAAGAGCCTTTTGACACAAATGAGCGATTCATTGGAAAGGATGCTTTCAGAAAGAAGATGGAAGGTGCAAGGAAGATTGTTTTGGACCAGTTTCCTCAGAACCAAGATGTGAACTATTTGGATTCCATCAGAACACTGATAACCTTGAATGTAAAATTGACTAAAGAATTCAAGACAGGTTCCATTTCCAATTACAATCAAGAAATGTTAACAAAAATTCAAGTCAAACAACATCAATTAGAGCAAATGGCAATTCCACCACCTGAAGAGTGGAAGTTGCTAGAAAAGTTGATACAGTGACTTGATCTATTATTTTCAATCTTTGATAATATGAGTTTCGAAGTTCCAACTCAGCTCTGTGCAGACTTGTCTTTGGGCATTGGAAATATTTTGCATTGCCAATGCCAATATGTACTCCTTCATGTGAAATTCAATTAAAAAGCTCAAATTCATACTTCAGTAATGTGATGGTGTTCAATTATCAGGATTCTGTATTATTTATTTTATCATTTGAACTAGTGATGAACTGTTAGCTCATTATATTTACATCTTGGTAGAGCTAAAGCTTATAAGTTATGCATGTTGAACTGTTAGCTTATGTTATGTTTTGACTAAAAATCCTGATTAGTATCCACCAACTTACACCTCATCCACATCCCACATACTGCAAAAATACACTACATTTGATTTTATGATTAGCACAAATTGCAGGGATTTGTGTGACAAGATCCATTTTGTGGCCCACATTACTACTTGATCAATGATCATGTTCATAAATAAATCTAAAACTCCATGGTCACAACCCCTATTCTTGAAGAATTCAAATTCAATGTACTGACAAATTGAATAACATAAACAACCACTTTGGAGACAACCAAATAAGTTAATAACTTATAAGCATATGAATCCACAACAGTTGAACACTCGAAAGAAAATCAGTAAATATGTGTAACCTTCTCCATTGTATTGATCTTCAAAGTTCAAATGATATACATTATAAAAATAGTTTATGCTATGAATAATGAGATGGATGGGCGAATTGGTACAATCTATTATCTATCTTCTTACTATTTTCTACTCTAAAATCTAATTAAAAATGATGTGATGATCCATTGATCTCCTATTGGGGTCTTGATCTCTTTTATATATGAGAGGCAACAAGCTACAAACCCCTTGCAAAAAGTCATGACGTTTTGACAACTAAACATAACTCAAATTATAAATAAAACAATGTCGCAGGTGAATGCACCGATCCATTAATCTCCAAGTAGAAGCCTGTGACCACTGACCAGCTAAGATCTGTTTAAGGCTTCTACTCCATGATAGGGCGCTCATCATGCTGTCGGCTGACATTCTTCCTCTAAATCTGATGGTTGTCCCATTGGATCTGATTCTGACAAATCTACAGTTTGGCTAATAAACATATTGACTACAGAGAGGTGATGGAATCACTCCTCTTCAGCATAGGTGTCCACGTTAGAGATCGCCTCTTTCATATCATATTCCAGAGACATTATTTTTTCGAGCTGCTTATGACTGTTTTGTAAAACCATATCCTCGTCATTTATTTCTTGCAACGCAGCAATTAGAAGCCCATCAAGCTCTTCCTTCCAATCATCATATTCTCGTGGGTTTCTAATGCCAAAATGAAGTGTCAGGAATGGGACAGAATCAAAGCAGAAAAAATATTCCCTAAGCCTGTTATGATATCCATTATGTGATTCTACCAACTTGTTATATGTTAGCAATATTTGTCCTTTCATGGCATTCTTATCTGCGAGCTCCTTTTTTTTCTCCATCATTCTAGGCTGCAATTGTTCATTCTCCACCAATGCAATGCATGTCTAATTGAATACTTCCCAATATCCAATAGCACATTTCATCATTTTATTGAACCTTTCTTTTATCATTTAAGATACAATGTTATATTTGATGGTTTTCACTTCTTTCTCCAATTCTTTGCATTTCCCCTGGGATTTCAGATGGCAATTCTTTCAGTAGGCTGCATCAGCCAATGCATCAAGCACTCTCTTATCTTTTTCAAGCCATGGGGAGTACAAATCTGATGTGGAGGAGGAAGATGTTTTTTCTCATTGATTTGCTAGCTCCTTCTTCAGTTTGTCATTTTCCTTAATCAGTTTATCGATCTGTGCTTTGGTAAATTTTGCCACATTTATGTTCAATTCTGCTGTCTCCATAGGGTTGGTATCCACTACTCGTTGAACCAAGAGATGACCAGACACTTGGTTTGGATTACTAATTATAGCAGGTCTTTTATCATGGGGATAAAATGACCAAATAAGCAAGGTGGCTTCATCTGGGTTGTACCCAGATCTTGAATACATTTTGTCACTTGCTTCTTCTGTTAAGTTCATTGTCGTATCCCCTCTTTTTCTGAAGCTATCAAATAAAATTGAAGAGCTAATATCCCACCCTGGTAGGAGCAACACTCCAGCTTCTTGAAGCAATTCCCTACCTCTTTCAAGAGTGATCGACTCCATTTCCTTTTCTACCTCCCTTTTCAATTCCTCCAGAGCGGTTGCCTCATGTTCAGGAGTGATATCCTATATCTGTTGTCTCATTTTTATACCTTTATATTCATCAACAAATGTTTAAATTCAAAAGATTTAAAAAAATCACAATCAGAAATAAACTGTTGTCCAGCCATGACCCTCACATCATCAGATAGTTCATTTGATGCCTCAAATCTTACAATATTTTGCTCTTGAGGGGGATCGTACTGTGCAATCATAGGAGCACTGATTTGATTGACTTGCTCACCCTCTTCATCACTCTGCTCTTCTTCACTTATATCAGTATCTACAAAAAAACATACCTCAGGAGTAGGCTGTGAAGGTATGTAATCCAAGGGCTCTATGTCTTTAGCTTGTACTCCTAAATAGGTTGCATGAAGTGCATCAAAAACAACTGGGGGAACATCCTTTACTAGTTCATTGACATGAGCGATGCGTTGCTCAATCTTGTTAAAGGACTCTGTATCTCACCAAATGCCTTTGAATAAGATGGGACATTTTTCCTCTTTCATTCCTCTGCAAGCATAATTTTGTTATAGGCGGCCATTCTTTCCTTGGTGGAAGCCTCATCATGGTTTCTTATGACATCTTTGATTGAGAACAAATGTTCATAACCTGATAGCCCCTGCGATAATCTCGCCTTGTGAATAAACCCTTCTGCATCAAATTGTTTCCTTACATCACCTAGAGGTAGGTTGTACTGTGCTAATTTACCATCAATTTCTCCATATCCTTCATTGGAAACCACTGTAAAGTATCCAAAACATAAGGTGCTGGGCATAATTGATTGTTTGATATGTCCTTTGAGGTGTTTGGAATCAGATTTTGCCAATTGGCTCACAATTTCTAAAAAAACAATTCGGTCAGGAACTACTCGTGGCATCAAGTGTGGAGCCCCTTCGAACCCATAAACCCTTATCACTGTACAATCAGGGAAAGCATACCAGTCTCCCCAGTTATGATTCACTTTATTTCTCTGGTCATTTTCCTTTGGTCTTAGAAATCTTTGTACTTCTGGGGATAGGTTATAGTTGTACGGATACCCCAGCAACTTCATTAATGGTTTTACAAAAAATTCTTCAAAATAAAGGTAATGAGACCTACCAAATTGGCTGTCCCACAATGAATTCCACATTTGTACAGGTTTAAAATCTCCATTTTCATCTATATCTTTTATCCTTAATTCTTCACTCCAGACCCCTCTGACTTGTCCCTCATACAATAGCAAATGCATAAGCAAAGAATATTGTTCAAAACTAATATTATCACTATTATTTTTAATCTTTTCGAGCCCTCGATGTAGGGCGTTGTCCAAGTAGCTAGCATAATCAAATGGCCTGGCATCCTTGCTTTGTATGTCTGCAGCTAAGACCATTGGGGCAATCGACATGAGAGGCGGAACCTCTACTCCCAAAACCTGACCAGCTGAATAATAGGTGTATCGGAAATACTCTTCGAACAAATCTTCATGGAAAGGAGGGTTTTCACTGCTAGAGAACCTCCTGAGTTGGCCTCCATCATCCTTGGGCCTATGCAAAGGTAATTTCCATCTCTTATAGCTAGTATCCATGTGGCGATACTCTGTCAAGAGATCTTTGAGCGTGAATGATAAATTCAGTGAACACTCTAACTGAAAGACATTAGAAATGAGATCCCTAGAAATAACAAGCATGTCACCCCCGCCATGTGATTGAATAGTTATTTTCTTGGGGTCATATCTGATAGCAAGAGCTTTAATTAGCTCTGTGTTCACAAACACGTTGGGCACCACAAGTCTTCCCAGGTTCAACCTCCATGGATTGCAGACTGGTTGGAACCTAAATTGTTTTCTGTAATGTTACATGAAGAGGTCGTACCCTCGTTGCAGTGTCCAAATATCCCCTAAGCCCTTATGTTTGTCCCATAATCGATCCATGGAAGGATTCATTTGAGCACTCCTCTTAGGTCTCGGCCCCGACCCAAGACATTGATCTATCAGGTCTTCATTTAGGAGTCTCTTAGGCTTTTCAATTTTCTATTTTTTAGCTTTAGGTTTGTCTGTACTCTCTTCCATTATTTAAATCTTAAGCTTTTGAGTAAAATAGCTTCTCAGCTGGGTCTGAAAGTGAAGTACTTACGTGACTCTCGCCAAGTCGCCTCCACACTCCACCGGTCTTTTCTGCGTCAAAACTCCAATTTTTTGCCTTTCTGCTTCTGCCCTAAGCGAATTTTTTTAGGATTTTGTAACAACTATGCGATCAAATTGTGATATAATTCACTTCAATTCTGGTTCATAAATGCACCGCAACATGATGCCACAGGATGTCACATCAATCTTTCACCGATAGCCACCCTCTCCACCAATGGACACCTATCCTTTGTTCTATCGGTGGGATGCCAGGTAATGTTTCCCTGATGCACCATTGTTCCCCCGATATACTTTATGCATTCGATAATTCATGCCCATGGCCATGGGCCATGGTTATAATTCACGGTTACTTTTGTTGACAACTTGACTCTATCAGTATATCGGGAGAGCAACTTAGGAGTCAGTCCAATAGAGTATTGTTACACCGATACTAGGTTGTGAGTTGTTTTTATCGGGCCATTGGCGGGATTGTGATGGGGTTCCACCGATGAAGCATTGTTAGGCCGATGGTATTGAATTTTGTTAGGAATGGGGGAAGGACTACGTCACTACGGAATTTCAAATTTTGTTCAATTACGCTAAAAGCATTATACAGTGGAAGCAACAAAGGAATATTCGTAAAATTTTTGAAGCTTCATTGAAAATGACAGGCAAGTGGAAGTATGTGCTCCTTAAAAATAACAAGCACATAAAATGTTTTTTTCTTTCTATTTTTTGATTTTTTTAAAATTAAAAGCTTCCCAATAAATAGTTGTTAATTTAAATACTTTTGGATTAAAATTACAAACTAAGATATGTATGCTTAAATAGTTTTTTATATATATTATTAATTAATATATATAAAAATAGTAGAAATAGATTTTTATATATATTATTAGTTTTTAATATATTTTATTAATTAATATTATAATAAACAATGTTAAGTATTGATAACTTTCAACATTCTTTATATATATTATTAATTAATATATGTATACTAGTATTTATGGATGCAATATGAATGTAGGCTATAATATGGATCTTGTCACACAAATTACTACAATTTGCATTGTTCATAAAATCAAAGTGTGGTATATTTTTGTGATTATTGATAAAATAAGATAATTCATGCCCATGGTCATAAATTATAATTCATGGTTACTTTTGTTGACAACTTGACTCTATCGGTATATCGGGAGAGCACCTTAGGAGTCAACCCGATAGAGTATTGTTACACCGATACTAGGTTGTGAGCTATTTTTATTGGGCCATCGGCGGGATTGTGATGGAGGTTCCGCCGATGAGGCATTGTTAGGCCGATGCCCGATGGTATTGAATCTTATATAATTTATAAAATATCATGAACTACATTACTACAATTTGACTTTGGCATATGTATTATGATTCATGAAGTGCAATATAATATAAAATATCATGGAGACTTGGACTGCAATATAAAATAAAATATTTTGAACTTGAAGTGCAATGATACACAATTTATTTGAATACAATATACAAAATCATCAACTACAGTTTGGAATAAGATTCAAGCTGACATGCAGTGCTTGAGTGCAATATAAAATAAGATATCATGAACATGAAGTGCAATGATTCACAATTTCAATGTTCATTGAATACAATATAAAATATCATTAGACATCAACTACACTTTGGACTTTCGAACAATGGAAATTGATTTATGAAGTGAAAAAAAAAAACCTAAAACTTGCTAATTATCTCCCATTTCCCAAATGGAATCAGGGTCCTCAAACCGATCCTCATCTTCAGATAAAGTAAAAGAGTAATCTTGATTCTGAGACTGCTCTGCAGTTTCTTTAGCCTGTGTCTCAAATTCAACATTCATTGTTTGATTTGTGTCAATTTCAATATCATTGTCATCTGTCCTAGGCCCAATCCCACTACCACTACCACCAGTACTGGCGGCTGTTGGAATTGGAGAGCCTGTGTTTCACAACCCGGTCCCTCTTCTTTCACATGTGGACCTCCAGATTGCGAGTGCCCTTTCAAAAGGAAATTTTTTGACATTATACGCAGTTCCTTTCATCCTCAAGCAATTTTCCAAATTCTTGTCCAGTTTGTTTCTTAACTTTGATTTCAAAAACCCCAATGTACTGAAAACTCTCTCATCCTCCACCGACCCTAATATCATTGTTTGACATAAATCAACAAGTTTGAAATATTTTGACATCAAACCATGCAATATTTCACTTTTACCTAAGCTTGTCCAAACCTTGTTTATTGATCCTGGTTCAAAGGCCTTCTCCTTGCCCATGGATTTATACTGCTCCCTCATAGCTGTTGCAAAAATCCGAGATTGCTTTCTAAGCTTTTTTTCATCTAAAATTCCTTCTATTATTTGTTCATTGTATGTTGCCTTTTCTGAAAACTATTCGATCAATATTTTTACTTGATCATGAAAATATTTTGGGTTATCTCGGTTTACCCAAAATTGAGGATACACAATACCCATGGCTTCAAGTATTTCATGTTGAGGGAATCTTTCACGAATCTCTGAGGAAAGAGATTTTGCAATTTCCTTCAAATTATCACTAACAGATTTAACAATGCTGTTAAAATCTTCCTCGTTAATAGGTACTTCTTTTCGAGAGCGCCTGCTAGTGCCTGTCTTACAATGGTACATTGGTATCTCACATCCACGTACACAAATACATAAGTGCCCGCTTGCATTAAACCGCAAATAGTTATCAGGATTATTCAAATCAGTAATTTTCCACCACATCAAATAATTTGTGCCTTCTTGTGTTAGATCTAGATATAGATGATCGAGGGCCAAGCATGTAAATTAATGTAGATTGGAATATTCATAAGATATACATAGTTTTGTCTTGGGATTTCTTCACAAGATTGTTCATCTCATCCAACATGGGGAGAAGACTAGCTAAAGTCAAGAGTGTCTCTATATCGCTTAACCTATGTAAGAGGTCAGGAGCTTTGTCTATTATGCTGTGATGCTCGTACATCACTCCAATCAAGGATTGATATTCTGAAAGAACTCATTGCACTGGTCCATGCAGGGAGATCCATCTGGTATCGACATCCTTGAGAAGCTTGTTTCCAGGTGTTATTCCCTCAACAAAATGTTGAAATTCAAGGAAACGTTTGGGACTTCGGTAGAAGTATGCATAGATCTCACGAACTAGATTTTCAACTTTTGATATTGTAGGAATTACAATTTTGAATGCTAAATTCATTTTGTGGGCCATCCAGTGAATGCCAAGCATGTATGGTGCACAAGTAGTTTGTAACTTTGTGCAAAGACCGCTCCTTTGACCTTACATCACTGTAGCTCCATCAGCTCCTACACACACCAAATTTTTGGCAATTGTCAACTCATCCATACCTGCAATTTCATTCAAAGATTTCTTGACTAGTTCAAATAGATTTTATGATGTTGAACTGTCCTTCATTTTATGAACACAAAGAAGATGAGCTTGGTGAACATGTTGTTCTACAGTATACGAATGCATACAAACCCAAGAAGTATTGTCTACCGCAGTAACTTCATCTAAAGATAATGCAATGAACTTTGACTCTTTTAATTACTCCTTTAGATCTTGCTTTTCCATTGCAGCAAGACAGTTCGCCCATTCCCATCCAACGTTTACTGACCAATGTGAGAAGGGAAAGTGGGGAACACTCAAATAAGATAATAAATCAAAATATTCTGGGTAGTCTGTCATAGGATGCCCCCTAGACAAAATATGAAAAACAACACTCATCTGAACAATTTTTGACAGATTTGCTGCTGCCATGGCTTTTCCAAAATGAGACTCAAGTGTACCTTCACATTTTTTAATCTTCGACATTCTATGGTTATGCTCTCCATAATCTGCGACATACTTAACATGAAGACATTCTTCCTTTGATTTCCATCATATGATTGATTGTTCCTTTCCGTCTACGATTTGTTTTTCATAAAATTTGCTGATATGCTTTTCTATAGTGTCAAGCTTTAGCTGCATCGTCTTGTCTCTTCCACTTTTCCAACTACAAATCTTACATCTGACCTCTATTTCCCTTTCAATATTGTTTTCATTTGATACCCCCACTGGTTCAAGGAATGGGTACTTCGACAACCAACCAATTTAAAAATTCCTTGTCATTTCCCACTCGCACCCCGATTTTGCTTTGCCTTTTCTTTTCTTGCTACCAACATCATCCTCATCCAAGTCGATTATCTCATTCTAGCTATCCAGGGTATCCCTTGGAACATCTTCTGCGATATTGCCATCCTCATTTGATACATTTTGATTTAACACAATGACAATCTCACCTTGACCTTCCTGTGGCGGAAGAGTTGATGATGTATCTCCATCTTCAATAATATTTGGTGGAAGAGTTGATGGTGTAGCTCCACCTTGATCTGATGGATTATAAGCTTTGCCAATTCCAAAGTAAGACTGTATGGTACCTCTCCATTTTGGGTGTTTTGATGGCCTCCTAGTCTCTTCATTACCCGCCTGCTCAGGAGTCTTACCCTTGCTGCTTGACATATTGATCTCACTTCGAATAAAATCTAGAAAAAAATGTCTTCTTGTTTAAGAAGGACAGACCGATAGAGAATATAGATCCCATTCCCTACTTAAAATTATATTTAAGACTGAAGCAAGAATGGAAAATAGATAAAGAAATCTTATTATTATAACTAATAGTCTAATAACTAATAATAGTATCAAGAAATGATCACTCACCTTTGAGTCTATGTTTTCGGCTTTCACTGACTTTTGAATTGAGAAGTAGAACCTCAGAACTGAACAAAATGTGTAAAACTGAACAAACTGTGTAAGAACAAATAATAGTTTCAATTGTATTTATATCAATCCATATTTAGCGAATTCCGTGGGATTTTGAAATGGTATGTTAAAAATTTGGCAAATCCCGCGTGCTTATACAACGATACCTCAAAATTTTCAAGGCAAAATAGGTCCTCATAAGCAACTATTTATAAATTTTATTTGGCGAAATGGGTCTTCACAAGCAACTATTTGTAAATTTTAATTGGCGAAATGGGTGTTCATATAATGTTGTTTTAATAGTATTGGTGAATATGTAGGTGACTTTGACATGCTCCTCAGGATTCTAGGCGAAAATATTGATCGGTGCATTGGAAACGCGTATTCTTATGGCGAATTCATTGCCTAAACATGCCTCGTAAAAAAAAACTGCTGGCGAATGGACATGCATTGGACCGATAGTCTGTGAATTCTTGGTGATTTGAACACCTTGTAGATATGGTAGATTCGCTAAATTCGAATTGCCAGATTCCTAGAATTCACCAATTGGTGAAGATTCTCCACTAAAGTTATCCCTGACCATAACTCCCCATATTTGGTTCTCTTTGAGGTTTTTTCATCCTTAGCAACAATGAAAATTTGTTGGGGTTTATAATTGAAACCTTCATCTCTAAGAGATGCCACAAAACATAGATCTAGGGATCAAGTGAATCCAAGCACAATCATAGCCCCATGATGGAACTGATGATAAGAAAAAGGCTAATATAACAAGACTATACCCTATTTTCTATAGTTTGATTTTGATCCCCACAAGACTCATAAGGGTGATTCTAATGAGGGACTTAAGGTATGATTAATCTCTTTGATAGACATTTGTATAAAGGGAAAACTAGGTCCAATTGGCACAAATCATAAGCTCAATTTACTATCACTAACTCAAATTGTTTTGGTTTGATAAAAAAAATATTGTTATAGACCTTAAACACATGGATAATTGGCATACTCATAGATGTATAAGAAAAGGATTAGGAAGTGCAACCATGATCCTTCATATCTTTACTGGTATTGTGAGAAAATAAATTATAAAACAATATATCTTCATCATTAACAAAAGAAGAGATGATGCATTGGAAATAATTTAGGTCATTCTTTACAACTTTCAGCTCGATGAATACAAATAGACCTCAAATAAATTATACCTTATTAATATGTTTATCATTTTTAAATTTAAGGTGTTGGATTAGATGCAACCACCAGAGACCTATGCCTATCCTATAAGAGTAGAGTTAGCCCAGATCCAATAATAGTGGAAAATAAATTCATAATTTCGATGAGATTTATTTACATTCATTTTCCTTGTAGAACTTTGACTCTTGAATACCTTCATGTCTTGAACAATGAAATCCATTCATAATTACCCTTTCCTAGTTCATAAACCCCACATATCAAGTTAGAAAGAATTCCTAGTATGAAAAATTCCTAATAGAAAGTTTAATTATATTCCTTGGATAAAAACTTACTAATCCCTAGTACAAGTGTAACAATTATGCACCTAGAAACTTGTCAAATTCCCTAAAACATAAAAGAAAGAATTCGAGATAAATTGCATGGAAAAATAAGAATAAGTCTTATATTGATTTACCAAATAGACATGTTACCATGCCAACTACAAAAATTAGATTAATAACTAGATAATGATTTCATTAATTAATTTTTTTGCATTGACATTGTACTACAAATCCCAAATTAATCACAAACATGGATCTAGGATTGATCTGCAAACTTTTAACAACACAAAATGCACTCAACCAACCTCTACAATCAAATTCAAAAATCCCAATATATCAAAAGGGGAAGAAACCATATTAATTCTAGGTGTGACACATGAGATAAAATGAGCCCCTAAATGCAACTAAAAAGGGAATAGAGGAATATGCCATAGTATCTTTAAGCTTCCTCTATTTTATTCCCTTTTGGCTAGGTAAAATTAACTTCTCGACTTTTTCCTACATTTCACGTGCAACCTTGTACACTTGAATACAAAAGTTTCTCCCAACTTGATTTTCACCCCATAGGTGAAAAAATTAACCCTCAAACACTTAGCCTTTGTCTTGCAAGTGCAAACAAATTATTTGTGAGCAATTTTAGCACATAGAATCCTTGTTTATCCTTGTAACCAACTAAGACATTTTCTCAAACAGTTGGTGTGTAACCATTTTCCTTCACATTTTTCCTACATTTGCATTCACCATGCCTCTATTTTGGTAAGTTTTCAAGTTTACACATATTTGGAGGTTGAAATCTCTTCCCTATAACCAATCATGCTTTTTGCATTCATTTTAATCACTAGAGAATATCTTTGTTCCAATGCTCTAGTAAAAATCATTCTATAGACAATGTAAAACTTAAAGATATTTTGTCAAATAATTAGCATACATGGCCTTTGCCTCTATATTTTATGCATCTCTCCCTCATAACTCCATTCCACTTATCTTATATTCTTTATCATCTACACTACAAAATATCCATTTCTATTGCTAAATGTTTTTCAAGAATATGTCATAAATGGAGTTCTCATTTGGACATTACTATGTGGATATGAGAAAATTTCCTAAAACAACTATATGGATATTTTTATTCTACCTTAAACAAGTTCCTTCCTTTCTACCTAGTGTCAGATAATGTTGGACATGTTACGTTCATGATAGGACATTTTAATCCTTGGTCGATTACTTGGGAGTTGCTAGGAATTCCAATTTGCATGGTTGAACATGGGAACAAAAAACCAATCTCATATTATAATTTGAGTGAACAAAAAACCAAAATCCAACAATTATGACTCATGCAACTCCCCATAAACTAAACATTTATAAAAATAAATGTGGAGTCTTGGAGGTTTTGGACCCTATGAGCTCAAGACAAGATTGCTACAACCTTTGCAATGAAGGCATATACTACAAGTTAGATATTTATCCATATGTGTGAGGTGAGGAATGTTTAAATTACCTAAAAAAATATTTTGTAGGTGCATGGGATAACTATCTAGGTGAAATCTATTGAAAAATATAACTTGCACAAGAGTTTTCCTAGTTATCACTATCTACGCTCCATATAACGTAGATCCATGGGAATGTCAATGTTAATATCAAACATTTCTTGTTCAATAGGAAATGAAAACAAAGGCTCATGCCCATACTTACCCTTCACGCTAAAATAAACAATGCATGTGCTTCCCTTAGTGCATACTTCTCTGACCAATGGGAAAACTTGATTGTTGTTCTATTTAAAAAATGTATTTAAAATGACCTCCATTTAAAAAATGACCATGAAAATAAGAATATTATTTAGCAATATTTTAGTTCTAATGTCAATTTAAAATAATAGATTATTTTATTTCTTTTTATTTAAAAATAAGAAGTTGACAATTAAAAATTTTATGGTAGGCGTGAGAGGAATTTTATTGTGGGATCAAATCACATCCAAAGATTACATAAATTTATGAGGAGTGACTATAAATGTTAATGATGATCATCCATTCATCAAAATTTGATAAATGATCCATTCTCTAAGGGTTCTTTTTTAATGGCAACCAATTTATAGGAAGTTAATATAAATTTCACCACAACCACAAAAATTACCTAGTAGTTATGAAATTGACATGAGAGTTTATCTATGAAATACTTAAACTCATCCATTTTCCATAATACATTTTTTTCTCATTTTGACAATGTTCTTAAGATTTTCTCCCAATTGTCAGAGCATTGATTCTAGGCTAAAAAAGCACTCAATTGACATGAAAATAGAGGATAAGACTCATCTTGAAATATATAAAAACTTTGTACAATGCTAAGATTTGAAAATCAACTCTAGCATTTAATATTTTAATGCACTGAGTTTGTGCCTCACATGTAATGCATTCTAGGATATGAAAAGAGAGTTTCTCTACCAAACTAAAGGTCAATTACCTAGAAATGAGGCACAAAATCAAGTGTCAATAGTACCCAAATTAAAATATATTTGCAATGTCATATATAGCCTTCCCTAAAAAAAATATTGCCCAACTAAAATCTATGGCATCCTTATTTTGATATAGATCACACATTACAAAATATTGTTGGGAATAAGATGCCATTTAATTACATTCTTAACTTATTGCATGTATCTCCTAAGTCCTTGGAATGGGTTTCACAACTCTAGGATTAGGAAGAGATTAATTTGGAATGAAATAAACATTTAATATGACATTTGTAGTTATTCCTAAATATTAGGAGCATGTGGGATGCCTTAGAGTGAGCTCCTACAAAATAGGAGCACATGGGTGCACACATGGGAGGTGGGATCCACCTTGGTTCTGAGTTCAATTCAGTTCAATTAAGTTCAGTTCAGCTCAATTCAGTTTAGTTTAGTTTAATTCAGTTCAGTTCAATTCAATTTAGTTTAGTTTAGTTTAGTTCAGTTTAAGTTATCTTTAGTTGCATGTTAGTTAATCTCAGTTGACTTGAGTTGCATGGACATATAATAGGTTGATACATTCAGTTAATAGATGGAGGATCATGCATGCACATTGTTTTGCATGAATGGTGTTGAGAAATGTTTCAGTTAACAAGAAATGACTTGGACCCAATTTGGCTTCTTGGAATTAACTCCTTTGCATGTTGAGATATTTCATAAGGCTGAGTCAAGTGGGCCCTATTTTGGGTGCCTACTTTGAGGATGAAGCCTTGAAGATATTTACAGAATAAAGGTTGAGTTGGCACTTTAGTTTGGGACAACAAAATGCATGAAGATGAGGATTTGACATTGTTCTTCACGTCATAACTTTACTTGCAAGAGAAAGGCATACCTTTTAGGGATAGGGCTTGAGCATCGTAATTGTAACTCAATTGGAGTTTACAAAGTTGATCAAAGCCTATTTATCTCAAGCAAGTTGAAGAGAGTTATTATTAGTTTTATTGCAGGTCGTGAAGAAGTTTTGGTGAAGGAAAAAGAGGCATTCTCAAGCAAGAATTGGAGCTATTGTAATCTACTTCAGAGATTGAATAATAGATTAATTCTTGGTGGAGTTTTTTACCCGAAAGGGTTTTATCCATGTTATATGCTTGTGTAATCTTTCTAATATCCTGTCTACTTCTTCTATCAACTTCTTTCTACATTCTAAAAACAATAAAATGGATTAATCAGATAATCACCCACAAAGAATCTGTAACAAAGGAAAAGCATATTTAGATCAACAATATTAAAGTTTTACAAAGTATTAAGCTAAGAAAACTCCTTAATTTTCAACAAATATAAAATATTTCTATAGGAAAGGTGTACAACACCTTCCAATAACACTTTGGTAGAGGAGAAAGAAAAATGAACAGATGATATAGACTCACAAATGTTTCACTAATATCATGTACCCTTTTCCAATAAGTTTCCATGATGATCTATAACACCATTTCTCATTTCTTATGGGTTTAGGAAAATAATATTAGGGAAACTATTTTATAATATTTAAGTGAGTTATGTTTTTTATCTCTACATAAAATGGCCATTTAATGTTTTTTAATAAAGTGGATGCCTTAGAGTGGGGGTATTTGTAATTAAAATATCTTTTATGTAATCCTCCTTTGGCATTGGAAGATGCACTTGAGAGTTTGGAAAGGTTTCTTCTTAGAGGGAAAATTTAGGTGCCTAAGGGTCTATATAACTAAGACTTCTTACCAAAGGATATATGCTTGTTTATCATCTCATTCCCTCAAATAGATTAGACATCCTATTCATCTATCACTACATATTTGAGGAAAAAACCACCTTGATTTCTACAACTGGATTAATGAGATAAACTCTTGATTTAGATTTATGCAACCTCACCTAGAGATTGCATTTGAGCTTTAAAGTTGTGGACTGGAATGGGTTTTCTCATGAAAAAATAATTATTTGTGGTGGCTTTCATAGTGCCATATTTATTTTTTAAGGAATCCTCCATCAACGTCAATCTTTATAGATTTGGGGAAGCTATCACAATGACATATTTTGATAGTTTTGGTAGCCTTCATAGTGCCTATTTTCTAAGCCCTAGGCAGCTATTACAACACCATTATTTGAGGGCATTTGGGTAGCTTCTTCAACACAGTTTTGAGATTTTTGGTAATTGGGAGAATGCCATTTATTGTTGTTATTTTTGTACATAGTAATGGAGATTTACAATTTTAAAATGATCCTCAACTAATTCGTTGAATAAGGAAAAAAGTAATAAATTGTTTGGGTTATTGTGTATAGTTTATATGGATTTGTATTTTATTGCTACAATATATTTTATTTTTTGAAATATAATATTCATTTTAGTAATTTTGAAATAATTCAATTACAAAGTGTTGAAAATTGTGAAGTGAGCATTACTTGATCATATATTACATATATTCCATTTGGGAATATTATAGTGGTATTAGAGCTTTGATATTGCCAACTTGGGGAATATAGGTTGATTCAATTTTGTTGTAAAGAATATAATAGTGTATTAGAGATATAGAAAATAATAATTATAGATGAAAAAAGGAGGCACAATTTGATAGAGGAAAAAAAGGCTCAAAAAATATTTGAAGCATTGATCAATTTAAGTGCGGGTCTAAAAGAAATGTCTTGGAATTTTGTAAATACCTATTAGATGGGGAAGTACATTAGGGACTAAACAAACTTTATATCTTCATCCAATCCCTTCCAACCCAAGTTCCTTTAAAGAATAGTAGATCCACTAGAAGAAGTGGTAATTGAGCCAACAAAAGATTTTTTGGCCCTTTCTACCAAATACAAAGCTCTAAAGCAAGAAGTTTAGGATGATTTGTTACTTGCTATATCATACAATATCAAACTCTAAAATGGTTCTCAAATTGAGAATAAATCAATTCAAAATAAAATTAAGAAGTAACTGCAACAATGCTTTATGAAGGCTCCTATACCTTTATATGATGGGACACAAAAGTGTTTAGCTTGTGCATGAATCCAAAAAATTAGCACTTGCCTATCTCTAAATCCAATGCATGAAGAAGAAGCCATCAATTTTACTTCTCTTCATCTACAAGAGGTAGCCCATGAAAGGTGGCACCATGGCATAGTGATAAAATGGCATAGCATCATCACTAATTTTGAAGAATTCAATTAAATATTGTTTGAAATAATTGAAAGAGTTGATCTTCAAATTTTCTTTTGATAATTAACACAACTAAAAAACTATAGATTGGTGGAGTACTACATAGGTGAATTTTAAAGGATTGTTGTTAAAGTTCATGATTTATTATTGTAAGGACCGGAAAACACATATACTAATTACATCCTTAAGTTTTTGAAATGATCAAATTAATTTCATTGCTATAATCAAATGGAATAATATACATAAATGAATCCAGATATTAAAACAAGGTGGTGCCTTCATTAGATTTAGCCATGTAGGCTTATACATGAGTTATCATCTTAGCAATACATGTAAATTCAAATACTGTAATGCAAATTAAGGAAATAGCAAGAACATAAGTGCATCCACAAAGAAACCATAACACAAAGATTTTCATGAGTGGAAAACCCTCGTAGGGATGAAAAACCACTCGTAAAAGTGCCTCACTGGCTTAATGAAATGCCTCACAGGAAGAGCCTTACTGGCTACAGAGGTTCAATAGTTACAAGATGCCTCAAAGGCAAAAATCATACTATCTCTTTGACATGACCATTCATTACATATTTCATGATATCATGAATATCACTCAAAAAAAGGAGTGTAAGGATATTCTTATACTAGTCACATAACTCTACAAACAACAATTTCAAGTTTCACCGATGTATTAGACTTACATATTAAATTTAGGTAATACCAACACAATCATGAATTTCTCCCAAGTATTTACAAATAAGACCATTCTACTTCCAATGACCTCTCAAATATCGCACAAGTAGGCTGAAAACCATAAGCCAGTCACATAGAGCTTCATGAAAGTAATCCTAAGCCTGCTGGTATGCACACATGTTTATGCAATTATAACAAGAATGCTTACTTCTAAACTCATTGATTCATGGAGATTCCAACAGTAAGAGAACAATACTATAAAAGAGTTAAGAAGGTATAGCTCATGTATGTATGATAATACATATATAAGCTAATGAATATGTATGAGTATACATTCTTATGTAGATAAATCTCAAGATCAATTAAATGAGGGAATTTCTATTTTCTCCGTATGTGCATAACAAACCATGATACAGAAGAATAATTCCATCATTAAACTTAGACTTTAATAAGGAAAAGTATGATTTAACTTTTATATTATCTTTTTATAAAATCTCCAATTGATTCACATTACATAATATGCGTGGATTAATTGCAATATTCATCTATATACATATATATAGATCAAGTGTTATAAACACTCTCCAATTTCATATTCAAAACTTATATTTTTTCCTCCTATATGAATTTCTTACTTAGAATATTTCCTCAATGAAATATATTAAATATTATCTTTAAATTAAATTTCGTAACTTAATCTGATTTCTTTAATTTGTTATTTATTCTTTCCAAAGTGTTCTTATAATCCCATGGTTCGCTATATGATTACCTAAATAAGATCATCATCTCACAATTGACTTGATTTGATCACTCCGCTGACACTCCAATGATTGGTAGCAATTAAATGCACATATATACCTTTCTATTTGCACACAAGAATCCAATAACTTATTTCTAACTCTATTGATTTACTAAAATTATTGATATATAGATAATCAAATGAAATACATTTAGATAAAAAATATATATACATTTTCAAAAATAAACTTGCCCCTTCATGAATACGCATATGCCTAATTAAACACATAACATTTCTGAAGTTCACTATTTGATTCCGTGAGAAAATTGTTCACAAGAAGTAAATACTTCATCTAGTTTTACAATTCACGTTGATTTGGTTTGACAATCTCTAACATTCCCATGGTTAATAGAAACTTCATGCATAGTGTACTTTTCTATTGTTAACAAAGTTTTTAGTCCTTGATTTGTAATTTAATGGATACATTCTAAAGAAAAACATATTTGTATATATTTGAATGAAGATCTTTCAGTCAACAACACATATATTTATATATATAATGAGGAGTAACTACTTGCTCATTTATAAATACTCGTATGCATACATATATTCAACAAAATTTAACTAATACCGAAGTATGTCAATTTATAACAAAATATTAATAATTTCAAAACAGACTTTGATATCTATTCTTTTCAAGAATTTAATCTTGCTCCTACCCGTAATGATTTTATAGTCGTTTCTATACACATATTTAAATATAAATAGATATATATAAAATTTACATTACAACTAAAAAGAGTTCTTTTCAATTACAACTTTGGACACACAATCAATTTTGCCAAAATGAAATGATATTTTTATTGGGATATATATATATATATATATATATATGTGAATTCATACATACTTTTAAATTTGCATTTGCATTCAAAAAGAAAAAATATACATCCATAGTCATATATTTCTGCTCTTATTGTTCTACACACACACACACACACACACACACACACACACACACACATATATTTATTTGTATATATGTATGTATATATATTTATATGTTTTTTTATATCAATACACTTCCACAAAATAATTTTTTTGGAACGAAATAAAATGAAACATCTACAACCATGTAATATTGGCATGATTTGTTTTATATTCCAAAACTTACACAACACCCTATATATATACATAATATATATATATATTTAAACAAAATTTCACATGCATTCAAAAATTACACAACACCCTATATATATACATAATATTAATATATATATATATATATATATATATATATATTTAAACAAAATTCCACATGCATTAAAATCGATAGAGAGGGTTTGGTTGGCGCTAAGTAAACCGATGCCTATGCTCAGTGAGTAGGGAAGGTCGACATGGTACAAGCCGATGGCCCCCCTATGGGAGGCGCTGCTTGTGGGGGCAACACCCCATCCCATAGGCCGCGACCTGTGGGGTGGGTTGTTGTCCCCACAACGCCCTCCCATGGGTGTCGAGGCCTCCCATCCACAAGGCATAAATTGCCATAAACAAAATACGAAGGCCCTATTCAATGAAAAACACCATTTTTGGAAATACTTTCACTTCCTTCCATTCAAATAAAATCATAATTTCTAGTAAATACTCGCTTTCAGGAAAATAATACAAAGTATTAATAATATATGTATAAATATACAGTGTAGTATATTTATATATGTATATTATTACTATTCAAGTACATAATTTATAATTAATCTACAAGTTAAGAGAATTTTCACTATTATATAGGTTTGATTTAGTTTTCACCAAAGAGGGATTACAACATCCAAGCACCACCACAAGATTTCAAACAATTGGGGGCTTTTGACAAAGGCAATTCTCTTTTTCGTAATATTGTAGATTGTTCACACCTTGGAATAAAAATTATAATGGAAAGAATTTTAAAACTTGTAAATCACTTTCCGATTGAATCTCTTCTTGATCCCTTTCTTTCCCATTCCGGATTACTGAGAAACTCTGGCTAAAGACTTTGTTCTCTTCCCCTGAATTCTTTTCTACTCTTTCTTTCTCACCGTTCTTGGTTTACTAGCTTCAAACAAACAACAACCATTTTCAATTATTCCTTTTATAGAGCAATTCAAGAATTTTTTTGAATAAAAAACAACAACCATTTTCAGTTATTCCTTTTACAGAGCAATTCAAGATTTTTTTTGAATTAAAAACAAATTGTGTATCCCCGTTTCCCAAATTTTCCTTCTTTTAAAGTTTTCTTTTAGTTTTTCCTCCAAAACCTAATCTTGAAAATAATAATAAAATAAATTTTATTTACATGCAAAATATTTATTCTTGGTAATAATAATGAAATGCCATTTAATTTCAATTAAAACTAATGTTGAACAACAAATATGGTTTGTTAACTTTACATCACATTTATCTTTAAAACAATAAAGATTAATTTTAATTTTTGAATAAAATCGATAAATGATTTAAAGCTATTTTTATTTCTTCTAAGAGAAATTAACATTAAGAAACATTTAATCAATTTAACAACTATAACGATAATCTACCTTATTAAATAAAAATAAGATGCAATGATCATTAAAATAGTATTATTGAATTATAATTTACTTACATATATATATAAATATATATACAAATACATATATATACTATATAAAAATACACACACATATATACATATATAAATATATAAATACATATATATATACATACATATATATATATATATATATATATATATATATTTATATCGATTAGATATTTATGTTTATAAACATAAAAAGAATATTTCTATTCATTTCAAATTGTCAGGGTGAATGGATCAATAAAATCATATACAATTGTTTCTCCCTAAACTTGAAATCCATTCTCAAATGCGACACAATGTAAGACTAGCATGATAATAAAACCATCTCTAGAAGAAAAAATATGTTTATATATACACACATCACATTTAAATTTTTTTTGTATTCAAACTTATTTTTATTGTCCAACATAGAAGAATAATAGATTTTAAATGATTTTATACACAGATAAGTATAAACAGACAATTCATTTTCTCTTGCACATGCATATGTTTCTATGCATAGAATTTCTTTATCTATCTAAGTTCTGAATTCATTTTATCTTATTACTAGGAAAATGAGGATACAATAGATAATAAACATGCCTAGAATATGTTATCATTCCTCTGTAAACTCAACTTTCTATCTCTTATGCACAATCAAGGCTTATCTTCCTATCTCCTACACAACCAACAATTTTCACAACCAGTGACACCACAAACACTAAACTCTTCCCAAAAACCTCTTTTCTTCCCCTTCCCCCTCCTAACACTCACACCTCCCTTATAACAACAAATCTGAGCCTCCTTTATGCCATGCGACAACCAGTCACATGGTTCTTTTAATGCATAAAGACATTAAAATTTATACCATTCCAAGAATAATTCCAACTATATTTGCACAAAGCCTCCATATGAGGAAATAATAAAGTAAAATCCATTTCACTTCCCATTAACATGCATTAAGGTAAGGTAATTTCCCTTTCCAACAGTAGCATCAATAATGAATTTATTAATAATATATATATATATATATATATATATTAATTTACTTATATAATAATAAAATAAACTTTGATAATTAATAGTTAAACAAATATGACAATGATATCACCGCTTGACCATTGCTTGCGACTAGGCCAAAGGTTGAGTATGTTTTTGACATAAAATTACAACAAGACGCAAGATTACTTCTTTGACAACATTGGGAACTGCTATGTTCCCTTTTTGATAAGTTTCCAAGATAATTTCTAACCCCATTTCCCATTGGCTTAGAGATGTGATTTATAAAATTTATGTGGGTTTTGGTTTTACGTCTTCATAAAGTAACCACCTAAAGTATTTTTATAAAGCGGACACCTAGAGTGGGGGTCTTTGTAATTAGAACAAATATTTTATTTAAGCCTCCTATGTGGCATTGGAAGAGGCACTTGAGAATTTGAAAAGGTTTCCTTTTATAAGGAAAAGTTGGGTGCCGAAGGTTCTATATAAGTAAGGATTTTAACCAAAGGATGTATGCTTATTTATTATCTCATTTCCTCTAATAGATAGGACATCCTATTCATTTATCACTAGAGATTAGAGGATAGAGACCCCTTATTTTTTATCACTGGATTAGTGATTAGAAACCCCTAGTTCAAATTTGTGCAATCTCACCTAAAGATTGTAGTTGAGCTTCAAAGTTACAAACTCGAATGGAGTTTGTTCATGGATAGAAATCATTGTATATGTTAGCCTTCATAGTGCAATAGTTATGGTTTAATGTAATCTTACATTTGTGCTAATCTTTGTAGATTAGGGGTGGCTATACCAACATCATATTTTGATAGTTTTGGTGGCTTCCATAACACCTATTTCTTGAGCCCTAGGTATTTATTACAATACTATTATTTGAGGGTTATTTGGGTGGCTTCTTCAACACCATTATGGAATTGTTGGCATCAAGGACAACACCATTAATTGTTGTTATTTTTGTACATACTAGTGGAGATTTTTAATTTCAAATTTGTTCTTAGGTAATTCATTGAATAATAAAAAAAGTAATAAATTGTGTGGGCTATTTCGTGGTGGTTTCTATTTCATTTTGCAGTACATATGATTTCTAGAAATCTAATATTCGTTTTAGTAATTCTAAAAGACTTCAATTACAAAGTGTTGAAAATTGTGAAGTGAGTGTTATTTGATTAGATACTACATAATAATCCATTTAAGAATGTTACAACTCAAGAGTTAACCATGTGATCTTGATATGTTTTGATATCACTAGATAAGATATGTAGAGGGATGTGAAGATTAGGACATGTCACATCTTATTGCATATGCCAAAGTTCCCTTTTACATCTACTATAGTTTAGGGGAACCCCCAAGAAAGCAATTTTTTAAAATGGAAATAAGATTTCAAAAGAAGGAATATGAAGAAAACACATTAATTGCTGGAAAGAAAAGAAAAGAAATTAAAGTAAATTAATGGGACTTCAAAGTATATTCAATTATAATGGAGAAGAATTGGGGTTAGAAGAACACAATATAAAATTACGTAAACAAAATACAAAAGAGCAAGCAACTAAATAGAGAAGGATAACGATAAGGCAAGTTGAAAATGGTTAAACTTGCTAGAACCAAAACATCTACGTATAACTAACCAAGTGAGGGAAGAACCCCAGAATGGAGCTAAGAAATATTAAAATATGTGTCCAACAATGATAAATGATCTTATCACATGTTTGTAACAAGGCTTAGGCTTGAAGAACCAACAATAAAATCTTCCACTATAAAATCATTAAGGTGAGTCATGATAATGTCTATCAAAAAATGTATAGGGATAATGGAGGATGACTAGAGGAAATGAGATACCCACCTAAGAAAATCTCTTAGCATCCAAGGTCACTATTAAAAAATTGGTCAAGAAAAATAATTTGGCATTCTATGCCCATCCCAGAAAGCTTGATTATTAGCCAATGGGTCAAAAGGAACCTAATGTTGAAATGAGGTAGATCCATGACATCTAGAATAAGAGAAAAGAGGTTAGGGTTGTTGCATTCAATTGTCCTTGATGTCATGTGCTTCAGTGTTTCATGCTTCAGATCAGGTGCTTGTTTGAATTGCTTGGCATTGTATGATTTTGTCAAGACATCGCCGTTTCTTTTCAAACTGGTCCTATTCTTTACGGTGGTCAACTTTGTGGTAGCGGGTATTTTATATTCTTTATATTTTTGTTTAAAGCCACATGTTTATGTTGACTTGATGTGGTTTGTGAGTTGGCAGCATTGAAATATTCCTTGGCATATTCGATTGCCTCATTATGGTGTCAGAATTGTTAGTGTTATCCACAAATTTGAAGGCATTATTAGTATTTGATAATGATTTTTTTTATTGACCTAAATTGTAGCAGATTTCAAATGTTATTGTTTTTACTTGTGGTAACAAGGAAATGAAAGTGTTGTTTTTTTTTGCTCAACCAAACCCTATCTTTAGCTATCACTCTCGAAAGTTTGCAGATGTGTTTTTTGTTTTCCAACATGGAATGTTGGTTGTTTATGCACAAAACAGGTATATTGGTCTGTTGTTTCAACTTGGTTGACTGTAGGCAAGTGGTTTCTGGTTCTACTCTACTGCGGGCAGTTATGGCACAAAGACTTTTCGTGGTTAGTTGGTTTTGTTCCTTTCACCGTGAACCAGGTAAAACAGATGTTTTATTTCAGTTTCTTCTCTTATTTTATCTGATCAAAGTCGTTTATAAACGAGAAGATTTTCTGGCTACAATTATGGTAGTTTAAAACAAAAGTTAAATGCAATTTGTTATCTGTTAAAAGATCTGTTTTTGGGTTTAACCCGAGTTTAACACTCTAGGGTTCTATTTTTGATATCATTCTTATTGAATCTGAAATGGCATTGCTTTTAAAAAAAGCACACGGGAAATTATTGTAAACCTTGCCTGGGTAATCAGAATACTTGGAGAGTTTCATTTTACTGTTACAAACCCTGGTTAATTGGTACAGGTTTTTTGAATGATATAAGTGTTTTTATCTCCAAAAATGACAGTAAGCCATATATAAAAAAAGAGTTGTAAAAGAGAAAGATAGACACTTGAAAAGAAAAGGAGAGAGGTGTTTTGTTGACAATTTTAGAAAAATGAAAATGCACATTTATTGACTCTAGTTTCTAAAATAGAGATGCAGTTTGGTTTAAAATTTGTGAAAAACGAGTTGAGTTCATACACTGTATTTGTTATCATTGCATGATTTATTTTGTATAGTGGATATTTTAAGATTGCACATGCAGTGCAGTTATAAGGTCCTTACTTTGCAAAAACTACATGTAAGAGATATTGGAAAAAGGTTTTGATACCCCTATTGAAGTTGGTGCTTCAGATTGTATCGAGGACTGAGTTGGTGCTCAGAATATTGTTGTAATTTATTTTTGAGATAAAGCCTACAAGGCAATTTGGAGTGGTTTTTCTACCCCTAGAGGGTTTTCCACTTGACATTTTTGTGCGTCTCTATTATGTCATTTGCTCAATCTGTTCTTCTATATTTTTATATACTGAAAATGTTTTAGGTAATCAAAATGCTCTGATACATATCCTTGCTCAATTCATTGTCCTCTATTGTTATTTGTTCAACTATTCTTCATTGTGGAAATGTAAATCTGTTTGCTCCTGAAAAATGAAAGCATTTGTTTTGTCTTCTTGTTCACTCTATCTTATATGAACAATAACGTTATGTTATAGTCTGATGATATTATCCATTTAAGTATATTATGTTTTTTTCTGGTCAAGATTTGTATGTTTCTAGAAAACATCGTATGTCATAGGATACTTCTTAAGGTGATGTTTTGGTTTATCTTGTAAGAAAATTCTACAACCCTGATTCACCCCCCCTCTTAGTGTTGTTCCACTTCCAACAAGTGATATCAGAGCGTAGGGTCCTTTGTCAGGTTTCCCAACCTAGGATTGTTTTTGGTCTTGGAAGTTTGTTTAAAATGTCTCAAGCTCATGAAGGCACTTCTATGACAAGAGCTCCATTGTTTGATGGAACAGATTATATGTTATGGAAGATTAGAATGGAAACATATCCGACTTCTATCGATCTTGATGTATGGAGTATATTGTTAACTGGATACACTGTACCAACTACACTTCCCACATCTGTTGATGAAAATAAAAAATATGAAACCAATGCTAGAGCAAAACATGCTCTTGTGTGCTTTGACTAAAGATGTTTTTATCAAGGTTATGCATTGTAGTTCTGCTAGGGAAATTTGGATTAAGCTGGAAACTATCTATCAAGGAAATGAAAAAGTAATACAGTCAAAAGTCCTCACTCTCAAACATCAGTTTGAAGAAATACAAATGAAGGATGATGAAAAATTAGCTGATTATTTCTTAAGAGTTGATGAAGTTGTCAATGCTATGAAAGGGTTAGGTGAAGAGGTAAAAGAGTTTGATGTTGTAACTAAGGTTATCTGAACTTTACCAAATAAATTTGAAGCTAAAATAGCTACTCTTGAAGGAAAGAAACACTTTGACCAGCTCACCTTAGATAGTTTACAAGGTACTTTAACTACCTATGAAATGTGAATCACATAAAATACTTCCACTGGAAAAGAAACTACCTTTAAGGCAGAAAATAAAACTTTATCATATGATATTGATTCTGATATGTTAGATTCCAAAGAAGCTCTTCTTGTTAAGAAACTGAAAAAGAAGTATGTTGATCAGTCTTATGAAGATGAAAAACCAGAAAGACAACTTAGGAAAAAGACTTACTATCCTAAAAAGAAGTTTAACTTTCAATTGAAAAAAAAAGTCTTTTTTCAAAAGAAAATTTAGATTTTGAGTCCAATGGCTCACTGGATGATGAAGACTTGACTTTATTTATGGCTAAAGTTGAAAATCAAAAGATCTCAAACAAAGAATTAGAGGAAACAGGAAACAAAGAATCTGAAAAACAGTCTGAGGTAGAAAACTGTGAAATTGAATTACTTTGAGCTCTTCAAGAAATAAAAAGATTAAAGAAACATATTATTTCTCAAGAACATAATCCAGATAGAGAACATAGTCCAGATAGTTTGGTCACCGGTTTACAAATTGAACTTGATGATTCTAAAAGAATGGTGGATACTCTTCAATCTGTTCTTATTGATAAAGATAAAGAGATTCAAACTCTTAAACAATAGGTTGTCAATCTAAAAAAACAAGTGGACGGTTATGAGAGTACTATTCACTTGAATGAGATACTTGGAAAACAAAAACAACATAAAGATATGACTGGGATTGGATTCAATATTGGTGAATTTTCAAAACCTTACATCAAAACTTTAAGGCAGCTGAGAAGAAGCAGTCTTTTGAGCATCAACAAACCAATTTCAGGTTTCATACTTTCTTTCATGGTTATTGTTTCTTTTGTAATAAGTTTGGACACAAAGTAAGCAACTGCAGAATAATGATGTCTAGAACTAGATTTGGTCACAAACAATTCTTTGGCTTTCCTAATACTATTAGGTGTTTCACTTGAAATTCTATTGGTCACACATCCAAGCAATGCAAACAAGGTAAACATATCTCTAGAAAAGTTTGCAGACCCAAATTTGTTCAAAACATAGAACAATCAATGCTTGTCCAAACCGCTCTTCTTTCCAAAAAGAAGGCATTATGGGTTTTGGACAGTGGTTGTTCCAATCACATGACAGGTGATAGAAACATGTTTATCAAGCTTGAAGATTATTCAGGAGGTTTTGTGAAATTTGGTGATAATATAGGAATTGAGATTAAAGGTAGAGGCTCTTTGCTTTTAAATGATGATACTCCTATCTATGATGTGTATTACGTTGATGGTCTTAAACACAATCTTGTAAGTGTTAGTTAGATTTGTGACAATGGTTATAATGTTATATTCCACTCACAAGGTTGTGCTATAAAGAACAAAGCAGGGAAAATAGTTGCAACTGGATTATAGACACAAGGTAATGTTTATAATCTTCTTGACTCTTCCAATCATGAATGTAATGAAGGAATATGTCTTATGGGTCAAGTTGAAGAAAATTGGTTGTGGCATAAACGGTTAGGACATGTTAACTTTGATAATCTGGTTAGGATCAGCAAAAACCATAATGTTTAGAGGGTTACCTATTCTACACAAACCTGAAAATGTTGTTTGTAAGGAATGTCTAAGAGGTAAACAAACAAAGGTTAGTTTTAAATCAAAAGAACATGCTTCAACTAAACCTTTGCAGCTTGTACACACTGATTTGTGTGGTCCCACTAGAACAAGATCTATAAATGGTGAGCAATATTTCATGTTGTTTGTAGATGACTATACAAGAATGATTTGGGTAACATTTTTCAAAAATAAGTCAGAAGCTTTTGACAGATTTAAATTTTTTCAAAAGATGGTTGAGAAAGAAGCTGACACAAAGCTTAAATGCTTAAGGTCAAACAAGGGAGGTGAGTTTACTTCTCAAGAATTTATAGATTATTGTGAGAAACATGGCATAAAACGTCAATATGCTGCTACAAGAACACGTCAACAAAATGGAGTTGTTGAGAGGAAAAACATAACAATAAAAGAGATGGCAAGAACAATGTTAGATGAAGCAAAACTGCTAGACAAATACTGGAAAGAAGTTGTTCATACAATTGTTTATACTCTTAAACAAGGTACAAATTAGAGTAAAATATAATTTCACTCCTTATGAACTTTGGCATGGTAAATCAGCTTCAGTTAAATACTTCAGAATTTTTGGTTGTAAATGTTTTATCAAACGTGATGATGAAAACTTAGACAACTTTCAATATAGATCGGGTGAAGGTATATTTCTAGGATACTCTATGCATAGTAAAGCTTACAAGTGTTACAATAAAATGATGAATAGAATTGTTGAATCTATTAATGTCAAATTTGTTGAAAAACTGCTTCTTGATGATGAGCTTGTGCAGGATGGTGACGAGGAACCTATGTTAGGTCTTGACATTACTCCTAAATCTGATGAAACAGATAATGTTCCACAGGAGGATGCTTCAAGCTCTAAGGTAGTAACACCTCTAAAGCCACCTTACAAGATTGTTTTTAAGAATCATCCTCAAGATCTAATCATTGGGGATGGTAATGCTAGGATTTTAACAAGAAGAAGAGCAAAATTTGATGAGCAAGCACAAATTGTTGAACATTTCTGTTAGATAACTGATTTTGAGCCTAAATTTGTATTTGATGCTTTAAATGATAATTGTTGGTTGAAAGCTATGCAGGAAGAGATCAGCCAAATTGAGAAGAATAAGACTTGGGAGCTCATCCCAAGACTTGATGATAAGAATGTTATTGGTGGCAAATGGGTGTTTCGTAACAAGCTGGATGAGTGTGGCAAAGTAATAAGGAACAAAGCACGTTTTGTGTGCAAAGGATATGCACAACAAGAAGGTATAGACTTCGGTGAGACTTATGCTCCTATTGCTTGTATTGAATCTATTAAAATAATCTTAGCACACTCTTGTTTCAAGAATTTTAAGGTTTATCAAATGAATGTAAAAACCACATTCTTGAATGGTTATCTTGATGAAGAAGTGCATATGGAACAACCAGAAGGATTTGTTGCAAAAGACAAAACTAATCATGTTTAAAAATTTAAAAAGGCTCTGTATGGTCTTAAACAAGCTCCTAGAGCTTGGCATTCCACGTTGGATGCACATTTAACAACAAATGGATTCAAAAGAGGTGGTGTTGATAGTAATCTCTATGTTAGAGTTGAAAGTGATGATATTCTAGTTGTTGAGGTCTATGTAGATGATATAACTTTGGCTGCAATAATGATGCTTTGTCAAAAATGTTTTCAAAGATTATGGAAGCTGAATTCAAAATGTCAATGTTAGGTGAACTAACATTTTTTCTTGGTCTCCAAGTTTTACAGCTTGAACAAGGATTATTTCTGTCACAAACAAAATATGCCAAAGAGATGTTAATAAAGTTTCAAATGGATGATTGTCATCCTGTAAGCACACCTATGGTAATTGGCTGTAAGTTGTCTAAAACTGACGATTCTCCTGATGTTGATCAAACAGAGTATCAATCAATGATTGGTAGTTTACTATACTTAACTGCTTCCAAACCGGACTTAATGCATGTTGTATGTATGGTGTCTAGATTTCAATATGCACCAAAACAGTCTCATCTCATGGCTGTAAGAAGGATATTCAAGTATATTTAGGGTACTCTTGATTTTGGTTTATGGTATCCACGAAATAATGATTTTCCTTTGACAACGTTTACTGATGCCGATTGGGCTGGTTGTTTAGATTACATGAAAAGCACTAGTGGTGCAACATTTTATCTTGGTGATTGTCTTGTTGCTTGGCATAGTAAAAAACAAGATTCAGTTTCTTTATCAACCGCCGAAGCTGAATATATTGCAGCTACTTCTTGTTGAACTCAACTTCTTTGGATGGCACATACATTATTAGACATGGGTATTGAGGTTGCTAAACCGATTTCTATTTTTTGTGATAACACAAGTGCAATTAACTTGTCTAAAAATCCTATTATGCACTCAAAAACTAAACATATTGCCATTAAATTTCATTTTATGAGGGAAAAGGTTTTGGCTAAGGAGATAACAATGCAATATGTTTCCACACAAGCACAAGTGGCATATATTTTTACAAAGCCTTTGGCTAAAGAAGTCTTTGAAGGGCTTCGTTCTCGGTTGGGAGTTGTCTCTCAATCATTGCTCTCTTAAGATCCATTCTTTGTTGAAGGGAAACTTTTCAGCTCTCTAAGCAACCTCTTGTTGCTTCCCATGGCTTTGTTGCTTCATGTTATATTTGTAGCTGTTTCATTCTATTTGTTTTTACCCTTTGTCCTTGTGACAAAAAGGGGGAGAAGTGATTCTGGTTTATGGCTCATGGCTCATGGCTCTATGGTTTTAGATTGTTCCTTTGTTTCTGATGGCTCCAATGATGGCTTGGGGCTTTGAGCTTTGACTTGTTTGTTTTGCCATCAAGGACAAAGGGGGAGTTTGTTGTGTTCAATTGTCCTTGATGTCATGTGCTTCAGATCAGGTGCTTGTTTGAATTGCTTGGCATTGTATGACTTTGTCAAGGCATCATCGTTTCTTTTCAAACTGTTCCTATTCTTTACGGTGGTCAACTTTGTGGTAGCGGGTATTTTATATTCTTTATATTTTTGTTTAAAGCCGCATGTTTACGTTGACTTGATGTGGTTTGTGAGTTGCCAGCATTGAAATATTCCTTGGCATATTCGATTGCCTCATTATGGTGTCATAATTGTTAGTGTTATCCACGGATTTGAAGGCATTATTAGTATTTGATAATGATGTTTTTTGTTGACCTAAATTGCAACGGATTTCAAATGTTATTGTTTTTACTTGTGGTAACAAGGAAACGACAGTGTTGTTTTTTTTTGCTCAACCAAACCCTATCTTCAGCCACCGCTCTTGGAAGTTTGCAGATGTGGTTTTTGTTTGCCAACATGAAATGTTGGTTGTTTATGCACAAAATAGGTATATTGGTCTGTTGTTTCAGCTTGGTTGACTGTGGGCAAGTGGTTTTTGGTTCTACTATGCTACACACAGTTATGGCACAAAGACTTTTCATGGTTAGTTGGTTCCATTCCTTTCACTGTGAACCAGGTAAAACAACGATGTTTTATTTCAGTTTCTTCTCCTATTTTATCTGATCAAAGTCGTTTATAAATGAGAAGATTTTCTGGCTACAATTATGGTAGTTTAAAATGAATGTTAAATGCAATTTGTTATCTGGTAAAAGATATGTTTTTGGGTTTAACCCGAGTTTAACACTCTAGGGTTCTATTTTTGATATCATTCTTATTAGTACTTGCCGTTAGGCAATACTATTGCAATGAGTTTTTCTTTTCTTATTTAATTAGTCATTAATAAATTAGCTTTCAACCAATCAAAAACAAAAACAAAAACAAAAATTGAAAAAAAACAAAATTCAATTTTATAAAGTGAACTTGCAAAATATTTAAATTTATAAATTATAAAAAATATTTTTCATGAATATGATTGGCTAAAAGATTTTGGGTGTTATTAACTAAATGATGAAAGGTGGGACTCCCCACAAATTATTGTTTTTGCCTAAATTTTTTTTCAGATCTTACGTTGTTAATTGGTAGTAGATAGTGTGTAGAGTCATTATTTATTTCCTATTTTTTCATAGGTTGCACACAACACTTGGCGCTCACCAAAATTGGTCAAACCTTCCTTCTTCACGCACAATCTACAACCATTTATTGGCACGGTTATTTACCATCACAATCAGCACACAAATTATCATTGTATTGCTGAAATAGAGGCATGTACGTAAATTAAAGGTAAAGTTGTAGTTACCAAAAGTGTAGGTAAAATATCATTCGACTTCTGCACAACATCTAGCATTCCTTCCACTGTCCCACATGGCCTATATGTCAATCATCAACCTCATGTGAGCAACTTTTATTCCTTCTAACTGCCCATTTTGATTTCTTTGTTGCTTATAATTTACTCATAAATTAAAAACCATTGCAGAGGAGGGGTTTTGTCATAATTGGCCAAGGGAAAGTATGAGGGAGGTGCAATATTTTGTTATTGTTAAAAATTTGTATAAAATTCTTAAAAAATAAATAATTATGGTTTTAGTATAAAATTATTATATTATAAAATAAATTATATATAAATATTCAAATGTATTCTATATTCATGTTTAATTTATAAAATTAAAATTTATTCTATTTTATTTCATTAAAAAAAATAACATCAAACAACAAACATATATACTATTTTATTTTAATTTTAAATATTTAACATTAGACAAATAAAAACATCCATCACTACTAAATAAACAAAAAAAACAAAAAAAACAAAAGTCAAACTAAAATACAATAATTAACAAAAAAAAATACATTTAATTTGATTAACCTTCATTAAATTTTCATATATTTTATTTCAACTCTACAATCCTCTAATTACAGTACTACAAAGGCAAGTACTAGCCACTACGTGGCACTTGTTGAATCTAAAATGGCATTGCTTTTAAAAAAAGCACACGGAAAATTATTGTAAACCCTTCCTAGGTAATCAAAATACTTGGAGAGTTTCGTTTTACTATTACAAACCCTGGTTAATTGGTACGGGTTTTTTGAATGTTATAACTATTTTTATCTCCAAAAATGACAGTAAGCCATATATAAAAAAAGAGCTGTAAAAGAGAAAGATAGACACTTGAAAAGAAAAGGAGAGAGGTGTTTTGTTGACAGTTTTAGAATTATGAAAATGCACATTTATTGACTTTGGTTTCTAAAACAGAGATGCAATTTGGTTTAAAATTTGTGAAAAACGAGTTGAGTTCATACACTGTATTTGTTATCATTGCATGATTTATTTTGTACAGTGGAGATTTTAAGATTGCACACACAGTGCAGTTATAAGGTCCTTACTTTGCAAAAACTACATGTAAGAGAGGTGTTTTGTTGATAGTTTTAGAATTATGAAAATGCACATTTATTGACTTTGGTTTCTAAAACAGAGATGCAATTTGGTTTAAAATTTGTGAAAAACGAGTTGAGTTCATACACTGTATTTGTTATCATTGCATGATTTATTTTGTACAGTGGAGATTTTAAGATTGCACACACAGTGCAGTTATAAGGTCCTTACTTTGCAAAAACTACATGTAAGAGATATTGGAAAAAGGTTTTGATACCCCTATTGAAGTTGGTGCTTCAGATTGTATCAAGGACTGAGTTGGTGCTCATAATATTGTTGTAATCAATTTTTGAGATAAAGTCTACAAGGCAATTTAGAGTGTTTTTTCTACCATGGAGGGTTTTCCACTCGACATCTTTATGCGTCTCTGTTATGTCATTTGCTCAATCTGTTCTTTTGTATTTTTATATACTGAAAATGTTTTAGGTAATCAAAACGCTCTGATATGTATCCTTGCTCAATTCATTGTCCTCCAGTGTTATTTGTTCAACTATTCTTAATGGTGGAAATGTAAATCTCTTTGCTCTTGAAAAATGAAAGCATTTGTTTTGTTTGCTTGTTCACTCTATCTTATATGAACAATAATATCATGTTATAATCTGATGATATTATCCATCTTTAAGTATATTATGTTTTTGCTGGTCAAGATCTGTATGTTTCCAGACAACATCGTATGTTACAGGATACTTCTTAAGGTGATGTTTTGGTTTGTCTTGTAAGAAAATTTTACAACCTTGATTCACCTACCCCCCCCTCCCCCTTAGTGTTGTTCCACTTCCAACAACGGTGCCCTAGTACTTGTATGTAAGGGCAAACATTGTATTATATTGTCACCCTCTATACATTAAACATACAAAAACACTTAGTTCATGTAACTATCATCATGATGGCTAAAATGAGGTAAGGGATATAATAGATTTAGGAGTCTCATGTAAGATACTATGCTTTAAAATGTCACCCTCTCAAAAGAAGAATACCTCACGTCTTGATCATCCTAGTTGAAGAAGGAAAAAAAAAATCACTATAATTTCTAAACAAACAACGATTCCTCCTCTAGCCTCATAGTAAATATAGAACATATAAAATAAATTGCTTCTCAATCAAAACCTTCTTCAAGGAAAGAAAAACATGTCCTCTCACTACCAAAAATATAGCAGTCTCAAATTGCTACTAGCCAAATAAAATACTTAAGCAATATAGGTGATGAAGAAGACAATTAAGTCAAACAATGGTGCTACCAATAATATGTAATAAATGTTCAACATTGAAAATGCTCTTTAGATTCATAGGTTATAAAAGGGAGCTTCAAATGACCTGATTGTACTTTCAACATGTGTCCTATTTAATACCTCTATAAATCACTTTGTTCAAAGGTAAGAAGAGAAAACTGTACTCAAGAAACTACAAGGGGAATCAGTTTAGAGGAATGGACTCATCTCAACATACAATTTACATTGACACACGATAATATGCGAGGCAACCAAATCTAAGAAAAAACAAGCTAAACATGGGCATATCTCATCATAAAAAGGCTAATCCATCTCATAAAAAATCTTTATCACTAGAAAGCAAAATGACTCCACACCATGTTCAAGGAACATCACATAGAACCCCTCATAATCTAACTACTTTGCTAGTATATGGCTTCGAAATAACTCCTTTTATCATCTAAAGATAAACAAAAAATATACGAGGTGGTGGAGAGGAAACTCCAACCATCGGTAGACTTGGGATATCATAGAGAACTCACATAGGGATTCCTAGCTTGAAAGTCAAGGTCTAGATTGGGTTTTTTTCTAGAAGGAGAATATGCTAGACATTTGTGGGGAAGAGCACAAGACAACAAGATCTCACATCGCCTGGATGCAAGAAAATCACATTTCTTCCATTAAAGGATACAAAGAGAGCCTCTATGTATGGAGATATAGATGTGGGTCATGGGCCATACAAAATAAAGCCTAAGATGACTATTCATAAAATATTTATCATTCCGTTGATTCATTCGAAAGGAGCCACAAAATAGGAAGATGTGGGATGATGAACAATCTGTGGTAGTGATTCAAGGTTGCCTCCCAACGAAAATGGGGTAAAATCTCATACTTGGTTGTCGCATTAGAAAGGGAATAGTAGCTAGACATACAATAGAAAAAACAAATGTGGTTTTTAGTGACATATCAAGCAAGCAAGTAAATCATGCTGTGAAGGATATTGGACGACCCAAGGCACACAGGTGAAGACTAATAAGTTGTGTAACTATAGATAGTGAGTCAGAACTGAATGACCAAGGGAAGCTGATTAAGAGTCCTAGATAGTGAGTCTTTTCTTTTCAGCATTAAGCTGGAACGCCATCAAAATTTCATATAATCTACTGCAATATTACTCAAAAACTCCAAGATATTTTTGGAATAATAACTCTTAGGTGGTGGATTTTATTTTAGTCAAACTCATTTGAATGAATGAATTAATAATAATTTCTAAATGTAAAAAAATAATTGTAATGCATTTTTTTGTGCTACTATGTTTAAGATATCTACAACGACATAAAATTTTAATTATATCAAAAGTACACATTCACTAAAATTTCAAAAAGAAATATTCCCTCATGATTTAAATATAGATATTTGAATTAGCAGTCTATCTACCAAGGTTCACTGCTTACAATTGCAACGTTGACACTCAAAACAAAATATTCTTAAGCCAAACAAAATAACAATTTTAAGCGTATCTAGATAGCAACTAGCAGTTATGTACCGACGTTCACTGCTTGTAATTACAACATTGGCAATCAAAACAAAACATTCTCAAGCCAAACAAAATAACAATTTTAAGTGTATCTAAAGGCGCGCCCATAAAAGCTTTGTAGTCTAGCAAATCTCTTTCTTTATCTCAAGTATTATTTTAATATATATTGTTTAGTAAATTTCAGTGTAAATTACACACGTTGAGTTGCAAACCAATTTCCAATTATTTAAAATAAATGGATTGTATTCTCTTTTTTAGCATGAAAATATATAGATTGCTATGAAATGTATAATCATGCTTGTGCATCAGGTTGCCTCTCTGGCAGCGCAGCTTGGAATTCTGGCAGTTCAGCTAATGCTTGGTTGATCTTCTTCAGAGTCGGATACTTAGACTACAAATTAAGATAATTCATAAAATTAGATGCTTAGCACAATTAATTGCTAATATAGAAAGTGTTAACAAAACCATCTAGCTAAATTATATTGAGCAACCAATATGAAAGCATGGTATCCACGTAGAAGGATTTAAAAGATAATAAATCTATAAATTTCATATAACATAATAAAAAAATGTTAAAATTAGATTTGAGGCATTTGATAGTTACAGACCCATTATCACAAAGTACAAGCATTTCAAACAAAAGATAGATATTAAAAGCCTAGTAAAATTCTGAATCTTCAATCAAAATACCAATCAGACTCTACAACAATCATATTCCTAGGCCATTTAAGACATAGAAAAAACAATTTATTAAAGTTTACATATAATAAATTAGTTGTTAGGTTAGTTGTTAGATTAGTTGGGTGGGAAGTTATTTCCGTAACAGAAGAATAATGACTTTATAAAGCCAATATATTAAATGTAATATGAGAAGAATGATTATAATAAAATTCCTCTTTAATTTTGTTTGCAATCTAAATTTTTAATATTGCTCTTTTGTGTTTGCTGCTCTACACTGGTATCAGAGCACCGATTTGATCCTGTGGCACAAATATAAATCCTTGATATGGTTTGTGCGAGGAGGTGTCAAATCAGGCGTGAAGCAAATGTTTAAAGCTACCTGAAGGCCCGCATTTCTACAGGGCATAGCGTTTAAAACCAGTGCATTATCTTTTTGTTTCAATCCGTTGTAAGTGAGAACTGTGAAAATACAGTTTCATGAATATGGTGAAAGAGTGAAGAGCCGGTTGTGTAGAATATTAAGTAATATGCAATTGCCAGTAGCAACCTGCAACCAAATGGACCAACCTGAAGGAAAATTGTGCATTTTTTTCAGTTGAATCACGCCATTTATTTGCAAAAATTGGTGAAGAAAAATCACAGCTGATTTCATTAGTTTATTTCATCAAAATCAAGGTATGTGCTAGTATTAATGGCCTCTCTGTCGTCCTATAACAAGAAAATTAATATCAATTTCTATTAAATAAAAATGGAGAGATAAGTGATTAGATGGAATTTATTTAAAATGGAGAAATCATATATTATTTCAAAGTTTGAGAGTCATGAATTTCATACATGACAAGTCAAAGGGCAAGTAGTTTTAATAGAAAAAGATCTTTGGGATATTTGTTAATGGAACTATTAAAAACCACAAGATGCAGATGAAGCTAATTTGAATGGGTAGCAAAAGATCGTAAAGCTACAACAGTGATTGGTCTTGTGCTATCTGATGCATATTTACATCATATTGATTTGACAAAAACCTCAAATCAAATATGGGAAAGCCTTAATTCTTTATTTGGTTCATAGGCTTCAAGTGCTAAAATGAGAATGAAGCAAAAACTTTTTGGTTTGAAAATGAAAGAGGGTGTTAGTATTGTTCAACATCTTAGTACATTTCGTTCTCTTCTTAATCAACTTGCTGGAATAAAATGTATAGTTGAAGATGATGATGATGCTAAAGCTATTTTATTAAATGGTATGCTTTCAAGTTTTGACAATATTGTGTTTACTTTAAACAAATTGAATCTGAGCCTGAGCTTATAAAATGTGATATCTTAATTGATGAAGAGAAAAGTCACTAAAGCTCACTCAATTACTGAGGAAATTTCTTTGTTTGTCAAAAGGAAAACTAATGTTTCAACATGAATTGCATTCAATGTGCTAGAGATCTTATTGATGGCAAGTTAAAAACAGATAATGCTTTAATTGCTACTGAAACTGAGGGAGAAAGATGTAATTTTGCAATGTGTGATCAAGAATGTCCTCGCAATGACAATGAAGATATATATCTTCTCTAAGAATTAAACAGGTGGGTTGGAAGCTGAAGGTATCGGAGGTAGGAGGATCTTTGAGCTAGCTTCTCGCTCTAAGACGATGCCTTGCATGAGAAGCATCTATTTCATCTCTATTTCCTTCAGGAGCAAGAGGGGGCATGCAGTGATTTGTTGGTTTGTGGATAGTTGAATCCACAAACTTGGTGAATTGTTGTTGGTCTGTGGATAGTTGAATCCACAAATTGGCTGTGGATAGTTGAGTGTCGGTTGGTGATTTTCTTGCAAATAATGAAGTGGGTCTCGATTCATAGGTAAACGTTGGATAATCAGAACATTTTCCTAGACATGAGGAGTTTGGGTTGATGCTGATGCAAAGTTGGATAATGAAGACATTTGCCTAGACAAAGGAGTTTAGGTTGATGCTAATGCAGTTTTTTTTTTGTTTTCTTTTTTCCATAGTGTAACCTTGAGGGGAGGTTGTTAGGAAATTAAGGTTTACATATAATAAATTAGTTGTTAGGTTAGTTAGTTAGGTGGGAAGTTATTCCCGTAATGGGAGAATAATGACTTTATAAAGCCAATGTATTGAATGTAATATGAGATGAATGATTATAATGAAATTCCTCTTTAATTTTGTTTACAATCTAAATCTTTCATATTGCTCTTCTATTTTTCCTGCTCTACATTCATATTGAAGAGAGGTCTGTGATCATGGTTTCTAAAAGAGAATGTAAAAGGCAACAAAGAAAGAAGTGATAACATAATTCTCCTTATAAGAAACTATTTATCAGATCTTTAAGAGAAGACAATGAATTGATTCCACAAAATGCAAATTTTAAAACATGTATGCACACGTTCCTCAAACAATCTCAACGTGATGCATTTACTTCAGCAAGCCTGCAATGTTGAACAGTTTAAAGTCCAGAGCATTTGCACCACGTTCTATATTAGAAGAACGTCTTGAGAGCACATGCATGTTGACAAACATGACAGTAAGAATAACTTTGATAGAATAGCAAATAATCCACCTTAATTTTCATGAGGAAATATTATATATATATTTAATACGTGGGCGGTTTTTGATGAAAATAATGTAGTAAATTCCAGAGTTCATAATTATGAACTCTTTAGCTATAAAGTTGTATTCCTCAAAAATTTAAAAAAATAACAAAAATAAATAGATCACATCTCTACTATTAGTAGATACAAAAGGCAGTATTACAGCCCACCCTAACATTTTCTAGACAATGGAATTTTGCAAGACAGAGACTAGGGAGAATAAACAAATGAGAATACAAAGCAAGAGGATGATTATGACATTAAAATCGCACTTGTTTCATAATTACCAACTTCGATGACAATAAGTTGAACCTAGTCAAACTTAATAAAAAACTTCACTTTCTCTTTCCTGGTTAACCTACTTATATTGCTCGACTTATCCCCTTAATTTGTGTGGCCTATCTATTTTCGTTTCCTGAGCGACATGCAATACCTTCCCAACTGTAGTCTGGACTCTGTACAATTAACTTATCATGTTTCGTTGGTATGTCTGTGCCTGATTATGTGTTAATCACTTCTTGGTTAAAGTCGGTAGCCATTAGATTTAAGTGGTTGCCAACAATTTGGAAGAAAAAGGAATAAACGTCTGTTGCTGCTGAGGAGTGCATGACCACCATTGAAGATGCACAAAAGGAAGAAAATAGAGGGGAAGCTCCAGTTGAAAGTATGGTAATGGAAACCTCTTTTAAGGTTTTGGGATTGCATGATGGATCTGTTTATAGACTTATGAATCTTGTTCCAAAAAAAATAAGTTTAGGGTAGAAGATCCTTGCTCTATGGTTAAGCAAAAATCACTAGAAAAATTTGACTTCAAACCACCATGAATTTGGATTGGTAGTTTGTAGGGCTTTGTTTTTTGTGGTGTCATTGTAGTTTCTCTTGGTTGTCTCTTGCTATCTTGTTGTGCTTAATGTTTATCTATCTTTTGTACAAGGGTTTGGGCCCTTTCAAAACCCTTTCCTTAATAAAAAACAATTGTATTTAATTTGACAACTATTAGGTAGTTTGTAGTTAAAGAAATTATTCTGATTTGATACACGATCCTCCCTAATCTATATGTATGCATGTAAACTCTATTGAATGCATTTTCTATTGCATTATATTCAATTACTTCTAATTCATCTTCTATTGTGTTATATTCTATTTCTTTCTAATTCATCTTCAATTGTGATATTTTATCACCTCTTCTCTTGTGTTCAATTTGATTACTTCCAATTTATATTATATTGTGTTACATTCTATTACTTCTAATTCAATAGAGATCTGTAATATGCAGCTTTGTTTGCCTTCGTTTTTTTTTTTTTTTTTATGAATGTTTTGTGATATGTTTGCAATGTTTGATACAACAATATAATGCAGCAAAATAGAAGATATTTCAATAATATTTTCAACTAAAAAACTGAACATTACATAGGGAATACATAGCTGAAAATTCCAGATTTTTATATCAGCTTAGTTATTCAGCATTTTCACAAAATATCAACAACCCAATTCATAAAATATCCCCTATTATCTAAAACAACAATACCCAAAAAATCTGGGAGTTACAAATCATGAACTCACAAATAAGATATGCCTTGAAACCCTTTGAAAATGGATGCCAGCTGCAAGTAACACCTCCAATGGAGGAAATGATGCCAACACAATGCTCCCATGCCTATCAATATATGCCTTTCAAACTTCACGCTAGACCTCTGAAGACACCCACGATACTCAACAATATATATTATATATTGTAGTGTCGGAAAATGTACACCTTTACATTTGCACTCTATGTTTGGGTCTCTTAATTTAATTGGACTTAATTAAGCCTCTAATTGGCCCAATTATGCATTTAAAAGCCTAATTAATCCCTTTTTCCAAGAGGGAAACTTGTATTAAACAATTGCAAACATTAATTAAATTGCCTTGGAATTGGAGTGTCCTGGATTTAGGTCCTCCTTAAGTTTAGGACCCCAATTTTGAATATGTTTTTGGCGGCATTTTTTATGATTCAAATTCAATTTGCAATTGTCGGTCTTTGATGTTTAATTGTCGGGAAATTAGAAATAGGAAATTAGAAAATTATCTATAAATACAAGGTCTTTTTATCATTTGAAACTAGAACAAACTAGAGGTGAACTTCGCAAGAGCTAAGATTATTGTCAAGAGCATTCAAGAGCAGATCTCTCAATCATTTGTTGCAACATTCAAGATCTCAAGCATCATGTCAAAGTTATCTTCATTCATGCATGTTTTTGGAGCTAACATTGATATAGGTTTCAAGCATTCAAGTCAAGATTCAAGCATCAAGATCAACATCCAATCAAGCCATTTCATGCAAGATCAAGACCTTGGAAAGAAGTGTTAGACTTTAGTCCTCTAAGGATCTCCATTCAAGGGTTTGGTGAGTTGCAACATAGCATTGTTCATTCATCATTCCTTCCATCCATGTTTCATTTCATTTCAAGGTTTAATTACCAAAACGGGGTTTGACCAAGGCAAACCCCTATTCACCAAAAACAAACAATTTTTCTCCTCTTTGTGTGTTGCAGATTTATAGGTGAAGGATTGAAGATTGATCAAAAGTGCACTTTTGCAAAGTTGTCATCAAAGTTGTCAAGCCAAGGAAACTCACTTGCAAAATTTATTTCCGACTTTCCGACTATGAGGTTTGGAGGAATTGGGAGTGTAGATCTAAGAGCAGAGGATTGTCAAAACAGATTTTGGATCCTTGTAGCAGGGCCCATTCGCCCTAGGACGATCTGTTTCAGGAGGACACTCAACAAAAGCTTTTGGTGATAGGTGCATAAAGTCTTACCCTTTTCAAATCTTCCAGGAGTTGATTGTTTCTATTTTTGTTATGCTTTAAATTGATAATTCAAGTTTTACATTGCATAATTGGATTCATTTAGTATTTTTTCATTTATCGCCCAAAAGTGCATTTCAGTCATATTTATCTCGTCCTCAATCATAAGAAAAACAACAAGATCTCCATTAAGGTCGACTCACCTAAGGGTTGAAAGTCAATCTTATCCTAGGGGATCTCTTTTTCCTAATGAAATAAGGAAGATAGGTTCATGCCCCCATTTCATAACCATCCAAACCCTATTTCCTTTTGTTTCATTTTGGTGAACTCAACATTCTTGCACTATAAATTTTCTAATTTGGAGTCCATTCAAACCCTAGATCTAAGATTTGCATTAGTTTGCATTACATTTAGGGTTGTCAAAATTGCATTAGTTTGCATTTCATATTATAGGGTTTTAAATTTGCATTTTACATTGTTTTAAATCTGAAAAATAAAAATAAATTGCATGTTTATTACATTGATTTTGCATAGTACTTGTATATTAGTGTATTTTCAATCATTCACATTCACAAATTTGGTCAAAATTGCATTTCAAAAAGTGCAACCTTGTTCATCATTTGTCACTAATTTCACTTGTATTAGGAAACCTAAATCTGAAAAATTCTGTCATTGAAACCACAATTTGCAACCTGAAATTGGAAACTCAAACATTAAGCAAGAAATTCAAACTTTGATTTTTCAGAACCCTGACTTGGGACCCATTTGCCCTAGGGCAAATCAGTCCTTGTACATGTGCTTTTTCAAATTTTTGGGTAATAATTTATCTTTGTTTGCTTCATTCTGTTCTACTGCTAAAACTTAATTATGTGTTTTAGTTTCAAAAATAAGAAAAATCTGTCATTGCTTGCATTAAGTTCAATTGGTCAAATCAAGTGCATTGTTTGAAATCAAAATTGGCATTAAAAAGACATCATTTTCAAGTTTTTGCATAGCATAATCATTAAATTATCTTGTTTTAAATCTGAAAATTGCTATCTCTTTTTACATGCTTGCATTGCACTTCATACTTTTGGGTGTTGATCGCGTTTGTTTAGTGCCTATTCTCCATTTTGGGTGCACTTAGGTTTGGTGAAACTTGTATGAGCTTCACAACCTGGTGTCCTATTACCTATACTATAGTGAGACGTAGTTTGAGACTCACGCCATCTTGCACTACTACATCCATTGTGGATCTTGAGTTTTCCAACACTTTCACTCATAGTGTTGATACTAGCCAACCCACCATGGAGCAATGTGACTGATGTTGACACAATGGTTGCTAATGTCCCTCGACAAAACCTAAAACAAATGGATGAAATTTTAGAAAAAATGCAAAACTGTGAGTTTCGAATACATTGCTGGTACTACAGTTCTTGTCATAGATAACATGAGGAAAATGCTTGATAATGAACAAGGAATATAAATTGTGAGTAGCCTAGCTCATATAATTGAAAATCATGTTCCTCCGATGGCTAGTTGTGCTCAAATTTTGGGGTAAAATCAAAGTCAAGGTGTTAGTCAAATTCCTCCTCCTACAACTGTGGCATCTATTCCTACATACACCAACCCACATGTTTCTACAACCATACAACCAAATAGAACCTTAGGTATTTCCACTGGGAATCCTCTTAGCTTTGTGCATTCAAATCTCATATCTCCTAATCGATCTCCCCTTACAAATTTACAATTCACTTGTCCTCCAAATACATATACACCTCCACCTTATTCACCTCCATCTCAAAACGCAACCAAATTCCATCCTTAACCAACTCTTGCTAAATGTTTCATCCCTCCAACAACAAATTGCCACATTGAACCAAAATAAAAAATGGCCAACCTTCACAATATGCCAAAAGAAACTCATTATCCTTGGAGATATTGGGAGCACAAATGCTAGAAGGCATAAAGATTCCTAGATTTGAGAAATATGGTGGAAAAAGAGACCCCAGTAACCATGTCTATCATGTCCCCGAAATAGCAATACCATAAAGACCAAGTGTTAAAATACGAATAAATTAATAAATAAAATAAATAGCAATATTAATATTAAATATAAAATAAATGTGTACCATATCAATATAAAAATATATAAATTTGAAATAACAAATATAATAATAATATATAGGAAAATTATTCTTATTACATTCTAGTATTAAATAACTTAATATCAAAAAAATAAAATAATAAATAAATATTATAATCATTACACATCAAAGATTATAATACATTAGAATAAAATAATAATAAAATATTAACAAATTGGTTTTATTATTATACTTTAATGTTAAAATATGTTCAATAAAACATCAAAATAAAATAATAAAATAAATATATAATCTGAAATATCATAATTATTAGTAATAATATATTATTTTCAAAAATAGATATTACTGTGATAATAAGCCTTTAAAGGCAACAATTAAATCTAACAAAGGGATATATTTTATGAAAAGTCACCTCTTTCACCAAACAATACATTCCCCTCATGAGTCACCTGTTAGTGTTTCTTAGATCAGATTAAACAATGAAAGCACTTGAATATAATGCAACACATAAGACAATGAACACAACAAGATACCCTGGGAAAACCCTCCTCTTGAGGGAGAAAAACTCAGCAAATGAATCTCTTATATAAAGTGAAACAAGAGCAGAAATCTGCTTACAACTTAGGCCCAACAATGGCCAATTCTTGATACAAAGAAGTCGCCCTTCTTCTAGATGCAAACTAGTAATGAATATGATATCTTACTTGAATCAAATCTGCTGCTAAAAAAGTGCGAATTCTGCTCTACTCTTAATTGCAAACTTGCTTGAGTGAAAATGAATGATTTACAATGACAAGAAGACCTTGTATAAATACAAGAGAGGCGCCTCTTCAAGTTAGGTTGGCCCCTTTAAGAAAAACATAAATAATAATAAATACAATTAGGGTCGGCCCATGAACAATAGTAAATGTGAATCTTAATAGGGTCGGCCCTTTGTCATTAATAAATGTTGTAGACATGAATTAAATAGCCGAAGGCTACTTATTTAATTCATGTTCTTCTCCTTGGAATTTGTGCAAAGGAAGTGCAGCCCATAGCTGCTATAACATCAACACTCCCTCTCAGCTAGGGATGAACTTCCACCTGCACAAGACATATCATATCAGAATGAAAACAAAATAGAATATCACCTCATCGTGATATCAACCATTATGGCTACCTCCATAGATGGTATGAACAAGTGCCCATCACTTAATGTGATGTTGTCACCTCAACGTGACTTTCACCATGGCTCTCCCAGAGGGTGATACACAAGCACAATTAAATCATCACGGATTCCCTCACGTGAGGCTGTCATGGAGTCACACACATGACATCCACCATGGCTCTCCCAGAGGGTGGAAACAAGGGCTTTCACCTCAAATCTCAAAGAGAAATGCATTAAAAAAAATCATCACGGATTCCCTCATGTGATGTTGTCATGGAGTCACACACATGACATCCACCATGGCTCTCCCAGAGGGTGGGAACAAGGGCTTTCACCTCAAATCTCTCTCAATAGAGAAATGCATTATCAAGGTCTTACACCTCAAATCTCTCTCAATAGAGAAATGCATTATCAAGGGCTTACACCTCAAATCTCTCTCAATAGAGAAATGCAATCAAGGATCACTGATGCTGAGACTCTTTCTCAGTCAAGGCTGCATTCTCCACCATACCAAGCTTTTCTTGAAAGTACACAAACTTAATCCTGGAGAGAGGCTTGGTGAGAATGTCTGCCGTTTGCTCTTCAGTGCTGATATACCTCAACTGTATATCTTTCCTTTGTACCATATCTCTAATATAGTGGTACTTGATCTCAACATGCTTTGTTCTGTCATGAAACACGGGATTGATAGAAAACTTTACACAGCTCTGGTTATCACAGTGTATAATGGTAGGCTCCATTGATTGTCCAAACAATCTTGCAAGGAGCTTACGAAGCCACATTGCCTCACGAGCTGCCACACAAGCTGCTATATATTCTGCCTTGGTTGTACTCAAAGCCACTGAAGACTGTTTCCTGCTACACCAAGAAATCATAGCAGTACCCAAACTGAAGCAACAACCAGAGGTACTCTTCCGATCTGAGACACATCCTGCCCAATCAGAATCAGTAAAACCATGCAGCTCTAAATCCACACCTGAAGAATATCTCAACCCATATCCAATTGTGCCACATAAATATCTCAGGATATGTTTGGCTGCTACAAGATGTATTTGCCTTGGTTCACACATAAACTGGCTAAGTGCACTCACTGCATAGCAGATGTCAGGTCTAGTGTTAACTAGATACATCAATGAACCAATCAACTGTCTATACATCGTAGAATCCACTAGTTCTGAACTAGCTGCAGCCTCTTTCAACTTATCTAGATTAGTCTCCATGGGTGTAGACATAGGTTTGCAGTCAATCATACCAAACCTTTTGAGAATGTCAATAGTATACTTGCCTTGACTTAGAATCATCTCATCTGGCTTTTGCCAAACTTTTAAGCCAAGAAAGTAACGCATGAGACTTAGATTCTTCATCTCAAACTCTGAAGCTAACTCCTTTTTGCATTTTAGAATTAGATGTTCCTCACTAGTGATAATCAAGTCATCAACATATAAAACCAAAATCAATGCTTCACCATTTACTACCTTGAAGTAGAGGTTAGAATCTGCATCATTCTTTGAGAAACCCAGGCTTGATAGATACTGATCAATCCTTTCGTATCAAGCACGAGGAGCTTGCTTAAGACCATACAAGGCCTTCTTCAGCTTGCAAACATGAGACTCCTTCCCATATACCTCAAATCCTTCAGATTGCTCAATGTAAACCTCTTCTTCTATTACACCATTTAGAAAGGCTGTCTTTACATCCATTTGGTGAATCTTCCATCCTCTAGATGTTGCAATGGCAATGATGGTTCTGACAGACGTATATCGAGCCACAGGAGCAAAAGTTTCTTCACAGTCAACTCCCTCTTTTTGCGAGAACCCTCTAGCCACAAATCTTGCCTTGTGCTTTTCAATACTCCCATCAGCTGCATGCTTGATATTGAAGAGCCACTTAGAAGACACCACAGATTTGCCTTTGGGTCTAGGAACTATATCCCAAACATCGTTCTTAAGTATGGACTGATATTCCTCAGACATGGCATCTTTCCATACTTGTTGACTAGAAGCTTCTTTGACACTTGAAGGCTTTGACTCATCAAGGCAACATAACTAGAGAACTTGTGAGGTCTCTTGCTTTCTCTGAAAGCTCCTCTTGGAGCTGCAAAACTTTCTGCTTCCTGCATTGTCCTACGAGCCCAAAGAGGTCTTTTCTTTTCAATCACAATATCTAGAGGCCCATCAGTAGGATCCAAGGGTTCAACTGGATCAACATCTTCTTTAGGTTCTGGAGCCTCCATCAGGTTCTCTGGAATATGGTCAACTTCCATATCTTGAGGAGGTTCTTCTTCATCAATCTCCATAGGAGTGCCCTTGGACCTTCTGAAAACAACATCTTCCTCAAATGTGATATCTCTACTAATCTCAATAGACTTCTATCCTGGTATGTATATCCTGTAAGCTTTTGATGTCTCACTATAACCTACAAGAATTCCTTTCTTTCCAGAGGGTTCTAACTTTGTTCTCTTTTCCTTTGGAATATGAACATAGACTGGACAACCAAAGATCCTCAAATGACTAACTTCTGGTTTCACCCCTAAGAATACTTCTTTAGGAGTTTTATTCTCTAAGATCCTGTGGGGACTCCTGTTCTGAACATAGACGGCTGTCCTTGATGCCTCAGCCCAAAGAGAGATTTGCAGATCTTGATCATGGATCATAGCTTTTACTGCTTCCACAATAGACATATTCTTCCTTTCAGCAATACCATTTTGTTGTGGATTATAGAGAACACTGAACTCCCTCTTAATCCCTGCTTCAATACAAAAATCTCGAAAGGTGCCAGAGGTGTATTCTCCACCATAATCAGATCTCAAAACCTTGATCCTTTTCCCAAACAGGTTTTCAACCTGTGCCTTGAATTCTCTGAATCTTTCTAATACTTCTTCGGATTCTTTAGATCTCAAGAAATAAATCCAAGTCTTTCTAGAGTAATCATCAATAAAAATAATATAATACAAGAAACCACTAGAAGATGCAATAGACATTGGACCACACAAATCTGAATGAATGAGATCAAAAATACATTTAGATCTACTTTCACTAGAATGAAACGTACCTTTTGTGTTCTTGCCTAGTGCGCATCCCTTGCATGTACCTTTGTGTTCTTGATTGAATTTTGGAAGACCGGTGACCATCTTCTCCATGATAGGTAGAGCGCGAAAGTGAATGTGAGCCAATCTTCGATGCCATAGATCGCACATGCTGGAACTGTTATGCACAAGTGCTTGAGGGGGACGAGTGCATAACCTGTAGAGACATTCATGTCTAACACCAATTACTTGAGCAGTTTTGAAGTTGGAGTTCTTTGCCCATATAAGAAATTTGCCTTTAGAAAAGGCAACTTGATAACCCTTGTCTTCTAATGCCGAAATTGAGACAAGGTTCCTCTTTATCCCTGGAACGAACAGTACATCATTCAACTCCAATGATATCCCAGAATCCAAGTGAAGAGTGGAGTTTCCAATTCCTTTCACAAAATATTTAGCATCGTCTCCAATAACGACTTGATCACTAGAGTTGCTCTCCACTAAGTTTGAAAGGTGACCCCTGAAACCGGTGATGTGCCTAGAAGCACCACTATCAATCAGCCAAGTGTTGGCGTCGGTAGATACATTGCTTGACAAAGCTGAATAGAACAGATAATCACTGGAGTCCTTTTGTGGAGCGATTTCTTCAACATTTGCACTGGCAACTTGTTGCTTAGGTCTTTGAGGACAATCCTTCGCAAAGTGACCATACTTATCACAACGAAAACATTGAATCTTGGACATGTCTCGTTTCCTTTTGAAGGTAGGAGCACCATCATTTTCGTTTTCTCAATTCCTCTTGAAGAACCCTTTCTTAAAGCCTTTTCCTTTCTTTGACGAATGAGAGGCAAGAACTTGTAATTCTTCATTCTTTGAGCTTTGACAATGCCCCTAGCTGTTAGTCTCGACTCCTCTTGGATACAGTCAATTCTCAATCGATCAAACTTGGGAAGTTTAGATCTTGCATTGATTCCTTGAATAAACAATTCCCATGAAAGCGGAAGACCATTGAGAGCAAGCATAGTCAAATCTTTATCATCAATCATGTAACCAATTGTAGAGAGCTGATCTCTTATCTCTGAAATCCTCATGAAGTATGTAATAACAGATTCTCCTTTTGCCATTTTTACATGATGAAGTTGCTGCTTCAGTGCAAGAGCTCGACTAGTGTTGTTGATTTCATACATCTCTTCCAAGGTTGTAAACATCTCTCTTGCCGTATCCAACTTGAAGACAATCGGTACAACATGATCCTTGACGGAATCAACCAACACTTTCTTTACCCTAGTATCTTTCTTCCTCCACTGCAACTTCTCTTCTTCCTCCTCAGGTTTGGGAACTTTTGTTTTCACAAACTCAGCCAAATCATTCTCTTCCAATGTGAGGATGATCCTGAACCTCCATGATGTGTAGTTCGAAATTCCTTCGAGTCTATCCTCGATTTTCAGACCGTTTACCATCTTGAGAAATTTAGAAGATAGACTGAAAAAGAATAAGGTGAGTGTTGCAAACTAAATCTGATCACGATCTTTTTCACACCCGCTCTGATACCATGTTAGTGTTTCTTAGATCAGATTAAACAATGAAAGCACTTGAATATAATGCAACACATAAGACAATGAACACAACAAGATAACCTGGGAAAACCCTCCTCTTGAGGGAGAAAAACTCAGCAAATGAATCTCTTATATAAAGTGAAACAAGAGTAGAAATCTGCTTACAACTTAGGCCCAACAATGGCCAATTCTTGATACAAATAAGTCGCCCTTCTTCTAGATGCAAACTAGTAATAAATATGATATCTTCCTTGAATCAAATCTGCTGCTAAGAAAGTGCGAATTCTGCTCTGCTCTTAATTGCGAACTTGCTTGAGTGAAAATGAATGATGTACAATGACAAGAAGACCTTGTATAAATACAAGAGAGGCGCCTCTTCAAGTTAGGTCGGCCCCTTAAGAAAAACATAAATAATAATAAATACAATTAGGGTCGGCCCATGAACAATAGTGAATGTGAATCTTAATAGGGTCGGTCCTTTGTCATTAATAAATGTTGTAGACATGAATTAAATAGCCGAAGGCTACTTATTTAATTCATGTTCTCCTTGGAATTCGTGCAAAGGAAGTGCAGCCCATAGCTGCTATAACATCAACATCACCTACCTTGAATGATATAAATAGAAGGAAGGAAAATAAGGAAGAGGGAAAAACATTGAGAAATACGATCTGCAATTCAGAACAGCAGCAACAATGATTGTTATGCATTGGAATATAAAGCTATTTAATATATTATTTAATAGGCATACAAGTATATATGCATAGATATAGATAAATTTTATGATGAATAATATGCAATGAATAAAAAATATATATGAATAAGGGAAGAGTAATTATATAAACATATATATATGAGTACTAATGGATATAAGTACAAGAATAATTATATATATATGTATATGAAGTATATATATATACACGATTATGCAATAATGATACTTATAAGTAATGACGACTCTTTAATATAAACACAAGTAGATTATGTATATATACAAATTGTCCTCATCCTATGATCAATTCAATATAAGGTTGAAGGAGGCGAGTAAGGAAACATGAAGAGATATAGCAACTCAAGTGATGTACTCACTTAGCAATAATATTTAGCATATTTTGAATATAAGAAACTAATATTTTGCTCATTTGATTATTGGTGCAATGTTTTCTTTTGATGTTATCAATATTATAATAGTTTATGAATTGATGATGGTTCCTTTAGCATTATCATGACCATGAATGAAACTAAAGGGTATGATATAGAGGCATTTAGTTTCCATCATTGTTAATATTACATTGGATAGTATCATTGATCATAGACAAACTAAATATGATGAAAATTGGCATTTTTGTAGTAATATAGATCCATGTACATTTTTGCATTATGTTACATTTTCATGCATCCATATAATACTCTCAAACATGATACATGCATATAGATAACTCAATAGTAAATGCACAAGTGACTATCCAAAGATTGTTTGCTTCGTGTTTGTACCCTATTAGGATGGGCAAACCATATGCCAAGTGGATTGCCTAAAAACCCCACCTTCAGGCCTGTAGGCCCAAGGCATGGGTTTGGTCATGAAGGATGGGGGTCCCATGTAGGGTTCTGCCTTTCATAGGCCCGAGACATGAGATTTACAATAAGAGGTGGTAGGCCATAGGCCCTTGGCCCCTTAGGGTTTCCCTCTCTTAATAGGGCTAGTGTTTTCCGAGGTACTGCCATGTGTGGAGAATGCAGGTACTAAGCCGTTGGGAAAGGAGGATTGTGGTGAACAACCTCCCATGCCTAACAAGAAGGCTTCAGAGAGGATCCACCCATGGCACTCCTCTTGCTTGTTAAATTGCATTTATAATTATGCTTATATTTTGGATATCTAGATATTAATGCTAATAGATATATGTGTATGTGGAAATGTTGTTAATATGGTGAATGTAGATTTCAAACCAGGATTACTTCATTAAAAAGAACATTCATTTGGAAAGAAGAAACCCTAAACCTAATCAACAAGTGACTTCTAGGGAAAACCGGGTAAGGGACATTACAATGGTATCACAGTATCTGTCTTGCCATCTTGTGCGTGCTTGAGCTACTTGCTTGTCTACTTAAGCCACTTGCCTACTTGCTTGTGTGTTTGAGCTACCTACTTGTCTACTTGAGCTAGTTGCATACTTGCTTGAGGTACTTGCTTGCATGCTTGAGCTAGTTTCTTGTCTACTTGAGCTAGTTGCTTGCATGCTTGAGCTACCTGCTTGTCTACTTGAGCTAGTTGCTTGCATGCTTGAGCTCCTTGCTTATCTACTTGAGCTAGTTGCCTGTTTGCTCGAACTACATATATGCTTGACCTACTTTCCTGTGTGCTTGAGCTACCTACTTGTGTGCTTGAGCTACCTATATGCTTGAGTTGGTTGGTTGGTTGCTTGAGCTACTTGTTTGCCCAATTGAGCTACTTGCCTGCTTGCTTTAATTTTTGATTCATGTGGTTTTAAGTTGTACTGAGTCACAAACTCTAACTCGTTGCTTTTGGGAGTTATGGAGAAATAGTAGAACTTAAGAATATTAGTCAATACATTGTCCTCATAACCAGAGTAACCATCACTTGGGTTAAAACTTCCAACTCCTCTAAAAGATAATAGCAACATCATAAGAAACATCTTAAAATCACACATCTTAGATCATGATTGCTTGAGGGCAAGCAATCTTCGGCGGGGAGGACTGTCATGTCCCCGAAATAGCAATACCATAAAGACCAAGTGTTAAAATACAAATAAATTAATAAATAAAATAAATAGCAATATTAAAATAAAATATAAAATAAATGTATACCATATCAATATAAAAATACAAAAATATGAAATAAAAAATATAATAATAATATATAGGCAAATTATTGTTATTACATTGTAGTATTAAATAACTTAATATCAAAAATAATAATAATAAATAAATATTATAATCATTACACATCAAATATTGTAATACATTAGAATAAAATAATAATAAGATATTAGCAAATTGGTTTTATTATTATACTTCAATGTTAAAATATGCTCAATAAAACATCAAAATAAAATAATAAAATAACTATATAATCTAAAATATCATAATTATTAGTAATAATATATTATTTTCAAAAATAGATATTGTGATAATAAGCCTTTAAAGGCAGCAATTAAATCTAACAAAGGGATATATTTTATGAAAAATCACCTCTTTCACCAAACAATACATTCCCCCCCATGAGTCACCTACCTTGAATGGTATAAATAGAAGGAAGAAAAATAAAGAAGAGGGAAAAATATTGAGAAATATGATCTGCAATTCAGAACAGCAACAACAATGATTGTTATGCATTGGAATATAGAGTCATTTAATATATTATTTAATAGACATACAAGTATATATGCATAGATATAGATAAATTTTATGATTAATAATATGCAATGAATAAAGAAAGAGTAATTATGTAAACATATATATATGAATATTAATGGATATAAGTAAAAGAATAATTATATATATATATATATATATATATACACGATTATGCAATAATGCTACTTATAAGTAATGATGACTCTTTAATATAAACAAAAATAGATTATGTATATTTACAAATTGTCCTCATCCTATGATCAATTCAATATAAGGTTGAAGGGCCATAAGGAAACATGGAGAGATATAGCAACTCAAGTGATGTACTCACTTCACAATAATATTTAACAATAAGAAACTAATATTTGCTCATTTGATTATTGGTGCAATGTTTTCCTTTGATGTTATCAATATTATAATAGTTTTATGAATTGATGATGGTTCCTTTAGCATTATCATGACCATTAATGAAACTAAAGGGTATGATATAGTGGCATTTAGTTTCCATCATTGTTAATATTACATTGGATAGTATCATTGATCATAGACAAACTAAATATGATGAAAATTGGCATTGTTGTAGTAATATAGATCCATGTACTTTTTTGCATTATGTTACATTTTCATGCATCCATATAATACTCTCAAACATGATACATGCATATAGATAACTCAATAGTAAATGCACAAGCGACTATCCAAATATTGTCTGCTCCATGTTTGTACCCTATTAGGATGGGGGAACCATCCGCCAAGTGGATTGCCTACAAACCCCACCTTCAGGCCCGTAGGCCCAAGGCATGGATTTGGTCATGAAGGATGGAGGTTGAAATGTGCTAACCAATTTTTTTCAATTTTTTTTATTACAATTTACAATGCAACACGCACCCGTTAAGGTTAGCTCTATAACCAAAACGATGCGGAAAGTAAATCTAACCAAGGATGTACACCAAGATCCCAATGTTGGGCAAGGTGCGAGAATATGGTCAAATGATCCCTATGAGATAGCTGACTACATATAACTCTAACCAAGAATGGGCCCTAAGACCCGATGTGGGAGGAGGGGCGATCATATGGTCAAAGGATCTATGAACTAGATGACGGCTCAGTCGATCAACAACATGATGTTAAAATGCATTACATAAAGTAACTAGGCGGCATGCCAGCCTCTTCCACTTTTTCAGCAGGTGGTACAAGAAAGTAAATACTGAAATGAAAGACTGAGGCAAGGCCAGTCTCTTCCACAATCGTGGGAATTGCAAAGTGCTTAGCAAGAAGATAAGAATGCTGATAGTACTACTGTTCAACTTACAAAATGATAGAACTCCTGCCAATATCAATGTATTTCAATGTCTCAATGCTGCAATTATAGGATATGATTCTCCAATCTTCCCAATGACTTCCCAAACCAAAACCCAACTCAAATGACAAACTTCTACAATCAGATTTTGACAGACCAACAACTAGAAATGCACAAACCAGCAACTAGACAACCCACTAAAATGCTCACAACTTTCTCATTAATACTTCGAATGACATGAGACCAAGTGCAAAAAACTCCTAGAAAGATGGCGACAAATTTATGACCAAGAAATAGCAGCAACAACTACTCAATGAATTATCTAAACATTTGACAGGCATGATGAAGTGGAACGGCCTCAAGAGGGGCGACTTCTACAAAATAAAATCCAAATCTGCATATCAAAATCTGAAACTCACCAAAAGGGGGTGGTGCCCAAGGATGACAATGACAAATGCAAACTACCCAGAACAATATAAAATTTATTCTATGACTTATGAATTAAAACTACTTTCAACAATGACTGGACCAGCAACACAAAAACTATCAAAACTACTGAAACTCAAATACAATGTGCTCAATCTGTTCTCAAGGATTAAGAACAACAATATCTCAACTAGTTGCTATCTCTCAAGCAAGAAGTCAAGCCAAAGCTAGGAGGTATGCATCCCTCAAAGCAACTCACTAACCATTTCGGCAACATAACTTTAATGTAGATATCTGAGATAATGAACTAAGAGCCCAATGCTCTTATTTATAACATTTCCTCCTCCAAATTCAAATGCAATCTCCCTCCAAATGGATGCCAAAACCAAACTCAAATTCACAATGCCCATTAGTGTCATTTGCATTTCATTTCTCCAAGTCGTCCTCCTCCAAGAAGCATTATACTTTATTAAAATGTCAATAAAGTATATTATGGTGTCCAAAATAATAATAAAGTGAAACACTTTATTAAACTGATTTAATTCCTTCATGCTAGGCATCAAAACAATAAAGTGAAATATAAATATAATTGACCACTTATTTCTCCAAGGCCTCCAAACATGCCTTTTAAATATTTCACTTAAAATAATATTGTCATCAAATTTCAAACTTGCCAAAATAATCACCTCAAATGTTGGAGACCAATTGGCTATATTTCCCTGCTCGAAATAGCCATAACACCAAGTTGCTGAAACACTGCCAAAATTAGCACCAAAGGTGTTGGAGACCAAACTGCTCAAATTGACCCGCCAGATATAGCAACTGCATTGAACTGCAAGAACCCTGCTAAAATTAGAACTTACTATAAATAGCATATTGCTAAAAATAGTAAGTTGTTCCAAACTAATTTTTACCATAATCCGAGCAACCGTCGTACTTACTAAAAATAGTAAGTCCAGAAAATTTCTCTGATTCAGTTGCATGTCACACTGTCGTGAAGCTCTCTGAAAACCCAGAAGGAATTTGGAATTTGAACTGTAAAACTCCAACATACAAACCCCTGAATCCTCAAAAGAAATCTCCAAGCAGCTAGAAACCCTAATTTTGCCTCTAACTAGCCTACGGGTATCCGAGAATAGGCTAACAGTTACTGGAAAGTGTAGTGTTAAAAATGGGGACACTATAGGGGTCCCACCTGGGGTTCTGCCCTACATAGGGTTGAGACATGAGATTTACAATAGGAGGTGGTAGGCCGTAGGCCCTTGGCCCCTTAGGGTTTCCCTCCTCTCCTAATAGGGCTACTGTTTTCCAAGGTACCGCCATGTGTGGAGAATGCAAGTACTAAGCCATTGGGAAAGGAGGATTGTGGTGAACAACCTCCCGTGCGTAACAAGAAGGCTTCAGGGAGGATCCACCCATGGTACTTCTCTTGCTTGTTAAATTGCATTTATGATTATGCTTATGTTTTGGATATCTAGATATTAATGCTAACAGATATATGTGTGTGGAAATGTTGTTAATATGGTGAATGCAAATTTCAAACCAAGATTACTTCATTAAAAAGAACATTCATTTGGAAAGAAGAAACCCTAAACCTAATCAACAAGTGAATTCTAGGGAAAACCGATTAAGGGACATTACAATGTCTCAACATACACAACCTTATGTAGCGACTTCATTTTTGAGGATAAGCTCTTGGCTAAACTTTTCCCTAGATCTTTGAAAGACACTGCCTTGGAGTGGTTTTGTTCTTTACCGAATAACTCAATTCGTTCATTCAATGAACTTGTTGATGCTTTTCTTAACCATTTCCAAGTGCACATGGGTCCCAAGATGATCTTAGCTGATTTAATACAATGTAAACAAAAGGATGATGAAAAGATCATAGACTTTATCACCTGTTAGCAATTGCTTTACTCACAAATCAACATTAAGATTCCCGATGTTGATCTTCAAAGAATGTTCAATGAAAATTTGCAAGACAAAATCCAAGAAAAACTTGGGATGATGAAATTTATCTCCTTTACACACTTGTGCATGACCCTTCCTGATTATCAAAATTCGGTTAGTCATTGTGAAACAAAAATTTCTTCTAACCGTTTTGAGAAATCCGAACCCGTGTCCCATAACAATTTCCAATCCTTCAAAAAGCCAAATAAGGGCTTTTTACAACTAAATACACCTCAAACAAGTCAACATGTTAACTCCCAAGTGGCTGCCATAAAAACGACAAATCCATTTCCATTTAGGGAAAGGAGTAGATAGTTTACCCCATTACTCATTCCCTCCACCCCATTATCTTGCAACTTATAAGTAAGAACTTGGTTACCTTACCTCATGTTAGAGCAATTGATACCACTAAGCCCTTACCTCCAAACTTTAACTTGAATGCCTTTTGCCATTATCACCAACAAAATGGACACAATGCAGAACAATGCAAGTGTCTTAAACATATTGTGCAAGACCTCATTGATTCTAATCACATCTAGATTGGTGGTGTTAATGATCAAGGAAATAAGTTCGTTGCCCCACCCAACCAAAATTTGCAAATCTTTACCAACCCCATGCCAAATCATAATATCTCTTTTGTGATAGCTAATGATACTAAGAATGATGTGATGAATGTTGACAAACTTCAAGATACAAATAATGACAATATGAGTGAAAATGAAGAAGAATTACGTGTGGTCGGCTTCATAGATGTTCAACCTCGTAAGGGCCAAACCAAAATGCCCCTTGACATTGCTTTCTCACAAAATGATATAATTAGACATGCACCCAATAGTCCTCTTTACATCATCGAAAGAATCAATGATAAGCCTACTAATGGGATATTAATTGATCCCGTGTGTGTAGAGAATGTGATCACCAAGGAATTCTTATTTTTTCATGAACTTCATCAAGATTCTTATGAACAACCGAAAGCATGGATCAAAATACATAATGTTTTTCTTGCCCTACGATAGGTTCCATCACTCTTCTGTTATAAATTGGACCGAAACAATTGAATGTCTCTTTCTCCATCATCCCATCGTCGAACCAATTCCGTGTAAAGCTTGGTTATCAATGGCTACACTCCATGTATGTCATCCTGTTGATAGTGCATAAATGCTTTAAGTTTCCATTTGGCAATGATATCTTTACTATGCATCGTAGTGGCTTTAATCTTGTGTCCTCTCGTGGGAATTTCTCATTGGATTTCTTTTGGCCCCAACCCATGGAACTTTTTAAACCTCGTGAGGATTTCTTTTTCAAATCTTATCAAAAGTTCAAGGCAAAACACATAGCAGAATTATCCCTTAGCAACATGCCTCAACCCATGATTTAGCCTCCTATCATTGATGAAACCATGATTGAACCAAAAACCCTTCCAAGTAACCAAGACCAACCCATGACAAATCCTTTGCCCATTTCGTATAAAAGACCAAGAGATAACCATGTAAGTCTCGTTTTGCCTCCTAAGATTAAACAAGTTTATAAAGCTAAAGAGAAAGCAGTTAAACAACCTTTCATGGTTCCTTCCGTTCCTCCCTTACATAGGCGTAGACGTCATGCTATCGCTCGTAAGTTAAAAAGAAAAGAATAAAACAGAAAATAAAGATCAAACACCAATTGAAACAAAGCATGATGATTCTCCACCTTCGCCACAACAAACACATGAAACATCTATGGCCATTGTCATTAGGCCTCCTGTTATGATTGACTTGGATGATGATGATGAGATTGTTAAGATTGATGAGGAAGTGCATAATGAGCTGAATTTATTGTTTTCCTCTTCCATAAGCTTAGATGGTAACAAGCGTGACGGTCCTCCTAACAAGAGTGACTCACCACGTGTTCAACTTGGTGATGCTCTTAGTACAACACTTGTTGTTGTCCCTTTGGCTAGTTGTCTTCCTTCCACATATGATGAACAAGATTGGGATGCGGATGACTTGCTATAGGTTGACTCGCATGTGCCATACTAGTATTGTCTTTATTCTCTTTTCATGTTACTTATGATTGCATGTGCTTAATGTGATCCCCTGTACAATGTTGCTTGGCATGCTTATGTTTGTGAGCCTACTTTGGATGACCCTTGTCACTCAATTGATGCAAGGATACAAAGGAAGCAAATCTATTGTGACATTCTTCTATTTTTCATTTTTTCGTAAACCTTTATCTTTTCTTTTGTTTTGTGTTTTCTTTTTGGGGATGACACAAGGCGTTGAGACATTTAGGTCTCTTCCATGTTGACCCAAAAGTTTTTCTTTGTTTTCTCTCTCTGTGTCATTCTTCCTTTGTGCTCGTTGTTCCATGAGTCATTTGGGGAATGATGACGATCCCGGCTCAATTATATCACTGTAGCAAAGACATACGCTAACCCCAAATCCATGGATCCCTTATGTGTTATCTTAGGATTGTATATGGGGGGCAACCATCATTTCCATGGTGTGTATAGCTCTACTTGGAAACATATGTTTTACATAGGGCTTTCCAAATAAAGCTCTCATGTATTGGCATTTATTGTGTTCTACTTTAAAGTAATTGCTCATAGCATGGTGTTTAGCAATTTCTTTAAAGTGGGGGCATATGCGTCCCCGCCCATTGTTTGCTTCAAAGAGTGGTCTTCTTGCTTCACGTGACGTGTCTTCTTGGTGTTGACATTGTGTTTGATGTCCTTCAAGAGCGTGACCTTTCTTGGCATATGACATTTCTCTTAGTGGTAATGCTACGGCTTGCATTCCCTTAGTTGCAAATCTTTTATCCTCGACTAGTCGTCTCTTGGTGACATTAAGCATGATGTTCCTTAAGGTGAGACCTTTCATGAACTAAACAAAACCCCTTTGACTATCCTATCCTATTGTATTTAAAATGGCCACCAAACATAACACAACTTGCTTGCTAGTGGAGCCTTGTTTTTCACAAGTGCATGGCATAACACAACTTGCTAGCCTTGTGACCATTCTTTGTCACGCCTTGTCGAAGTTATTAGGAGTTATAAATTTGGTATGGTTGGTACATGGGAGCTTGTAGACCTAACATGACTTTCCCATCATCCACCTTTTGGGGCTCACCTAGTGGACAACAAATTTCACTAGCTTGTGTGAGTATATTTTGTTTGCATAGTGGACAACGGGTTTCCACTTGCCAACGTTTGTTGGACAAATGGCTAAGGCTTGATCCATACCTATTGGACAAATAGTTGAGGCTTGATCCACCCTTCTTTCTCTTTGCATCAATTTTGGCATTGTATGCTTGTGCATCTTGTCTTGCTGCTGCATACTTAACATAGGCATGTGTCTCTTTGTGCCTTTGTTGATTTGCCATGATATTTTAGATCTTGGGAGCTTGATCATCCTCCTTGACCTTTGTTGTCTTATCTTTCCAACAGTTGTACAATTAGACCTTTTTTGACGCTTATTTGTCTACTTTAGTGTGGGTTTGAGCGTAGGGCTCATCCTCTCACTAAAGTGAGGGCTAAATATAGTGTCACAAAATGTACACCTTTACATTTTCACTCTATGTTTGGTTCCTTTACTTTAATTGGAATTAATTAAACCTCTAATTGGCCCAATTATGCATTTAAAATCCTAATTAATCCAGTTTTCCGAAAGACTTGTATTAAACAATTGCAAACATTAATTAAATTGCCTTGGAATTGGAGTGTCTTGGATTTAGGTCCTACGACCCATTCGCCAAATGGGTTGTCCTTAAGTTTAGGACCCCAATTTTTAATATGTTTTTGGCGGCATTTTTATGATTCAAATTCAATTTGCAATTGTCGCCTTCGATGTTTAATTGTCAGGAAATTATGAAATTACCTATAAAGACAAGGTCTTTTTATCATTTGAAACTAGAACAAACTAGAGGTGAACTTCACAAGAGCTAAGATTACTGTAAAGAGCAGATTTCTGAGTCATTTGTTGCAGCATTCAAGATCTCAAGCATCATGTCAAAATTATGTTCATGCATACATATTTTTGGAGCTAATATTGTGATGTAGGTTTCAAGCATTGAAGTCAAGATTCAGGCATCAAAATCAACATCCAATCAAGTCATTTCATGCAAGATCAAGACCTTGGAGAGATATATTAGACTTCAATCCTCTAAGGATCTTCATTCAAGGGTTTTGTGAGTTGCAACATACCATTGTTCATTCATCATTTTTTCCATCCATGTTTCATTTCATTTCAAGGTTTAATTACCAAAACAAGCAAACCCCCATTCACCAAAAACAAACAATTTTTCTCCTCTTTGTGTGTTGCAAATTTACAAGTGAAGGATTGAAGATTGATTAGAAGTACAATTTTGCAAAGTTGTCAAGCCACAAAAACTCACTTATATAATTTATCTCTGACTTTTCGACTATGAGATCTAGAGGAATTAGGAGTGCAGATCTAGGAGTAGAGGATTGTCAAAACAGATTTTGGATCCCTGTAGTAGGACCCATTCGCCCCAGGGCGAATTTGTTCCAGGAGGACACTTAGTAGAAGCTTTTGGTGATAGGTGCATAAAGTCTTACCCTTTTCAGATCTTCTAGGAGTTGATTGCTTCTGTTTCTGTTATGCTTTAAATTGATGATTCAACTTTTACATTGCATAATTCGATTCATTTAGTATTTTTCATTTATCTCCCAAAAGTGGATTTCAGTCATATTTACCCCGTCCTTAATCATAAGGAAAACAACAAGATCTCCATGAAGGTTGAGTCAACTAAGGGTTGAAAGTCATTCTTATCCTAGGGGATCTCTTTTGCCTAATGAAATAAGAAAGATAGGTGCATACCCCCATTTCATATCCATCCAAACCCTATTTCCCTTTGTTTCATTTATACATATATATTATCTGTCCAACTACCCAAGCAGTGACAATCTTCCTTTAAATCCCACGACTTGAATATGCTGTATGAATCAGCAATGCAAACCCTTGAATATGTAGTAAGATGGCGGCCAACTATAGGAAACCCTACAATCCTAATATTTGCAATATTAAAAATCTCCAAATTTCACATACAGATTAGTAAGTAAATCCTCCCAATTCAATCAATATATGTTCCAATTTCCTGTTGATTCCTTCGAACCTTGAATATTAAATCTCTTATGTAAATTGGTGAAGCACAAGTACAACCTCTGAATGAAGTTGTCTGCAAGCTGGCTTGGAAGATCTTTCACTCCTGCACCGAGCTGTTCTTCTTGAGGGATTTCGTTCTAAAAAAACTAAGTCTCTACAAGCACTCTAGTCTCTTGCAAAAACCCTTATCAAAACAATCTTCTCAACAATGAATGAATGTCCAAATGAGCTCCAAAAAAAATCCCATGCCCTAATTTGCATTTGAGTTGTATTTCGTTTAATTTACTTTTTTCCTACCTTATAACTCCCTCTTTAATTTGCAGTTAACTTTATATTATAAAGTGCACTTTAAACACATTTATATCCCACTTTTAATATAGTCCTTTAATATATTATAAGAACGTATAAAGTTAATTAATTTAAATTAAATTTATAATTAACGTAATTAAAATTAAATACATAGGACCGTTGAATACCAAAATGTCTCCAGGATATAAATATGCCATCACGTCCAAAATAGTAACTTTGCCAACTAACCATACAATTGATTTACTATTGTAAATGTAATCAAATCCTATCAAATTTGGATCCTAAGAAATCTATAGAAATTCTAAGTCTGAAATTTTGTGTAAGAATTCTAAGTCAGATTTTATTTTCTGTATTTTGAATGTGCTGATTGTAGAACATTTATTAATTTTGATGTCTCCAATCAATGTTTGCTATCATGTTATGTATCTAAAGGAGAGACATGTACCTCCAAGAAGATACAACCCTCCAAGGAGAGACACATCCTATGAGAAGACATGTCCCTTGAGGGCGCGAGTCTCCTATAGCCAACCGATGCTAATCAGTGGCTTTAACATAACCATTTTGCATTTACCTTCCTACGATTTCATAATGCAAACTTTGAATATTTAATTTATTATTTCGAATTTTATTCATGCTCATAAATTCAAAATTCTTATTTTCCAGAAATATATATATGACGAGTAATTTCGATCACATATAAATGATGATGATGCAATCAACAATCATCATTTATATCTGACCGAAGCTACCTTTCATTAACACTCCCTCTTAGCTAGGGAAGATATTTCAAATCAAATAAGTGGAGATATCACCTTCACACGTGATATCGAAGATATGGTATGTTTTCTCAATATTGTCAAGTCACATGACATTCTTCATAACACATCTTCATTATGGTATGTGCACTGACATCAAGTCACATGATGTCTACCATAATATTTCATGGCATATCCACAGATATATAATTATCCACCATGATTATCTCTTAAGGATCACAATGATCTTCAAATGACATCAAGTCTCATGATATCCATCAAAGTGTCCAAGAGATACTATCATGACATGTCCACAGATATCAAGTCACATGATATCTATCATGATAGTTCAACTCATCATTGTAGAGTCGTCACTTTACAATGTCACATACAAGTGTTCATTATTAGAAAGATCGTCACCTTTCAATAATGTACACAGGGGGAGTAGGCCCATAAGGTCATGGAGTCACACACATGACAAAAGAGTTTACACATTAAACATCTTTATATATTAGTACAACTTATAAACAATTTGAATTTCAAACACAATATCAAATTACATTTCAACCATACCAAGTTTCTTCCTAAAGTGTTCTACCTTGATTCGGGAGAGAGGTTTGGTGAGAATGTCTGTTGTTTGATCATTTGTACTAACATACTCCAACTGGATCACATTCCTTTCTACCATGTCTCTTGCATAATGGTAGGGGATCTCAATGTGCTTAGATCTATCATGGAAGACAGGATTTACAGAGAGTTTGATGCAACTTTGATTATCACAATGAATAATTGTAGGATTCAACAGCTCACCAAAGAGTCCCACAAGCAATTTACGAAGCCAAACTGCTTCTCTTGCCCCTATAGAGGCTGCAATGTATTCAACTTCTGTCGAGCTTTGTGCTATTGAAGACTGTTTTCTGCAAATCCAAGAGATCATAGCCGATCCTAAACTGAAACATCCTGAGGTGCTTTTTTTAATCGGTTACACTTCTAGCCCAATCTGAATCAGAGTATCCATGTAGATCTAGTTGGTCATTTCTGTAAAGAAGACCATATCCAATAGTGCCTTGAAGATATCTCAATATATGTTTCATAGCCATAAGGTAAATTTCCTTTGGCTCACACATGAGCTGGCTGAGAGCATTCACTGCATAACAAATATCAAGTTTGGTGTTAACCAAGTACATCAAGGATCCAATCATTTGTCTATATAGGGTTGAATTTGCACACTTGGATTTTGCTGCTGCTTCTTTCAGTTTGTGAAGGTTGGTTTCCATGGGTGTAGACATGGGTCTACAGTCCAACATTCCAAATCTCTTCAGAATATCAATAGTATACTTTCCTTGGTTTAGTATAATGCCATCTGATTTCTGCCATACTTCCAAACCTAGGAAGTAGTGTAGGAAGTTAGATCCTTCTTTCCTTGAGCGATGAGGTGATCTTCTCCTGTTATCAACAGGTCATCAACATATAAAATAATTATTAACATATCACCTTTGATTACCTTAAAGTAAATATTTGGGTCTGCATCATTCTTGGAAAATCCTAGTCCCAAGAGGTAGTTGTTGATTCTTTCATAGTAGGCCCTAGGAGCCTGTTTAAGTCCATAGAGAGCTTTCTTTAGTTTGCATACATGTGAGTCAGGTTTATGTATCACAAAACCTTCAGGCTATTCTAGATAGACTTCCTTTTCAATGGTTCCATTTAGGAAGGCAGTTTTCACATCCATTTGATGGATCTTCCAGCCTTTAGTTGCAGCAATGGCTAACACTGCTCTCACAAATGTGTAACAGGCAATAGGTGCAAATGTTTCTTCATAATCAATGCCTTCCTTCTGTGAAAAACCTCTTGCCACAAAACATACTGTATGTTTTTCTATACTGCCATCAGTAACATGCTTGATTTTGAAGAGCCATTTAGAAGAAACAATAGATTTCTTTTTCGGTCTAGGCACTATATCCCATACATCATTCTTTAGAATGGACTGATATTCTTCCGTCATTGCGTCCTTCCATACTTGATGTCTGAAGGCTTCCGTAACACTGACAGGTTCTGAATTTATGATGTTGTTCATTAGAGCAATATAGCTAGATAACCGTTTGGGTCTTTTACTTTCCCTAAACGTTCCTTTGGGTGTTGCATAATTCTCAGCTTCTTTGATCATCTTTCTAGCCCAAAGTGGCCTCTTTCTGCCGTTGTCATTTGTATTCTCATCTGAAGTAGATTGAAGTTCATTTGGAATTTCCTCAGGATACTCCCTCTAAATCTCAGGAGCAAGTTCCACTTGTAGTACTCTAGGGGAATAGGTTTCTATCTCACTAGAACTTCTTGCCCTTTTGAATGTAAAGTCTTCTTCAAAGATGACATCTCTGCTCAATTCAATTTGTTTCTGCCCAAGTACGAATATCCTGTAGGCTTTGGAGGTTTCACTATATCCCACAGCTACCCCTTTCTTTCTGGAGGGTTCTAGTTTGAATCTCTTCTCTTTGGGCACATGAATATAGACAAGACAACCAAAAATCCTAAAATGACTAATATCAGGTTTTATGCCGGTAAAAGCTTCTTCAGGAGTTTTGTTATCTAGATGAGAATGAGGACATCTATTTTGAATGTAGACAACAGTTCTAGAGGCTTTTTCCCAGAATGAAGTTTCAATGTTCTGGTCAAGCAACATTGCTTTAGCAGCTTCTATAATGGTTCTATTTTTCTTTTCAGCAACCCCATTTTGTTGAGGGTTGTAGGCTATTGTAAACTCCCTCTTAATTCCAGCACTCATGCAGAATTCCTTAAAAATTTCAGAGGTGTATTCTTTCCCATTGTCTGTCCTTAAGATTTTTATTTTCTTCCCAAAGAAGTTTTCAGTAAGGGCTTTAAACTCCTTGAACCTTTTAAAGATTTCTATTGAATCTTTACACTTAAGGAAATAAATCTAGGTTTTCCTAGAGAAGTCATCTATAAATATGACATAGTATAGAAAACCTGCCTTGGAAGGTACAGACATTGGTCCACATAAATTAGAGTGAACTAGTTCTAATATATTTTGGGTTTTACTCAAGCTATTATGAACGGATTATTGTGAATGGATCCCTTTGCATTCTTTCCTAGGGCACAACCTTTACAAGTTCCTTCATGAGATGGTTTTAACTTAGGTAGGCCCGTTACAAGTTTTTCCACAGAAGGTAGGGCACGAAAATGAAGGTGTCCTAATCTTCTATGCCAATTTAATTTGAATCAATAGTGTCAAGGGTAAGGGCTTGCTTAACCTTAGTGCATAGTTTGTAAAAATACCATTGTCTTATACCTATGGTTTGGGCTTTCTTGATAGTTGAGTTCTTAGGCCATGCTAGAACTTTCCCATCAATAGAGGTGTTGTGACCTTTTCACACATTGCCCCATTCAAATGGGGACCCCCAATTTTTGCTCCATTCTGGTCTTTTGGCTTTGGTTTTTTGGGTTGTTTTGTCTCTCTCTCTCTGATCTTTTTGATCTTTCGGGCATGTCCTTATCTTTGACCTAATTTGGAATTTTGGTTGTCTGTGAAATTAGGGTTTTCATTCTTCAAGCTTATTGGAGGTTAAATTGAGTTGGCTAATTGGCATTCGAGCTTAACATTGTTGTCAGAAGGCTTCTAGCAGGTTCCCATTGAGTTTTCACTGAAATCGAACAACTTACTATTTTTAGTAAGTGTTCAATTTGGGAGCTTTTCATCAGGATTTTGGAATTTTGACTGCTTCAGCACATTCAGAGTGCTTTCAGATGCTTGCACGCAAAATTTGGGCACAATCAGACAGCTTGCTATTTTTAGCAGTTCAGGCTTCAGGAGCCATTTTCAAAGTTTAAACATATGATTTTCCAAGGCATGATTGGAGAATGTATCTAGGTTTTTCAAAACGTTCACGATGGTATAACATGCAAATCGAGATGGGGACTTTCAGCAATACAGCCTTCAAAGGCTACTTTTAGGGTTTGCATGCAATGATTTTCAATGCATGTCCGGATATTCCACATGGGTTTTGCGAGAGCTTCGTAGTGATATGACATGCAAGCGGAATGAGTGAGTTTTCAGGGACTTACTATTTTTAGCCAGTACCCGCATGTTGACCAATTTTCTGGGTTTTTCTAGGTGTTTTGAGATCCCACGAGCTCCGTGACATGCAAACTCATCTGACATCAGATTGACCACTTTTCGGGCACTTACTATTTTTAGCAGGTTCACTCCAGCAGCTCCCCGACACTTCAGTTTCATGAACAAAGCAACATGCACCAGAAATCAAGTCAAACGGAGACCGTTCAAGGTACATGCAAGTCATATTAGGGTTTCCAAATTCGATGCCTAAAAAGAGGGCTAAAATGCCAGAATTTCGGAAAACGAATGTATCCCAATGCGATCAGCATTCTTCAAGCAGTCTACCGGTAAAATTTGAGCGCAATCTGAACACTTACTATTTACAGTAAGTCATCCCCAAAACATGGCTATAAATAGCAGGTCAGGGCGAGGGACAGGTGTGAACAGGTTCATCAAGTGATGAGGACCACGGGGTGAAAAATTGAAGTCAAACGGAGCTACAGAAGTCAATCAATTTTAGAGTTTGCAAAAAATAGCAAGCAAGCTAAAAATAGCAGATGAGCTTAGGCAACAGGTACAAATAGGGTAGCGAGGTCACGGGAAACATATCACGCTAGTTCCAGGTTCAGAACGAGTGAAAAGCCACGAAGAGTCACACTTCTCCAAAATTTGCTAAAAATAGTGGCAAGAGGTAGCTGAGAGCGTTGAAAATTCTAAGTCCACGAGTGGAAACTGGCAGGAGGAAGTATGAAATGCGCCCAAGCATGGAGACTGGCATCAAAAATCCTAAGTATGAAAATTCCTCCACCCTATGTGAAATGTGCCCAAGGTGTGAGAGGATGTTGAAAAATTTGAAAAAGTTGAAAATTCCTCCACCCTACCTCAAATGCGCCCAAGCTGAGAAGACATGGCAAGAAAATTTCCAAGGCAATGAAATTTCCTCCTCCCTAGGTGAAATGCGCCCAAGGCTACAAGGGAGGTGAAAGAAAAATCTCAAGGCGTTGAAAATTCCTCCACCCTATGTGAAATGCGTCCAAGGTGTGAGAGGATGTTGAAAAATTTGAAAAAGTCAAAAATTCCTCCACCCTACCTCAAATGCGCCCAAGCTGAGAAGACATGGCAAGAAAATTTCTAAGGCAATGAAATTTCCTCCTCCCTAGGTGAAATGCGCCCAAGGCTACAAGGGAGGTGAAAGAAAAATCTCAAGGCGTTGAAAATTCCTCCTCCCACCTCTATGTGTGCCCTTGGCATGAAGGCTAGTGAAATGCGCTCAAGGCATAAACAAATTCCCCCTCCACATAGGAAATGCACCCGTCATAGAGGAGGGTCATAAAAATTCTAAGGCATGGAAATGGAAGCTTGGCAGGTGAAATGCGCCCAAGCAAGGAGTAGAGGTAAGAAAGTTTTCTAAGTCACAAAAATGGAAGCTCAAGGGTGAAAATGCGCACAAGCAAGGAGCATGACTTAAAGGAGCTTGAAAATATTCTAAGTTATGAAAATTAGAGCACATATGCTGAAATGCGCCCTTGAAGGAAGTGACCAAGAAAGTTTCTAAGTGATGAAGAATGGCGATAGCCCATGCTAAATGCGCCCAGCAAGAGGGAGGATGTTTAAAAATTTTCTAACTGTGGAGAAGTTCCTCCTCACACCCCTAAATGTGCCCTCAAGGTCAAGGTGATGGTGTAATAATATTCTAAGTGTCAAAATGGAAGCTTGACCCCTTATATGTGCCCAAGATGAGAGGGAAAGCTAGAGGTGTGAAAAATAAATCCAAGTGTGGAAAATGGAAGCAACATGTGTCAAATGCGCCTAGAGTGGAAGTGACATAGGTGAAATTCGCCCAAGTTGATAAAATTTCCTTCTCCACCCTACAAACCCACCTATAATGCAAGCCATGGAGGAATCACAAGTGGAAAGTTTATAAATGTTTAAAATTTCCTCCTCCCTAGCTGAAATGCGCCCAAGGAAGTTGGAGCTTGAGGGAGAAAATTGCTAAAGGCGTGGAAATGCCTATGAGAGTGAAGGTAAAGGCGTGGGTTGTGAAGTGTGCCCTTCAAGGGTAAGATAACTAAATTTAAATTTTTCTAAGGCATTTTCTAAGGAGAAAATGAAAATACGCCTAAGGCTGAGATGAAGTTGGAAATTTTCAAGAACAGATGTGATATGTGCCCGGGGCCAGACGGGAAGTTTTTCAGGAAAATCAAGGAAGTGCCAAGGCAGGGAAATTGGAGATCGCAGAGGTGAAGTGCGTCCAAAATAAAAATGGGTGAACCTTAGCAATTTTTATTATTTTTCAAAAATAATAAAAATTAAACTTACCCCTTCGTCTGGATACACATGAAAACGATGAGTTCCGAAGGGAAATTTCTTCTGGGTATTAGACATTTCCCACTAGGAGATGATTTAAGATTCTTCCACACCTTGCTTGTGTTGTTTCGACAAAGATTTTAGCCCGACACCCGTTTAACAAATTTCCTAAGGCTCGGAGGGATAAATTTTCTAAGGCATGGAAAAGGAAAGCAGAGGGGGTGAAATGCACTCAAGCTCAAGACGGGTGGAATTTTATCTAAGTCACCAAGCTCCTAAAAGAAGGTGGGCAAGGCAAGTGAACGAAATTGCTAAGGCAGGACGATGAAAACAACAAGATGGCATGCACCCTAACACACAATGGGCCCATGATGAAAGTTTGCTAGAAAAATGATGAACTCCATCACATCCGGAGATCAATCAATCATAACATGAAAATTAGGTAAGTAAAGTGAATTTATATTATAAGTGTTCTGATGCTCTTCTTTCTGTTTTGCAGGATGAACACCGAAGCTAGAGCATGGAGACTTGATGAAGCTGGACAATGTTACAACTTTGGAAAAAGGAAATGGCAGTGAAGATTTGTCTAAGGCATTGGGACATGGTGCAAAAGAGGCAAATGCACCCAACGCAGTGGGCTAGAGAAATATAAAATTTTTGAGGAAGAAATGCGTCTAGGAATTGAAACGACAGGAGGGATAAATGTGAACGATTGAGCGAACGAACTCTGGAGACAATCTTAGAGACTCTTTTACCATCCTCCTAACGCAACAAAATTTGTAGGCAGACGGTGGAAACGCGAGTTTAGACGAGAATCTGTTGATGATGGTGGGCATTAATTGCAGATAGTGGTTCCTGCGGAGGAGTGGAGAATCTTCTGCGCATTTATTACCCACTCCTCTCTGTGGCGGTTTTTAGGGTAAAAACCCTAATTAGGGTTTCTGTGGCTCGATCTGAGCCCTTTATTGTAATTCAATCTAAGCTGTCCATTGGATTGGGCCAACTATAAAAGGGGCATCTCCCCTCATTCGTAATATAAGTAGATTAGATCAAGAAGTCAGAAAGGATAGAAGATAAGTTAGAATAGAGAGTAGAGCTAGAAGTTAGCTTAGATTGGAGAGGAAAAAAAACTTTCCCTTTGAAAGTCTTGTAAACGGTTGTTGTGAACACTTTTCATAATACATAGAGTTTCATTGCTTGGTGATTTCTTCTTTTGTTATGAGTAGCTAGCAAGGCCATTTCATCTTTCCAATTCAAAGTAGATAGAATAAAATAGACTTTCATTTCATGCAAGTAGTTGTTAGCTGTGGAGTGTGGCATTTAATTTGAGCAAGTCTTCTTTCGTCCATACCACTAGCGGGCTTGCTGACGGTAAGTCCGCCTTGCGTGGTCAACTGGAGTAATAGCACTTAACTTCGATTGTGGTTCATATGTCCATATGCATCGTTGTGATGGTATGAACATGTTGTGTCATGATTTTAACACTTTTCTCATCCTTCGAAGATTGCACCGACTTTGTGGAGGTTGTCCGAAGGGAGGGAAAGCGAAGCCTGGTTCGAAGATTGTTTAAGTTGATCCCCACATTCCACCCCTTAGAAGTATATTGTAGAGTTCCTACCCCCTTTTCCTTTAAATTCAACATTTTTGGGTTGGTTTAGAAATCAGAGCATCACAGTCAAATTTTTCATCTGCTTCACAAAGTTGAACAATTACGTAAGTCCCCTTGGAATACCCAGCATATTCACATCAACCAACTGAGTCTATTCGCGATAAAAGGAACCTTGGAGTTGAACACATGAAATTTCACACAATCTTAGCATGCGGAATAATTTGATCAAGAGAGGATAGAGTGACCGTTGGACATTTTATTCTGTGTTGGTGTTGTCATAAAACACACGTAAACAGAATTGGTGCTAGAAGGAGGGCGACTTGAGATCATTCATCTTCAGAAGAGGAGAAATTCATCTTGATCAAGCCAGTATAAAGTTCGAAAATGCCAAATCAGAGATGTGTTAGATCTCTCTTATGTCAAAAAATCCAAAAAAAAGTGAAAAGTTAGAAAAAAAATTAAAAAATCAGAGATTCCTCAATGGATGGGTATCGGCCTCAAATTTCTCATGACCATTGTGGTGTTCAAGTTGATCTTGCCTTGCTACATCGAGTTTTGAATGCACAGTTGTCTCCTGGAAGTTTATGTGACTTTGCAGCAAGAGATAGATGCAAAATTCACGGTACCACTTGGCACGATGAATTAAATTGTATGACATTCTTGTCAAGGGTGCATCGGGCTTTGCAACGAGAAATTTTCTTTCGAGATATTTTCAAACCAATGGTGCTAGAAGGTCCAAGCCTCAGTGAACTCTTCGAGAAATACAAAGAAAGAAGCAAGAAGCAGTTGAGCATTGAAAAGTTGCCCGTGGAATGCATCTTGTTGATTGGCTGGTGTAGAATTCACAATGAGAGGCATTCAGAATCCACTTGCCAATTATGCAAGGAGGCCATTAGCCAAGTGCAACATCAGTTATGATGGTTGGAACATCCAAGTATATGCAATGCAGAATTTTCAGAGGAGTGCAAAGAAACGTATATTCAGCCAGCATACCTTGTACCAAAGGAGGAATGCCTAGAAGATAAAATGAGGGAGATGCATCTTACAGCTGTGATGGATGAAACTTATCCGGAGGAGCATAGCACCACATCATGTGACAAACAAGGGACTGAGTTTCAAGAAGATCACATGGTTGAGCCAAAAGAAATTGCAGTTGAAGGTGAAGTTCCGAACATTGTGCCAGAGGAAGGAGGCATTGAAATGAAGGAAACAATAGAAGACGTTCAAGAGAATGAAGAAATTGTGAGCAATGATCAAGGTTCGGAAAATTGTCACAAAGACCTATTGCGTGATGCTTCACCCATCCAAGAAAAGGAGGAGATCCTTGCCGAGCATTCATCCGCACCACTAAGAGAAGACCCAATTGAAGAGCTGCAAGAAATTTCAAGTACCCTTGGGGAAAATGATCAAAAGGATGGGAAAAACAGTGATCGAGTCGTGGCATCAAAAGAAGCATATGAAGAACAATCATCATTTTTCGAATGTCTTGCCTCCCGCCCACAAATAGAACAATTCGAAGGGGCACTACCCTTTACATTTGAGAACCAACTTATTAAGGAATCCTCAATTTTTGAGGACAAGGATGCTTGGTGTATTCAACATGAGGGTACGGAGGAGTTGTTCCCGGGTTTCAAGGATGAGTCAAAATTCCATGAGCATGATGTTGGTGAAAACGAAGTATTGTATCACCAACTGCGACCTCCTGAGGATGAATGGACAAATGAAGAATATCAACTTGAAGGTCAAGTACCACCTGATAAAGCAAAGAGTGATGAACAATTCGAAGGGGCGCTGAGTGTACTTCCAAGGTCTCAAGATGAATTGACAAGTAAAATTTTGCATGTCATAGATGCAAATGGAACCACATATTCACCAACTGCGACCTCCTGAGGGTATTTGGGATCTCTCTTCACACGGTAGGTTGGTGCACAACAATCAAGAGCCTCCATTCAGGCACGAAGAACACCAGGTTGTCTCTTTCCTTGCTCTTGATTTTGAAAGTTATGAATTTGATTACTGGGGTCTAGGAAAAACAACTTGCTTATGGATTAATCATGGTCTAAATGAGTTGCCTCAATTACTAATCTTTCCTGAGGTTTTGCTTGAATTTGAGATTTGTATTGTGAAAGATTACGTTTTTGAGTTCAAAGACAAGTTTGCTAGGCTCCGCACTATCACTACTGTTGCGTTGCCGCTGAATATCCTAAAAGATCATGCTAGGAGTTGCATATATTTTTGTCCTCTGAGTCTTGTTCGTTCGAAATTTTTGTCTTGTTAGAGTAGGTTTTCCTTTTCGTTTTTGCTTGGCTTGGTCCGCTTTGATTTCCTTAGTTTAGTTGTTGCTTAGTTTAGTTGAGAATAATGGGATCCTATTTGTGAAAGGGGTGTTGTGTCATTCAAGAAGCGCTTTAGAATCCAAGGTTGTTCTTTCGAGTTTTATCATATGGTTAGGGTTTGTACTTGACTCGGAAGGGAATCATCTATTGTGTCTTGACACCAAGTCTCACGATTACTATATTTTACACATATAATTTATTGCTCTAAGTCATTGATGTTTCTTGGGAGAAGTCGTGGCTGGTGAAAAATCTTAAATCCTACTTAATCACCCCTGTAATTCTCAAACCCATTGGTAGCTTCATTGCTTGCCAGCCAATTGGAATTGATGGAAAATCAGTATGAAAGAGAAAAGATAAAATGTGCTAAAAGGAAATATCTGAAAAGAGGGCAATGAAAGAAATATCAAAGTATTTGGCTTTGGGAATTTGCGAATAACTCCATCCGGGCTATGAACACTTGGCTGGCAATGGAGCAATATTTGTGGGAATTAAAGGATGCTTTTAAAAGTTAGGACCATTATGTAGCTTGTCACGACGGATTCTAAGAACTTCAATGGTCTTTTGGGTTGAATGAACACGCATATGTTCACACTGGTAATCAAAAGATGAGGTGCCTTGATCCAATTTAGGATTCCTCTTCACTTTTAAGTGTGCCCCTAGCTAGTTGATAGGTTGGAAAGAATTATCCAAGGGTTTGGAGTATGGAATGAGTTTAGTCTTCGAAATGTTCAGGAACATTTATTCGAGGTGGCGCTAATGTTGTGACCTTTTCACACATCGTCCCATTCAAATGGGGACCCCCAATATTTGCTCCATTCTAGTCTTTTGGCTTTGGTTTTCTGGGTTGTTTTGTCTCTCTCTCTCTCTCTGATCTTTTTGTCCTTTCGGGGATGTCCCTATCTTTGACCTAATTTGGAATTTTGGCTATCAGTGAAATTTGGGTTTTCATTCTTCAAGCTTATTGGAGGTTAAATTGAGTTGGCTAATTGGCATCTGAGCTTAACATTGTTGTCAGAAGGCTTGTAGTAGGTTCCCACTGAGTTTTCATTGAAATCGAACAACATACTATTTTTAGTAAGTGTTCAATTTGGGAGCTTTTCATCAGGATTTTGGAATTTTGACTGCTTTAGCACATTCAGAGTGCTTTCAGATGCTTGCACGCAAAATTTGGGTAGAATCAGACAGCTTGCTATTTTTAGCAGTTCAGGCTTCAGAAACCATTTTCAAAGTTTAAACATATGATTTTCCAAGGCATGATTGGAGATTGTATCTAGGTTTTTCAAAACCTTCACAATGGTATAACATGCAAATCGAGATGGGGACTTTCAGCAGTATAGCCTTCAAAGGCTACTTTTAGGGTTTGCATGCAATGATTTTCAATGCATGTCCGGATATTCCACATGGGTTTTGTGAGAGCTTTGTAGTGATATGACATGCAAGCGGAATGAGTGAGTTTTCAGGGACTTACTATTTTTAGCCAGTGCCCGCATGTTGACTAGTTTTCTGGGTTTTTTTGGGTGTTTTGAGATCCCATGAGCTCTGTGACATGCAAACTCATCCGACATCAGATTGACCACTTTTCGGGCACTTACTATTTTTAGCAGGTTCACTCCAGCAGCTCCCCGACACTTCAGTTTCATGAACAAAGCAACATGCACCAGAAATCAAGTCAAACGGAGACCGTTCAAGGCACATGCAAGTCATATTAGGGTTTCCAAATTCGATGCCTAAAAAGAGCGCTAAAATGCCAGAATTTCGGAAAACGAATGTATCCCAATGCGATCAACATCCTTCAAGCAGTCTACCAGTAAAATTTGAGCGCAATCTGAACGCTTACTATTTACAGTAAGTAGTCCCCAAAACATGGCTATAAATAGCAGGTCAGGGCGAGGGACAGGTGTGAACAGGTTCATCAAGTGATGAGGACCACGGGGTGAAAAATTGAAGTCAAACGGAGCTGCAGAAGTCAATCAATTTTAGAGTTTGCGAAAAATAGCAAGCAAGCAAAAAATAGCCGATGAGCTTAGGCAACAGGTACAAATAGGGTAGCGAGGTCACGGGAAACATATCACGCCAGTTCCAGGTTCAGAACGAGTGAAAAGCCACGAAGAGTCACACTTCTCCAAAATTTGCTAAAAATAGTGGCAAGAGGTAGCTGAGAGCGTTGAAAATTCTAAGTCCACGAGTGGAAACTGGCAGGAGGAAGTATGAAATGCGCCCAAGCATGGAGACTGGCATCAAAAATCCTAAGTATGAAAATTCCTCCACCCTATGTGAAATGCGCCCAAGGTGTGAGAGGATGTTGAAAATTTTGAAAAAGTTGAAAATTCCTCCACCCTACCTCAAATGTGCCCAAGCTGAGAAGACATGGCAAGAAAATTTCCAAGGCAATGAAATTTCCTCCTCCCTAGGTGAAATGCGCCCAAGGCTACAAGGGAGGTGAAAGAAAAATCTCAAGGCGTTGAAAATTCCTCCACCCTATGTGAAATGCGCCCAAGGTGTGAGAGGATGTTGAAAAATTTGAAAAATTTGAAAATTCCTCCACCCTACCTCAAATGCGCCCAAGCTGAGAAGACATGGCAAGAAAATTTCTAAGGCAATGAAATTTCCTCCTCCCTAGGTGAAATGCGCCCAAGGCTACAAGGGAGGTGAAAGAAAAATCTCAAGGCGTTGAAAATTCCTCCTCCCACCTCTATATGTGCCCTTGGCATGAAGGCTAGTGAAATGCACTCAAGGCATAAACAAATTCCCCCTCCGCATAGGAAATGCACCCAAGTCATAGAGGAGGGTCATAAAAATTCTAAGGCATGAAAATGGAAGCTTGGCAGGTGAAATGCGCCCAAGCTAGGAGTAGAGGTAAGAAAGTTTTCTAAGTCACAAAAATGGAAGCTCAAGGGTGAAAATGCGCCCAAGCAAGGAGCATGACTTAAAGGAGCTTGAAAATATTGTAAGTTATGAAAATTACAGCACACAAGCTGAAATGCTCAACAAGAGGGAGGATGTTTAAATTTTTTCTAAGTGTGGAGAAGTTCCTCCTCGCACCCCTAAATGCGCCCTCAAGGTCAAGGCGATGGTGCAATAATATTCTAAGTGTCAAAATGGAAGCTTGACCCCTCATATGCGCCCAAGATGAGAGGGCAAGCTAGAGGCATGAAAAATAAATCCAAGTGTGGAAAATGGAAGCAGCATGTGTCAAATGCGCCCAGAGTCGAAGTGACATAGGTGAAATGCAACCAAGTTGATAAAATTTCCTTGTCCACCCTCCAAATGCGTGTAACATGCAAGCCATGGAGGAATCACAAGGGGAAAGTTTCTAAATGTTTAAAATTTCCTCCTCCCTAGCTGAAATGCGCCCAAGGAAGTTGGAGCTTGAGGGAGAAAATTGCCAAAGGCGTGGAAATGCCTATCAGAGTGATGGTAAAGGCGTGGGTTGTGAAGTGCGCCCTTCAAGGGAAAGATAACTAAATTTAAATTTTTCGAAGGCATTTTCTAAGGAGAAAATGAAAATACGCCTAAGGCTGAGATGAAGTTGGAAATTTTCAAGGAAAGTGCCAAGGCAGGGAAATTGGAGATTGTAGAGGTGAAGTGCATCCAAAATAAAAATGGGTGAACCTTACCAATTTTTATTATTTTTCAAAAATAATAAAAATTAAACTTACCCCTTCGTCTAGATACACATGAAAACGATGAGTTCCGAAGGGAATTTTCTTCTGGGTATTAGACATTTCCCACTGGGAGATGATTTAAGGTTCTTCCACACCTTGCTCATGTTGTTTTCAAAGATTTTAGCCTGGCACCCGTTTAACAAATTTCCTACGGCTCGTAGCGATAAATTTTCTAAGGCATGGAAAAGGAAAGCAGAGGGGGTCAAATGCACTCAAGCTCAAGACGAGTGGAATTTTATCTAAGTCACCAAGCTCCTAAAAGAAGGTGGGCAAGGCAAGTGAACGAAATTGCTAAGGCGGGAGGATAAAACCACAAGATGGCATGCACCCTAACACACAATGGGCCCATGATGAAAGTTTGCTAGAAAAATGATGAACTCCATCACATCCGGAGATTAATCAATCATAACATGGAAAGTAGGTAAGTAAAGTGAATTTATATTATAAGTGTTTTGATGCTCTTCTTTCTGTTTTGCAGGATGAACACCGAAGCCAGAGCGTGGGGACTTGATGAAGCTGGACAGTCTTACAACTTTGGAAAAAGGAAATGGCAGTGAAGATTTGTCTAAGGCATTGGGACGTGGTGCAAAAGAGGCAAATGCGCCCAAGGCAGTGGGCTAGAGAAATATGAAAGTTTCGAGGAAGAAATGCATCTAGGAATTGAAATGACGGGAGGGATGAATGTGAACGATTGAGCGAACGAACTCTGGAGACAATCTTAGAGACTCTTTTACCATCCTCCTAACGCAACAGAATTTGTAGGCAGACGGTGGGAACGCGTTTCTGAACGAGAATCTGTTGATGATGGTGGGGCATTAATTGCAGATAGTGGTTCTTGCGGAGGAGTGGAGAATCTTCTGCGCATTTATTACCCACTCCTCTCTGTGGCAGTTTTTAGGGCAAAAACCCTAATTAGGGCTTATGTGGCTCGATCTGAGCCCTTTATTGTAATTCAATTTAAGTCGTGCATTGGATTGGGCCAACTATAAAAGGGGCATCCCCCCTCATTTGTAATATAAGTAGATTAGATCAAGAAGTCAAAAAGGATAGAAGATAAGTTAGAATAGAGAGTAGAGCTAGAAGTTAGCTTAGATTGGAGAGGAAAGAAAACTTTCCCTTTGAAAGTTTTGTAAACGGTTGTTGTGAACACTTTTCATAATACAAAGAGTTTCATTGCTTAGTGATTTTTCTTTTGTTATGAGTAGCTAGCAAGGCCATTTCATCTTTCCAATTCAAAGTAGATAGAGTAAAATAGACTTTCATTTCATGCAAGTAGTTGTTAGTTGTGGAGTGTGGCATTTAATTTGAGCAAGTCTTCTTTCGTCCATACCACTAGCGGGCTTGCTGACGATAAGTCCGCCTTGCGTGGTCAACTGGAGTAATAGCACTTAACTTCGATTGTGGTTCATATGTCCATATGCATCGTTGTGATGGTATGAACATGTTGTGTCATGATTGGAACACTTTTCTCATCCTTTGAAGATTGCACTGAATTTGTGGAGGTTGTCCGAAGGGAGGCAAAGCAAAGCCTGGTTCAAAGATTGTTTAAGTTGATCCCCACATTCCACCCTTTAGAAGTATATTGTAGAGTTCCTACCCCCTTTTCCTTTAAATTCAACAATTTTGGGTTGGTTTAGAAATCAGAGCATCACAGTCAAATTTTTCATTTGCTTCACGAAGTTGAACAATGACGTAAGTCCCATTGGTATACCCAACATATTCACATCAACCAACTGAGTCTATTCGCGATAAAAGGAACCTTGGAGTTGAACGCATGAACTTTCAAGCAATCTTAGCATGCGGAATACTTTGATCAAGAGAGGATAGAGTGATCGTTGGACATTTTATTCTGTGTTGGTGTTGTCATAAAACGCACGTCAACAAAAGGTAACTCTATATCCATTGTCTTCAAGGGTAGAGATGGATATTAGATTCCTCTTTATTCCAGGTACAAATAAGACTCCAGTGAGTTGAAGAGAAAGACCAAATTTCAATTTGATGGAGCAAGTTCCAACCCCTTTTATAGGGTGTGCAAAATCATCCCCAATGGTTACTTCCTCATCGGTCTTTTCAGTCATAGTGTCTAAGTGTTCTCTGAACCCTATGATATGTCTAGAGGAACCACTATCAATTACCTAGTTGTGGGTGTTGTTAGATACTTGACTAGATAAGGCTGAATAGAAGACAAAGTTCTCAGATTCATGGTCTTAATTTGACTTTCCTACTTTAACAAAAGATGCTTGTTGTTTTGATCTGTCAAGGCACTTCATTGCATAGTGGCCATATTGATCACATCTAAAGCATTGTACTTGAGAGATGTCTTTCTTCTTGGAAGATCCTTTTCCATAGGAATTTCTCTTTCTTTTAAATGATCCTTTCCTATAGGAGTTTTTCTTACTCCTTTTATTAGATGTTGCGTTGAGCACATGAATGTCTTCATCTATGTTCTTTTGTTTATTTTCTTTTGTTGAGAGTCTAGTTTCCTCTTGGAGGCAGTTTGTTCTTAGCCTATCAAACTTGGGGAGTTTAGATCTTGCACTTATTCCTTGAACAAATGACTCCCATGAGTTTGGTAGGCCTCCTAGTGCAATTAGAGTTAACTCTTTGCTATCAATCTGATATCCAATTGTGGATAATTGATCCCTTTGTTCAATGATCCTCATGAAGTATGCATTAATAGTTTCTCCTTTTTTTTGGACATTGTTGATTTGCCTCTTTAATGCAAGAGTCCTACTAGTGTTGTTTATCTCATAGGTGCTCTCAAGGGATTTGAACATTAGATATGCAATTTCATGTTTTGCTAGAATGGGCACTATATGATCCCTAACTGCATCTACTAAGATTTTAATGGCCTTTTCATTGTTCTCAATCCATTGAGTTTTCTCAGGATCAGCCTCTGGTTCCCTTTTGTTTTCTCTCACAAGTGAGTCTAACTTATTCTCTTTAAGAATCATCATGATTTTAAATTTCCATGATGTGAAGTTGTTTGCTCCTGCAAGACGATCTTCAAATCTGATCACACTTGACATTATGAAAAATGTGATGTGAATTCGATTTAAAAATACGAATTTTCCTAAGCAATCTGATATCTAGATTTGATTTGGATTCACTCAACTTGGCTCTGATACCATGTAAATGTAATCAAATCCTATCAAATTTGGATCCTAAGAAATCTATGGAAATTCTAAGTTTGAAATTCTGTGTAAGAATTCTAAGTCAGATTTTATTTTCTGTATTTTGAATGTGTTGATTGCAAAACATTTATTAATTTCGATATCTCCAATCAATGTTTGCTATCATGTTATGTATCTAAAGGAGAGACACATACCTCCAAAAAGATACGTGCCTCCAAGGAGAGACGCGTCCTATGAGAAGACGTGTCTCCCTATCATGGGACGTGTCCCTTTAAGGCACGGGTCTCCTATAGCCAACCGATGCTAATCGGTGGCTTTAACATAACCATTTTGCATTTACCTTCCTGCGATTTCATAATGCAAACTTTGAATATTTAATTTATTATTTCGAATTTTATTCATGCTCATAAATTCGAAATTCTTATTTTCCAGAAATATATATATGATGAGTAATTTTGATCACATATAAATGATGATGATGCAATCAACAATCATCATTTATATCTGACCGAAGCTACCTTTCATTAACAACTATAAATAGGAAGTATAGACAAAATGTCCATGTGACTTACTAAAAATAGTATGGTTAAAATGACTAAATATTGATTGAGATCAAAAAGGTCGGACTAAATAAGTCTGCAACATCCTCAAAGGGCCCCCTAAGCACCTTGTTAGTCCACGAGGACCAAGTGATGGACTAACCACTACGATTGACCACTGTCTAAGAAAAAGGGGCCATTACAATCCGCCCTTCCTAAGATTACTTGTCCCCAAACAATCTTCACCTGAACACCCTGGTTGGTCACCTGAATACCAAGATCATAGATGGGCTTGTAGAATTCCCAAAAACATATCCTTTGCATTTGTTGGGTAGAGATAAATCCATTCTCAAAATCAGTGTAAACAACTACCCCAATGTAGAGCAATCTACCAAACATAGGAATTCCTAGATCCCATAGCCAAAATGGAAGTCCACCATACACATCACCCGCTGACTTTCACTGCACTACCCTGATATAATTTTCACCATGCTGATAGTGGTGAAGAAACACATTAGGATCTAGCCGAACTGACATGCCAGACCAATTACCATTTGGATCCCAACACACCAGACCCTCACATCCATCGAACATGAGAAGATGGAAGTAACTCGAAGTGCCAGCATCACACACCTCTCCCCTACCTCTGCAAATCTACCAAGGATGTGTTGAGTACCCCACATAGGTGTCGAAAACCGTGTGGCAACTCCTCTTAGGTTGCTGATATGGGACAAATCAACACTTTCAAGATTGTAAGACTAACCTATGGGGATGCAAATGATTGTGCCGAAGTCATAGGGTGATAGAGTATCATCCCTATGCCGCTCACCCATGACGAGGAGATGATCCAACTCTCTTCCAAACTCATGTACAATTGTGCTCTAAAAATTATGAATGAAACCTCGTCCCATGGAGTAGGACAAATGTCTCCCACCAAAACATGGAGCAAAACTCCATCACTGCAGGCTGGTCCAATGATGCCATCATGCACACTGAAAACACAACTCCCTTGCGTCATCGTCTTCCCAAGTGTATGCCACACATGGGTATGTGCCTCCATCAGAAATCCTTGAGGCACAAAAGCTGCACTCTCAACCAAGGAGATGTCTGCATGATGAAACTTTGATCCATGTCCTTGTACACAACCATCTGAAAGTGACAGAAACTCACTAGACTCGCTGATAGCAATCTCTAGCTCACCAATGTAGAGACCGGTGCTCCTATCATAGGTGGATACATGAAACCCACTGTTGGCCGGTTTGCATGGTGTATGCATCCCCACCACTATCGTATCTATATCCTAAGCCCTCAATTGGCTCTCCCTCAAAGTTTTCTCATGGTCACTAAGGTACAAGCTATGAAAACTCAGAAATGTCAAAATCATTCCTATCCTCAGGCTCATGTAAACTTGAAACCTCCTTGTGCTCGACCACCGTTAGGGGTTCTCCCCTCAAACCATGTCTGTCTTTGCCATCCGCAGGTGTCATAATAGTCGTAAAAGACTGATGTCCTATTGCGGAAGATGATTATTGAACCAAGCTCAGTTCCTCACAAAGCTTGTCAATTTGAATCTTTGATTCTCGAAGCACCTTCTGAGTGCTCTTTAAAGAATCCTCAATGACAATAAGCTCATCAGTAAGCTTATCCACCTCCCTTTCTTTCCCCTTAAGCACATCATAGTAGATCTCACCAAGCATGAGTAGGTGATCTCTATTTGAGAGCAGCTATAGGTAGTTTGACTTCGTTACCACCAACGCTTCTTTGAGTGGCTGAAAACCTACAAGGGAAACTCCTCCTTCAGGGTTGTTTTGTATCCCTAGGATCCTCCAACAATACATTGCTATCAGTTGAAGAGTGTCATCAAAGTGTCTAATGGCTGCATCAATTTGGTCTTCACTAACCTTCAGTTATCTTGCCAACTGATTAGACTCCTTAGACTAATCAACCTCATATAATTTTTTTGATTTGCAATCAGCATCATGCAACATTAAATCAGATTTGTTTTCAGGGCTGATATCAACACTATGAGTGTCAAAACTATCATTCTTCATGCCTAACCCTAAAGATGAAGTAGGGGCAACACTAAAGTTGAAAGTAGACCCATCATCCTTATGCAAATTTTCTGATTTAGGATAAGCACCATGCAACTCTAAATCAGATTTGTTTCCAAGGTTGGTTTCAACACCAACAATGTCAACAATGCCATCCCACATGCACAAATGTGTAGAAGAAATTATGATAGTAGTATGGTCGACAATAGATCCATCCCGAACAAGATCCTGTAATGTTGTGTAGGTCTGATCCAAACCCATTTGTTCACTACATATTGTATTTTTTGATTTCCCAGCATTGGTTTGTGAAACATTCACCTCAAAGACGCCCAACCCACAATCTGACTCCTCGCCAAGATGAAGTAATGGTGATGAAGCAATTCTAGGCTCAACTAGAGGAGTATCAAATAGGTTTATACCTTCTTGTAGCTAATCCTGCATGGCAATCTTGTCAATCCCCATGATGGCATCTCCTGCAATCCGTATGTGCTCTTCATCTAGAGCTTCACTGGGTGACTCTCCTACGTCCTTGTCCTCATAGGGCTGAAGTGAACTTGTAGCTTTGTTCTCTTTAGAACTTAAGAGTCCAATCTTCAACACATGATGACTGATTTTTTTTTTCTCCATGAACAAGTCACATTGAAGCAATTCATCTTCCTTATCCAAATGTTTAGGTTTTGCAACCATCCTCTTATATGTGATTTTCATGTCAGGGTCCTTCATTGGCATGTACAATTCCTACATCAGTTCAAACATGGATTTATTTGTTGCCATCTTTTACCCTTGTTTCTAACAACTGTCAAAAAGAAGCACGAAATAGATATATAGGTGCTGGTCAGCAACATGCAAAAGATGTGAACCAACTGAATTTTTTATGATTCACCCAACAGGATAGCAAGATAAATTATGCTCTGATACTACTGTATTATGCAGCCCTATTTTTTTTAATTTTTTTTAATGAATGTTTTGTGATATATTTGCAATGTTTGATACAACAATATAATGCAACAAAATAAAAGATATTGCAATAATATTCTCAACTCAAATATGAACATTACATAGGGAATACATAGCTAAATTTTTTAAATTTTTATATCAGCTTAGATACTTGGGATTTTCACAAAATATCGACAACCCAGTTTATAAAATATCCCTATTATCTAAAACAACAATACCCAAAAAATCTAGGAGTTGCAAATCATGCACTCACAGGTAAGATATGCCTTGAAACCCTCTGAAAATAGATGCTAGCTGCAAGTAACACCTCCAATCGAGGAAATGATGCCAACACAATGCTCTCACACCTATCAATATATGCCTTATTATCCATAGTTCCATAGAGTTTCCTAATGGGGGGATGTGTGGACGTGGGGACGGATTTCGGGGACAGGGGAACCAAGGGCCTAAGTTTGGGGAGGGTGAGGGATGGTGGCGGGGTGGCAGCAGAGCACTGAAATACATAAAGTACTTGAAATTGTTTTTATAAAAAAATGTATGAGTATAAGAATTATACATCTTGGAGACAACTAGGTGTCCCCTAGATGTCTTGTGGACACCCAGGCGTCCTCAAAGTCCTAACGACGTCTTGGAGACGGTGATGTTGGTGGTGGAATGGTGGCATTAGTAGTGCATTTGTGGGGGGACGCCCCCCAAAGTCCCCAAGTCTCTAAGACAGGGATGTCTAGGAAACACGGGCTTTTGGGCCTGGGGCGGGGGGGGGGCGAATGTGTCCTCGTGGAACACTGATATTATCTGTCCAACTACCCAAGCAATGACAATCTTCATTTAAATCCCACGACCTGAAAATGTTGTATCAATCAACACTGTAAACCCTTGAATATGAAATAAGATAGTGCCCAGCTATAGGAAACCCTACAATCCATATATTTGGAATATTAAAAATATCCAAATCTCACATTCAAATCAACAAGTGTTGATTCCTTCGAACCCTGAATATTAAATCTCTTTTGTAAATTGGTGAAGCACAAGCACAACCTTTGAATGAAGTTGTCTGCAAGATGGATTGGCGGATCTTTCACTCTTGCACCGAATGTAATGTCCCCAATTTTTATAATGTTAGCATATAATTAAATAATCAAGTTTTAAGTTGTCGAATAAAATTAAATTAAAAAAACAACTTAAATTAATTATTTAATGGTGTTAAAGTGACTTAAGTCGGAAAAAGTTAAATATTTAATAAAGTCACTTTTTAAGGGGAAATAAGGAGTTCAATTGTAAAGTTAAGTTGAGGAGTTAAAAATAAAGTTTTAGTTTAAATATTTTTAAAAAGTGACTTCTCGAAGGGGGCCATGGGAGACATACGTGAATTAAATTATAAATGGTTAAACTTAAAGTGCAATGCCTAGGGAGACATAGGGGGAGAAAATGATTTAAATTTAAATCTTTTAAAAGCCCTAAAAGGAGGTGTTAGGGTTTGGAGTGGCTTTATAAGAGTTTTTGAGCTCATTCTTTCATTATGTTAGATGAAGATATTGAAATTGGTTTTGGTTTTGGAGGAGAGTTATCTTCTCAGGGTTTGTGAGGACGGAAACCCTTGCAAGCAACATTCTCTACACTATTGAAAGATATAGTTTGGAGAATTCTTGGTGATTTAACTTCAGGAATCATAGGTGATCTTCGTTGCAGATTGAGACCTATAGTTTGGGCATCAAAGTTATATTTCAGATTGGAGGGTTTCTATTTTAGGGCAGACTTGAATACATCGACAACAGATTTAAGAAGTTTCAGTGCCTTTATTGTTGGTCGTACCATCTTCCTCAGTTAGTCGTATATCTTGGAGAGAAGGTTGATCGTTTGCAAGGGCAGCTAGGGTTTTTGGAGGTTGTAAGGCTTCATTTGGGGTCGCCCAAGGTTGGAGAGCTTTGTGCTTGCAACATTTCTGCCATTGGAGGTGATTCTGACAGTTGGCATCCATTTTAGAGTGTTCTTCAAGCACATCTCTCCCGTGAGTTCTAAAATTGTAGCTCCCAGATTTTTTGGGTATTGTTGATTTAGATATTAGGGGATATTTTATGAACTGGGTTATCATTATTTTGGTAAAAAGCTAAGTATTTAAGCTTGTAGAAAAATATGGAATTTTCCGCTGTAAACCCTCTATGTAATGTTCAGTTTTGAGTTGAAAGTTTAATTGCAATATCTTCTATTTTGTTGCAATATATTGTTGTATGAATCATTGTTAAAAAATCTTAAAACGCTTATCAAAACACAAAAAAAAAACAAGTGCAAATCGGGCTGCATATTATAGTGGTATCAGAGCTAAGAGTCCTGCCAGCCTGTTGGGTGTGTTATTCAAAAAATTTTAGAATTTTGGCAACAAGGTACAAACATAAAATGGAGCCTCTCAATGAGGAAGAAATATTTTGGGAAATTTATGGAAATTATAAAACATTGGAAGTAGAGTTTCACGCTCAAATTTCATTTGCTGATTACATGGATCTTAGGATTAAGTATGATTGAAGATTGCAAAGGAAAAAGGAAAATTTGTATGAAAAGCTTTACATTGCAGGTATGAAACTTGAAGATCCATCTCAGTCAAAAGAAGTTCTTCTGAGTACATTGGAGGAAGTTGAGACTTGTTTGAAAATGGTTGGTCAATCACCCTCTCACATAATGAAACTAGCAGTGAGTCCATCAGTATATGCACTGGGTAAGTCAAAACTATTGAGACATTCAGATGATGAGGTTAAGCTGATGGTTACTTCTTGTTTGAGTGAAATCACGAGAATTTCAGCACCTAAAGTTCCATACAATGACAACATGATGAAAGAGATATTACAGCTGATTGAGGAGAGTTTCCATAGGTTGGATGATACTAGACAACCTTCTTTTGATAGGAGGATAAGAATTTTAGAGACCATGGCTAATGTTAGATCCTATGCAATGATGATTGATCAAAAATGTGATGATTTAATACTAAGAAT